>CM055204.1:10383616-10711116 GCA_029224185.1 Karalla daura | reverse complement strand
AGGCTAAGGTCAGCAGCAGAGTCACTGCTGTTATTACTGTGCATATAATGACCAGGAGAATTATAACACATTTCATTTTGATGGTATTAGGTGGCAGCTCTCTGCAGGATGTGTCCTCTCATAAATCACTTTGCGAAGCTGCCGGCAGTCCTGCCCGGGCTTGGCTTTATCGCACCCCCACTGCTTTTTAACTGCAGAGCCCGGAAAAAAAAGGCATCTGCACGTCTTCACTGCAAACTTGTCAAGTTAACTGGTCATGCTTACTTTAAAGCATGAAAACTGAGCATTGTGGCCTACTTAGAAGTTCGAGTGGGTATGAATTTAGTTTGAGTTGTGTCAAAATAGTGTCTGTTTAAGGCAACTGACTGCACACTCATGTGCATGCATGACTGTCACGTGGGTCTGTTGTTGAACCGTGTATAGATTTCATGTTTTAATCAGCTGGAGGAGGAAACAGACAAGAGCTTGTTATAGACTCTGCATCATCTAGGGGTTCAAAGGAAATGTCGAGGAATCTTCTACGTTTTTGCATTATGAATCAAAGGTGTTTTCTTCTGTCTGTCTTCTCCCCTGTGTTGTGAAACAGAGAAATAAATCTTTTATTTGGTTTGTTTAGCTCCAGATGCTTCTTGCGCCTTATTAGAAAGGTGCTTTAAAACATGCCAGCGGTAAACAAATGGAGGTCAGGTACTTTACCCCGGAGCTGTCTGAGGACCCCAGGTCTTATTTTAGTTTCGCTGTCATTGCCTCCTCAGCCTGCTCGCTAATACACACGTCTAAATATAGACAGACGTCATTACAGAATATCTTAGTATCGGTGTGTCTTCATACAGACTGGAAACCACAGAGACGTGTGAGAGCTTAGGCTGCACATTCTATCGAGAGGCATTTAAGCCTCTTTTCATTAGAGTTCAACAGAAGCAACTGGATACTCCTGAAGTGCCAGTTTTGGGCGCAGGGTTTTCAGACAACAATGCACATTTAGATACAATTTTAAACAGATACACACAGATACCTGCCAGCACTAAGGACTGAGAGACACCCTGGCTGTCCCCAACCAGAGTGTGATGTGGCAATCTCACGCCTGACAGCTGTAGAAGTGGTCTGTGCTGTGTCCTCCCAGTCAAGAGATTGTGTCACTGGATCCTCTGTTTGTGTGTACACTCACACACAGTGTGTGTGTGGGCAACAACTGACAATGGGACATGGGCAGAGATGGGACACAGGGGATTGAGTTCTGTATTAGATCCAGCAGTGACAGATGTGTGGGGGTCTGGTGGGGGTTGATGATTGTCAGTGTGTGCATGTATGTGCGTGTGTGTGTGTGTGGGTGTGTGTGTGTTTTGGTACACTAGTGTGTGTATCCCTGTCATTGATGTGTAATGCTCGTAAACCATGTATCCAAAGGCCAGACGTGTTTGCTGGAGACACATGCTGCTGCTGCTGCTCATCCCTGTATGTGTCTGCTGCTACATGAATAATACACACGCTGACCTACTGAGGAAATGTGTCTGGACCACGTTGCTGGAGCCAGTTAGCAACACGGAGATAAAAATGGCATGTGATGTCTTTATCGCAGGTGCCATTTTTAAACTCCTTAGGTCAATTCAGGTGAAGCTGCTTTAATGGCAGACACCTCCTGATAATATTGTCTGTTGCAGGTGTATGATTTAAATCAGACAGGGAGTTTCCCCCTCTTAACCCATGGTTTTCTCACATATCTTATTGTATAGCAAATGAGAGCAAGCTGCACTTGCAGTAGCTTTTTAAATGTACGACTATAGTCCTTCCTCGGCATGTGTGTTCGGACTTGCACTAATGAGTGTGAAAGTGGGCCACGCTGGAAGCACAGCACAGATTTGTGTTGCTAGGCAGAATATCCATAGCTTGCAGCTGTATTTCATAACGGACAGGATTATGCAATACATAGGGGGGCTCCTCCGCTCTGGCCACTTCACAATTTAGCTGCTGACATTTGGATTTCCTCGAGAACTTCCCAGAGGCTTTGTGTAGTGTATCTGTCCATCTATCTATCTATCTATCTGACCTTTATGTTTCTTTTTATTGGACTTGTAACTGTTGGTCATTTCCCTATTCAATCTATTGATGCTCATTCTGCTGCTACAATGTCAGTCTCCTTACTGTTGAGTTCACATTAAAATATCTTATCTTTGACTAACTGCTCTCCAAGAAGTCCTTGTGTGACAGACTGCCATTTAATAGAAACTCATACAATAAAAAAGCAGCATCTATTCCAAAAGTAAAGTGTTTTTTTTCACCCTGGAGACAAATAAAAACCCAGAATAATGACTACAACTGCTGCATGAGTGATGCACCAACACGTCAATCAAGACAAACAAATACAAATACGTGACTCATTTTCAGTTATACATGCGTGTCTAACACGTTTCATACAAGTTGAGACAGGAGCAACAAATCACTGGCAAAAGTTGTAGGAAGCCCTAAAAGCACCTGACTGGAACGTTCCCCAGGTAAACAGGTTCAACACTGTCAAACATGAGTGTATGCAGCTCTCAACACCTTGCTCCTGCTGGTGATTGGTCCCAGCTCCTTTTGGGACTGGTGCTGTAAATCCCGCTCTGTTCTGCTGTTCCTACTTTGGTGTGAGCTGAGATGTTAATCAAAAAGCTCGGCACATGGCCATTCTGGTTTATCTGCATCTGCTGCATGCTTCTGTTTCACACTGTTCCCTTTCAGCGGGCTTTTATCTGGCATTAACCTAGAAATCACGCCGTAACAATGGGCACATTTTTGTGCTAATCAAGGCTCCAAACAGCTTTGTTAACTCCGGTACCAGGTACCTTCCTGAAGTGAGTTTGTCAAGCTTCAGTAACCTTGAAAAGTGACACTTCCTAGGGAAGGTATTTTTTGACATGCAAAGAAACCATAAATATTCATAATTTTGTCTCTGCCTCTCTGCAGGTTAAGCGCTGTCACCGTCTGTGGCGTTGAATGTCCTCTGCCATGGCAAAGCGTGAAGCCGGGAGCACCAGCCCTGTGGTGCGTCAGATAGACAAGCAGTTCCTGGTCTGCAGCATCTGCCTGGATCACTACCGCAACCCCAAGGTCCTGCCCTGCCTGCACACCTTCTGCGAGAGGTGACCAGCTCTTCTCTCTCTCTGTCTCTGTCCCTCGCTTTCTCCCTGACACAAGCTGTGTTTCTATGGTTTTATTAGACAATTATATAACCTTACCGTGCCATCTAAATTGTGACTTCCCCATATCATGTCCAGTGACATGTAAATACAGTTTTTCCATTACATTTTTATGATAAACTCCTATGTAGCGGTTTTAAAAACCACCTGATGAGACTGCAAAAATGTTTTTGTCAGATTTGTTTTTGATATAGAGGTGCTTCCAATAGCTTTTTTTCATTACTGTGATAATTAGGTTTTGCACATTTCAAGGTGTTATGGAACTGCACCTGTACCTGTACTGTAGAGACACGGAAAAATGGACCAACGGCCTTTACAGTACCTCTCCCTCAGCTAGCTCTCATCCTCCCATGCTTTTACAGAGGAATTCCTGTCATATTTACATGACCGCTAATAGAGGAACCTCATCTATTGCAAATCCCCATCCGCAATTAAGCAGCTCAGAGCACATCTCGTGGCCGACTCCGCCGGGACGTAAGTGCATTCCTGAGCATTGCAGACGTCAGTGTGGGACAGACTCATTGTTGGGGGACCCAGTCACAAAAGCCTCCTCGGGATGACAGCCTCCCCCCTCAGGCGTCGCTTACAGCACCTCACTGGGCCTGAAGACAGGAAGGTGTGTTTGGTTGCAGACAGAGGGGATTATGTCATATCATGATTTACTCCTGAGCCTATGATCAAACAAATATTTATGGACTACCTTTGAAAACCCACAGAGATGGGTGAAATCCTTTTTCCATGCAGCACGAGGGGCATTTGCCCACCGGAGGGCGACTTTAATCCCTGGTTTAGCTGGACGGCATGTGATGTGGAGCCCTGCTGAGGTGAACAGATTTTTGTCTGGAGCTGTGCAATGATGTTGCCAGACAGATGTTTTAATACTACGAGGGTTGATGTAGCGATAAGGGTCTTTGGGCAAACCGCCTCGCCACTGCTGCTGGATCTAATACAATTTTGCTTCCTCCTCCTGTGATAATCCGTCACGCAAATTTGCAGCACAACTCCGACTTAACATCCTAATTGTGTGCTTACATTTCAGAGAGCGGCTCAGTTTTGCTGCCGGTTATGCTGCTTTTTAAAGTTGCGCCAAAACAAAATGATATCATCTAACAATAGTGGCACGAGGCCACTGGTGCTCTGAGTTTACCACAGGATTTAACTTGACAGGGATGAGTGTGATGCTATTGGTAGAGCAATCAGTCACTGCATCTATTGTAAGACTGACAGGCGAGTTTGATGTTTGTATTTGTCACTTTATTTTAATCTACTGGGTGTGCTGGGGCCAATCTCCAATATAAATAAGGACACATCGATAGGAATACACCCTGGATGGTCCAGCACAAAGGCACAGACACACACACACCCTGCACTCTCACACTCTTGCAGTTTAGAGCCTCTGATCAGCCTAGATATGCATGTTTTTTGAGTGTGGGGGGAAACCAGAGTACCCAGAGAAAACCTATGCAGACATGATAATGAGCTTGAGAAGAAAAATGTGTGATGGAAATTTTTCACTTCATATTTTGGTTTTAATAAAAAAAACAACAAATCAGTGTCAAGTATTCTCAAATCGTGACCAAGTGAAATGTCCAAATCACAGATGCTGAAGTTTTGTGGCAAACCATCATTATAATCTTGCACTGCGAAGATGTCGTGGCCCTGAAATCCTGCTCTCTGCATGTGAGAAAATATGCTTTTTTTGGTCTTCCCAACTGTGTCATTCATTTCAGGAAGAAATTAAAACTGAGCTGCAAAAAAAACTCTGAATTATATCGCAGTCGTATCTGCCCGAATATAACCTTCTCGACCACATCGGGCAGCCTGGCAAACAATTATTCAACTAGTGCTGAGCTGAGACTGAAAATAATGATTTACTGTGGCAGCCCATTGCAGCCTTTTGGATTTTCTTTTTTTGTTGTTGTGCACCACAACTCCAGTGGTCCCCAGCTGGTTGTATGTCTCAACAAAGCAACAGTAATTTACCCGGACTGGAGAGAGCCTTTCAGAGGTGTTGACACAGCAGTAGGTAGAGAGGGACTGTTGAGAAAACTCCGCTGCTCTTTAAACAGCTCGTGGATTGCAGTGTACCGGGGGCTGGTTGATCCAAGCTGCCGCGGTGTCATAAATTTAACAGCGTGGCGGTCGCATGCAGCCCCAGCAGCTGCCAGGCGTCCTTGTGTACAACAGCAACAAAGACTTAGCCTCGGCGCTAGCCCGGCATTAGCAACCAACATGGTGCAAACGGAGGAGGGGAAGGAGCAAGGCGTACGTCACGTGCCGCATGGCAGCCGGGCTGCAGGCCAGCAGTGCGGTGCAATCTGCATACTGCAGCGCAACCTGCCTGACTGTGGCTTCAGTTTTGGCTCGATGGCGTTTAATGTTCAATGGATTTCCTCTTAAGGGCAATGGAGCTGGCAGGGCCTCCTTGAGCCTCAAGGGGCCGGTGGGGAAGGATGTGTGGCTGGACGAGGCCAGAATCCAAAAGAGCAAGAACACGCAGGAGCATAAACAAACGCCAACTTCCACTCTGCCTCATGTTTTCTGTCTCTTTGCATCTCTGTCAGGCTCACCAGGTTCTCAGACAGAAATTGTGCCTGTATTGATTCACACTTTTCCCTTCTTTCTTGTAAATCAGGCACCATTTAGCCAGTGTCTCTCAGTTCTAGTCCCATCTCTGCTGCATCAGTAAATCGATTGTGACAAACAATACAACAAAGAACAATGCACAAACACTTCTCTAATTTGCCGTTTTGTTCCCCTCGCTGCAGTTGCCTCCAGAACTACATTCCCCCGGAGTCTCTGACACTCTCGTGCCCCGTGTGTCGGCAGACATCCATCCTGCCAGAGAAAGGAGTGTGTGCTCTGCAAAATAATTTCTTCATCACTAATCTCATGGAGGTGAGGCTCTTCTTTTTTTTTAGTTTCTGACTTCAGGGCAGGCACAAATGATCTGGAACAAAAGACGAGCAGCAGATGAAACCAATTGTGAGGTGAACCAAGCAGCAAGGATTGTTTAAGACAATTAGAGAGAACGTTCAAAGAAGTGGGAGGAAGTCTCTGTCTGTGTGTGTGTGTGTGTGTGTGTGTGTGTGTGTGTGTGTGTGTGTGTGTGTGTGAGAGAGAGAGAGAGAGAGAGAGAGAAAGAAAGATATTTTGCTGTTGTTGATCAGAGGGAGGACATACTTGTATAATGAGGTGATTCTGGACAGTCCACTCTTCTTTCAGAACCCATCTCAGGGTTTTAATTTACATTTCTTGTCCTGTGGTTTCATTTGGGCATGTGCAATTGATACTCAAGGTCAGGACTGGGGTATAAGGGAGGAATTTGTGAGTATTGAATATGCATGTTTGTGTCACGAGGAGACTGTGCAAGGAAAACAATCCTGAGCTGGGGTTTTCCATTTCCCCCGATCTCTCCTATTTAGTTTTCCATTTTGCTGCACAGGAAGATAAAATGCTATCACTGGGATAATGAACCTGATGATGTTTCCCACCAGGTCCTTCAGCGAGACCCTGAGTGCTCGCGGCCGGAGGCCTGCAGTGTCCTGGAGTCGGTCAGCGCCGCGGCAGCAGGGAAGCCCCTCTGCTGCCCCAACCACGAGGGGAAGGTGGGAACCCCTACAGTGATGCATCAGCCCAGTCATCACTGCACCACAATCGCTCCACCTCTTTCTTTCTTTCTTTCTTTCTGTATTTTTAGCATCAGTGACTGAAAGAGAAAAATGACAGTAAAATTCCCCACTCACCTTCATCTCTCTCTCTCTCTCTCTCTCTCTCTCTCTCTCTCTCTGTTTTTCTGTTCTTGTCGTTTGATTTGTCGCCCCCTGCAGGTGATGGAGTTCTACTGCGAGTCGTGTGAGACAGCCATGTGTCTGGACTGCACCGAGGGTGAGCACAGGGAGCATGTGACCGTTCCTCTGCGGGACGTGGTGGAGCAGCACAAGGCCGTGCTGAAGACACAGCTGGATGCCATACACAGCAGGTGGTTGAAGCCCAACGCTTTCATAAAGCTTTGAGGAGATTCCCCTCACAGGGCCCAAGCATATGGCCCAGATTCGGCGTCAGCTATCAAAGATAACTTACTTTATGATGTGCTTCACATGTCAAACCGCATTACTGTGAAGTTAAATGGCACTGCCCCATTTTTCTTTAAAGGCTAATGTGCAGTTGTGCTGATAAATTTACTCCAACCCTCTGGCAAAATTTCTGAAATGTTGGCTATTTTTAGGAGGACTGTGTCAGATCATGCAGAAAACCTTTAGGGACTAAAGTCTTTTATTCTGAGTGCTCATTTTACACCATAACTGGAGCTAAAATCATCCAGATGGAGGTGATCAAAAGTTAATATACTCCTAAATGTTTAGACTGAAAATACACACATTGACTCAGGTAGATTAAAGAGTGTCCGTGCTAGTTAAACTCCAATAGGGAAGTGAAAACGATCAGGTAGGCCGATAGCAGCAGGAATGTACAACCTTCGCTGAAATACAGGGTGTAAAACTACAATATATTTTATTTATGATCTAGAATGTGATCGTAATGGTATTTTATATGTTCTGGTGGTGCTTTGGGTGCTTTTGCATCCCCTTAAGAAGATTTACTGACAGTGTGTCGCGCCCTCACAGGCTCCCTCAGCTCTCGGCGGCCATCGAGCTGGTGAGCGAGATCTCCCGGCAGCTGAACGAGAGGAAGAGCGAGGCGGTGGCGGAGATCACCAGCACATTCGAGGAGCTGGAGCGGGCGCTGCATCAGCGCAAGACGGCCCTCATCACAGACCTGGAGAGCATCTGCAGCACGAAGCAGAAGGTCCGTTTCGAAAAAGTCAAATCGAGCTGACATGTGCAAACACTTTGACTCCACGCGTCATCCTGTACTTTCCTGCGTGCAGGTGCTGCAGGCTCAGCTGTCGTCTCTGCTCCAGGGAAAGGAGCACATCCAGAGCAGCTGCAGCTTCACGGAGCAGGCTCTGAGCCACGGCAGCGCTACCGAGGTGGGCCTCGCCCGCAGGGCCACGATTACTCAGAGCAGAAAGATACAACGCACAAAACAAAACAGTCGTCGGATGTGTCAGGGTGCGCTCTGTGTGTCCCGTGAGTGCAGGTGCTGCTGGTTCAGAAGCAGATGAGCGAGCGGGTGACGGCACTGGCCAGGCACGACTTCCCGGAGAGGCCGCATCAGAACGCACATCTGGACTGCCAGGTGAGGGCTGCTGTTCACCCTGCTTCAAGCTGCTGTATTTACCTGCTCTCCATCAGTTTCTATCAAGGTGGATTGGCTCATGTTCCCAAATGGTGTATCCCCACAGGTTCAACACACTGAGCATGTGTGGCACCTAGTCTCACATTTATATCTCTCTATCTATGTATCTGTCTGTCTGGCCATCTATCATTTAAGATTTTTTTTTTGCATTTGTAACTGTTGGTTCTATCTGTTCTATATAGCATCAACAGATACCGTTTTCGGTTACCTTGAAATCCTAGAGTACCTTGTGTTTCTCTCTTAACTTATGAGTCCAGTTTGAGTCCAGTGACGCGACCATGGAACTGAAACTTTTTCAGGCAATACGAGATCTCATAAGAAAATGACAGTCAAGCTTGCGTGCTGTCTGCTACAGGTGGAGACTGAAGGTCTGCGACGCTCCATCCAGAACCTGGGTGTCCTGCTCACCACGGCTGCCGTGGCTCACACCTCCGTGGCCACAGGAGAAGGCCTCCGTCACGCAGCCACCGGCCAGCATCACACAATTACTGTGACATCAAAAGACAAAGTACCCTCTTTGCATTCCTCACCTAGTACCTAGTAGTAGTTACACCCCCTAATTTGTTACTCTTATGTGCTCTCTTAATCCTGTCTCTGCCTTTTTATGGTAACCACTCAATAACAGTCATCATTATCACTGTGATGTGCCTAGAGAAGGTGCCTCCATGCAAGCTGCCGCCAGGTCTCGTACTGTGTGAGATTTCTCTCTCTCTCCCTCTGAAACTGAATCAGTGGCCTCTGTCTGCAGGACGGCGACCTGGTGCGGACGGGGAACGCTATCTTAAAAGCAGAGATAACGTCCGCTGACGGGAACCGTGCTGCGGAGACAGAGATAACGGACAATAAGAACGGGACTTACGAGGTGGGCTACACGATACGCGCAGAGGGGGAGTACTCCTTCTCTCTGATGCTGTACGGCCAGCCCATCCGGGGCAGCCCCTTCCGGCTGCGTGCCATCAAGCCGTCAGACGTGCCGCAGTCTCCGGACGACGTGAAGAGAAGGGTGAAGTCGCCCAGTGGGACCGGGGGACACATACGGCAGAAAGCCGTGAGACGGCCCTCCAGCATGTACAGCACCACCAAGAAGAAGGAGAACCCCATCGAGGATGAGCTCATCTACAGAGTGGGTAAGGGAGGTGACTCTTGCAGCAGAATCAGGACAAGGTCATGTAACGCACACCAATAAATGAGGTTGCAACACTTTTTTTGTGGAGGATTAACCCTCAAAGTCTTGTAGGCCATGACCACGTTCACACACTTTCCAAACACCATCTATGTCCATTTTCAACTTTTCTAGCTCCACACAGCTGTGATATTGTCCCTCATCATACAAATTTATACACACTCAAAACAATTATTTAATATTTGATTTTAAATGAAACAAAGAAAATCAATAAAACATGCCATAATCAATTGAAATTCAGTTTTGTATCAGCAGAAGGACAAAAAGTTAAAGCTGTTAATACACCTGCTATCAGACCTTGTCAAGTCCTTGTCAAAGATTTCAGACTCCTGCACGAACTTGTAATCTGATTTTAAAAAGCAGGTAGGTCTATGTCATTTTGAATCCTGGTAACTTTTTGTCCATCAGGCACTCGAGGCAGAGAAAAGGGGGAGTTTACAAATCTGCAGGGCATCTCAGCATCTAATAACGGCAGAGTGGTGGTGGCCGACAGCAATAACCAGTGCATACAGGTGAGGGCACACACACACACACACATCGCTTCCTTAATGTATAAAACTCACAACACATCCCTTGATGCAACTGATTGCAGGTTTTCTCCAACGATGGCCAGTTCAAGATGCGCTTCGGGGTCAGAGGTCGCTCCCCGGGGCAGCTGCAGAGGCCGACAGGCGTCACCGTGGACATGAACGGAGACATCGTGGTGGCCGACTATGACAATCGCTGGGTCAGCATCTTCTCCTCCGATGGCAAGTTCAAGGTGAGAGCTCGCAGGCCTGCCAGGAGAAAACCGGCTTTGGCCTGTTGACTGGTGACGGATGGATCAACCTTCCTGCTCCGCAGAATAAGATCGGTGCGGGCCGGCTCATGGGTCCCAAAGGCGTGGCCGTGGATAAGAACGGACACATCATCACGGTGGACAACAAGGCCTGCTGCGTCTTCATCTTTCAGTCCAACGGGAAGTTGGTGACAAAGTTTGGAGGCAGGGGGACGTCTGACCGGCAGTTTGCAGGTGAGGAGGCGAAACACTGAGTTGAAGCCCTGGACTTTTAAGAAAGAGGGGGAAAAAAGTATTACAACGTGTTATCAAGCTGTCGTTTCTCCATTGTTATAGATTATAGATGTCTAGATATAGACATAGACTTTGATATATATTGAAATAGGTTATAGATGTCTCTTAAAGACATGTTGTTTGAAAGCTCGGCAACACCAGAGCATGAAACAACAACAGAGAAATCTGGGATATTCTCCCAAAGCCACACAATATTAATCCCATTGTACAACTGCTGCGTCTGCATACTTTAATAGACAAAGAAGCAATAGATCATATGTGGCCTTCTGTTCGGAGACATAAACCTCCGATACTAAATGATGCAGAGACGCTCTGCCTGCTCCTCCCCACAAGCTACGCCACTGCTGCAACACCCTGCTCTGGTTTCTTCTTTGCTTATCCTTTATCTCTGACTTTCTATTTTTTTCTTTCCTTCTGTTCTTCCTCCTGTTTTTTTTTTTTCAATCCAGAAAAACTTGGCCCAAACTTTAATAAATCTGGCTCAGTTTTCAGTAAGTACTAAGTGTGGCCTTGCTGCAACCTTAATCCCACAGTGCGGTGCCCTCTGTCTAACCCGACTCCCTGATTATGTGTCTGCAACCCGTTCTCATCCCAACGCGTCAAATACCGACTATTTGTCACGCCCCTAAGCGTTGCATATGGACGCCAAGGGTACCCTTCCGCGTCTGTTTATTGACGCTCCGGGTTTTCCATTCACTCTCATGCAAACCCCAGCTCGGCAGGACGGGACGCTGAGAGCAGAGGCTCCAGCCAAAGCCCCTAAACGTCAAATAGAAACGCGGAGGGTAGAAATCCGCGTCCGGATTTGACGCTGCGAGTTCTGCATTGACTCTCATGCAGACCCCGGCTCGGCAGGACGGGACGCTGAGAGCAGAGGCTCCAGCCAAAGCCCCTAAACGTCAAATAGAACCGCGGAGGGTAGAAATCCGCGTCCGGATTTGACGCTGCGAGTTCTGCATTGACTCTCATGCAGACCCCGGCTCGGCAGGACGGGACGCTGAGAGCAGAGGCTCCAGCCAAAGCCCCTAAACGTCAAATAGAACCGCGGAGGGTAGAAATCCGCGTCCCGATTTGACGCTGCGAGTTCTGCATTGACTCTCATGCAGACCCCGGCTCGGCAGGACGGGACGCTGAGAGCAGAGGCTCCAGCCGTCCATTCACTCCCATAATAACCCGGTCACGCGAAGCATGACGCCGCTTACTACTGTCTCATTGAAGAACCGAGTATCCTCTGCCCGGAAGTGTTTTTCTCACTATTTTCTCACTATTTGTACACTTTGTCCCGAGAATATATCCACTGACACGTTAAACAAGGCCAAAATGTGAGATACCTGGCTAAATAACTACGTAAATAATGTGAATTTATACTAAAACAACAATGATAACAGTGGATAAATTGGATTTCAACAGACTGTTTACATTTACTTTGGACCCGCCCCCCTCACGTGTGCGGCGTGTTACCATGGAAACGAAAGGACGGCGTTGCTTCAGGTAGTCTCGTCAGGGTTTCCCCAAAAAAATGTATACAGACTTTAAATTATTGTAAAGTAAACGTCAATTAAAATGCATTTAATTTTCAAACTGTAATGGAATTTCTAAACATTATTTTTATTTGATTTTTTATCATCTAAAGTCTATGCCATGAGACCTACAAAAGTCACCGAATTAATTGCAGCTACTGAAAGTGAAATATGCAAATAGAGAATTGTGTGCAATCCACATTGTCAGCAGTGACTGGATTAAATTATTGATTATGATTATTATTATTATTATTATTTGGTCGTTCTCCGTCTCACAGAGAGAGACAGACAGAGAGAGACAGAAATATGTCATGTTTATACATATTTCTTTGAATATTGACTTGGTATATGAGAATCTCTGAGCTCTGATGAGAAGATTGAAAGATTGATGAGAAGAAGAAATTGTGGTCAGGAACCTTGGAAGCTTATTATAGATTTTGGGGCCTGCTTGAACGGTGTTGCTTCTGACCTCCCCATAAACATTCTAAAATGTCATCCTCATTGCTCAAAAAATCTATGGAGGGCTGGTTCTTGCCATAAGTGTTATGGGCAGTCACATGGAGCGCCATCTGCTGGAGGGGTGCTGTCATGTCACCCTTGGCATGTCCTTCAATTGTGTATGGCCCTCTCAGACACTTTCTGAGGTAGTAGGAGCCTGAAACTCAGCACAATGGATGCTCTTGACCTACTATTGAACATAGTAAAATTTCAGCCATTTAGCTCAAAGTGTTGAGGTGGAGTCCCTGATTGAACAATGAGAGGGTCTAAAAGCTATAGCAAACTAGACCATCAGATTCTGAAGGCCAATCTGGAGGAGATCTCTTTCTAAAGGTGCTGTGAATCTGACATTTTAGTATGTTGTAGGGGGCCCCTGGACAAGATGATATGTGTTGGTTTGGTCCTGATTGGAGCCATACTTTTCAAAGGGCGGGGCTTTGAACGTTCGCCATTTCCCACCTTTGAGGACTTGCCACGGTCTCAAAAATACACCAAATGGCCTGAAACTCAGTCTGCAGACCCCATAGCGGACCTGGAACAGATCCTCCGAGCCCTGCCTCCATAGACCCTTGGGGGCCCTTGGGGACGCAAAGTTGCTCTAGGAAGGTGCTATTAACTTGGAGGCAGCAGATCCTAATACAAGACCTTCTGACAAGTAACATAAACAAAAACCAGGAGGAAATTCCAAGGGGAAGGTATTTTTCTCTCCCCTCCTCCCTTTTGACTCAGACACATTAGGACTACAAACAAAATGGCGGAGCACATGAGTGTGTATTGCAATGTAGTTCATTTTTGGTTAAGGCTTCAGGGGGTTCAGAAAACCTCTTTCTAAGAAATATATATCACTACAACATATATATTTATTTAATGTGACACAGTACATTATGAATCATAAACATTTACATTTATTAGAACTAGTGTAGAACTAGTAGACACTGCATAGCCAGCTTATCATGTGCGGCGCGGCTATGACGTCATGAAAAAGTGCGGCGTGGTGGCTGCTGGGAGTTGGAGTTGTGTCAGAGTGAAAACGTAGTAAACCATAATAAACAGTTGTGGGGTTACCTCTCCAATAGTCTCGGTTCCTGAGTTTTTGGCAGTCATAAGAGCAGTTCAAGAAACCCTACACCTCGGACGCTTCATTAGTTTAGTTTCGATTCCTGCCTCAGTCTGCAAATAGTAAACACTCACTTTGTGTCGCAGACTGAAGAGGGTGCATTCAAAGTCAAAATTGCTTCAGCAACGTTTGAAAACCACTTCCTGTGCTTTTTTGTTTATTTGTAAGAACTAACAAACAAAAGATCATATCCACTCACTGAAGGAATAAAAGGAGACTATAAGGAAGCGAATTATGTCGGCACAAATGCGAAGCGAAACAACCCTTTCGTTTCCATGGTAACACGCCGCACACGTGAGGGGGGCGGGTCCAAAGTAAATGTAAACAGTCTGTTGAAATCCAATTTATCCACTGTTATCATTGTTGTTTTAGTATAAATTCACATTATTTACGTAGTTATTTAGCCAGGTATCTCACATTTTGGCCTTGTTTAACGTGTCAGTGGATATATTCTCGGGACAAAGTGTACAAATAGTGAGAAAATAGTGAGAAAAACACTTCCGGGCAGAGGATACTCGGTTCTTCAATGAGACAGTAGTAAGCGGCGTCATGCTTCGCGTGACCGGGTTATTATGGGAGTGAATGGACGGCTGGAGCCTCTGCTCTCAGCGTCCCGTCCTGCCGAGCCGGGGTCTGCATGAGAGTCAATGCAGAACTCGCAGCGTCAAATCGGGACGCGGATTTCTACCCTCCGCGGTTCTATTTGACGTTTAGGGGCTTTGGCTGGAGCCTCTGCTCTCAGCGTCCCGTCCTGCCGAGCCGGGGTCTGCATGAGAGTCAATGCAGAACTCGCAGCGTCAAATCCGGACGCGGATTTCTACCCTCCGCGGTTCTATTTGACGTTTAGGGGCTTTGGCTGGAGCCTCTGCTCTCAGCGTCCCGTCCTGCCGAGCCGGGGTCTGCATGAGAGTCAATGCAGAACTCGCAGCGTCAAATCCGGACGCGGATTTCTACCCTCCGCGGTTCTATTTGACGTTTAGGGGCTTTGGCTGGAGCCTCTGCTCTCAGCGTCCCGTCCTGCCGAGCCGGGGTCTGCATGAGAGTCAATGCAGAACTCGCAGCGTCAAATCCGGACGCGGATTTCTACCCTCCGCGTTTCTATTTGACGTTTAGGGGCTTTGGCTGGAGCCTCTGCTCTCAGCGTCCCGTCCTGCCGAGCTGGGGTTTGCATGAGAGTGAATGGAAAACCCGGAGCGTCAATAAACAGACGCGGAAGGGTACCCTTGGCGTCCATATGCAACGCTTAGGGGCGTGACAAATAGTCGGTATTTGACGCGTTGGGATGAGAACGGGTTGGTGTCTGACCTCCCGAGAACTCAGATTGTTGGATCGAGCCGTGCCTGTCGATGAGAATCACTGACAGCACATGCACATTGTAATAATCACGTACTATTACAATCACTTTGTCACGTGCGTTGTGGTTTTTTTTGTGGGTTTTTTTGTGTATTAAAAAAAAAGATAATTGGGTGATTTCAGCGTGTCCTACTCCAGTGCCGTGAAACTAACCAGAACAATCAGTGTGATGAGAACTCAGCCAATGAGCTTTCTAGTCCATTTATAGCCGAGACAACCAAACAGAGGGATTTGAATCTCCTTGAGCCTTTTTATATTTAATCTAACTGAAGACTTTTAAGCATCTCGTGCATGAAAGGATTACTCCAGGCAAAGCGTTGTGTCATCACAGCTTTACCACACACATTGAAACGTCCTACTAACCGTAAAGGGAATCAGTTCACACTGCACAAATCCATATGTGTTCCTGCCGGTTCCACAGAAGCAAACCTCCCTCTCTCATCTCTCTCCGCATCAAGGTCCACACTTTGTGGCAGTGAACAACAAGAACGAGATTATTGTGACCGACTTCCATAATCACTCAGTGAAGGTAAGAGATGCTCCATCCTCTCTGTTTCATCGTCTGCTCTAAGGGAGCTGCGAGCGAACGATCTAACCCAATCCGTGCCTGCTTTGTCACAGGTTTACAATGCAGACGGTGAATTCCTGTTCAAATTCGGCTCACACGGCGAAGGCAACGGCCAGTTCAACGCTCCCACCGGCGTCGCTGTGGACGCCAATGGAAACATCATCGTGGCCGACTGGGGCAACAGCAGAATACAGGTATACACACACACACAGGCTGCGTTCAGTCAGCTGTTATTATTTATGGACTTTTGACTTATGTTTCTTTTAGCTTGGCTTTGTTGAACAGCAACAGGCCCATGAACATCATCACGCCCTCGATCTTGTATACATTTTAAAATGCAGCTAAAAAAAACATGCAGATCTAAACAGAGACAGAACGTGACGTCAAGTACAAATATGCACAAACCAGGCCAGGCCGACACCCACCTTCAAAATCAGTTGTACTGTATGTACGCAACTTTGTTCAGGTACGCAGGCAAATGAAGACTTGACTGTGAGGCAACAGTTTTCTACTGAAATGTCAGTTTATGTGCTCCTGGTTCTTCCTCAATATCTGATTCCTCCTCTGATTGTGGATCAAATATAGAATATACAGTATAAGTACATAATCTGGTGAAAGGTTGCAAAGCTCTTGTTCAGCAAACAATGAAAACTGATCAGTCAAACCTATGCAAAAAAAGGCTTTTGAAATAGCATCCGAGGCATAGCTTATATGTTAAGACCATTCTAAGTCCCCCTTCATGTCAACGCTGTTTCACAAACCTTTGCTTTTATTTCAGGTTTTCGACAGCACAGGCTCCTTCTTATCCTACATCAACACTTCAGCAGACCCCCTGTACGGCCCCCAGGGCCTCGCCCTCACCTCCGATGGACACGTGGCTGTCGCAGACTCCGGCAACCACTGCTTCAAGGTTTACAGATATCTGCAGTAGGCTGCGGGAAGACGCAGTCCAGCCCCCGCTCGGAAGTCAGCGACACACACCTGCTCGTGGACATAGAGCTGCAACGTGCCTGCACACTTTTCCGTGGCCCCTACGATCCACACGTGACTTTCCTTTAATCACATCTGTATATATTCACGGATTCCGAGTCGAAGCTCATATAAATACAGATTAAGCTAGTTACTCCCAAAGTTTTTACAAGAAGTCCCCATCATAGAGAGAGGAAAAGGAAAACCCATTCTGATCAAATCAAGTTTAAAGAAAAAAACAAAAACAAGGAATAGGACATTAACCTTTGTGAGTGTTTTTAATCAACCCCCTGACCAAAACAAGGTGTTTCAGCTCTATTTCTCACAAGTGGGAGCTCCACCACAGCAGACGGGCTGCCGGTGTGAAGACCTGCTCCCCAGCAGACGACACAAGACACACGAGCAGACGATGCCTCTGTGGCTCAACAACGCTCAGGCCTCTCCTCCGACACTGTCGCATGTCAGTGTCTGTCATCGGTAGACCAGTAGACGCAACAGAACACATGCAGACAGGAATGTGCTATTATTCTAATCAGACTAACTATATATATATATGTACTACATATATGTATATATGTAGTTTTTCTTTCGTTTTCTTTTGATACCCAAAGAGAAGCATCCAGAAGCACAACAGGTTTTTTGGAAGACCTTTGCTCCCTCCCAGCTTGCTCGTTCTCTCCTAATAACCAAAACCGACTCTTATCTTCTCTAGCCCCACCCCCCTCTAGCTCTCTCGCACTGTTATGTGTGTATTCATATCTACAACCCGATGTAGTTGCACATATGCATATTTACGTAGGCGTGTGTATATGGATTGGGTGTCCATGTTATGTCACTATATAACCTACTTAGCTCCAGCACTTGCAGAATGGAGGATCTCAACACTGGAACGTACACTTGTAACTCGGTAGAGTTGAGCGATGTCGAGTAGTAGCCCAGCGACATCACGCGGACGGCGACGGCGCGCGCACATTATCTGTGTTTTTTTTTTTTTCAAAGGACTTAATTTATATTTATTTTTCTTTTTCTACATAATTTGTTCTACAAATTATTTTTCTAATTGGTGCGTTTGAACTGTGTCCTCTTTGCCAAACATCCCTGTATAGTACACAGGCCTGGTTACCCCTCGTAGCACCGACACAG
This sequence comes from Karalla daura, assembly GCA_029224185.1. Lineage (NCBI taxonomy): Eukaryota > Metazoa > Chordata > Actinopteri > Chaetodontiformes > Leiognathidae > Karalla > Karalla daura. The sequence goes on along the minus strand of CM055204.1, from coordinate 10,693,258 downwards.
ACTCTCGATGCCCCCCCCCCCACCACACACACACACACACACACACACACACACACACGCCCCCACAGCTCACTTCCAGTCAAAGCCGTAACTTCTCCCTCTGCCGAGACGTATCGTCGTGAGTCGTCGTTGAACATTGCACAGAAATACAAATATTATAAGAGTTATATATCGTTTGCAAGAGTAATATATGCCTCTGTGTATAGATATCATTCAGCATAATCAGAAAGTGTACTGTATATTGCAATCATGTTCTTGTGGTAGCTGAGAAGCACCTTGATCGTCATGGATCTCTTTTGTATTCATTCATTCATTCATTCATGTGACAGTTGAGTGATTTGAAGGTTTTCTGCGTGCCACTGCGAGGGACACATCACCAGCCACAGCAGCAGCAACTGCACAACGTGTTTCAACCTCTGTGTTATCAGTGAACCCGTCGTCTTTCCATCTGCATTTGTGTTGCATTCAGATGCACTCTCCTCCGTCAGCCGAGTCTCGTCGTTTCTTTTTTTAATGTCCGTCTTTCCTCTGTAACTGACTCATGTCATGTGTGAGAAGAAGCACATACAACCGAAACACTCCGCCAAGCGTCTTGTTACGCCGACTGCTCGCTGCAACAGGCCAGTCTCGCAACAAGCGGCCACTGCATTTATGTAATCATGGCAAAGGTATGATTGTAAATATTAAAGAATGACACTATGAGCTAGCTGCTGTGAGAATAATCTGTTCACTGGACAATGACGTGAGACTGAAGGAGAGGGGTTATTTTACCAGCTGAATGTTTGTTGGGTTATTAGAGATCAGTGTTTGCAATATTTTCTACTAAGGTGCAAATCTGATCCTTAGAAAGAAAGTCAATTAGCTGCAATATGATGCATCAGTGGTTAGCACCCTTTCTTGGGTAAGGCTTTCCTGGGTAGGCGTGTGCATGTGTGAAAACCCACACTTTCAGGGTTGATTGAGACTACAATTCTAACTAAAACCCTTGAGAACCACTGTTCCCTACACTGCAAGGCACCTAACTTTGTTCAGGTTGGTCTAGAGCAGACATCTCGCTCAGGTTCATGTCTTTGCATCACATAGTATGGTCAGCTACAAATATGGCACTTCATTAACGCCACATCTCTGCAAAAATAGAAAGGAGAGAAAGTCACTTCTGAGTCATAAGAGCAGGACGAGGAGATGAGTGTTCTTCTCACCTCCTCTTTAAATGTTCCCGCAGTGAGAAAGTTGAATCAGCTGCACAAAATTGTCTTGAAAAACAGACAAGCACGTTGAACCAGAAAAGCGAGCTACAGCACTGCTGAAAATCTTACCGATGTGGACGTTTATATAAAACTGGACCAATCAGAGCAAAGAAATAAGGAATCAATGTATGATGCTGCACAATAGTGAAACGGTAGTTTATATCAAACACAGACGGGCAAGTGATCGAGCAAATGAGATATAGGCCAATGAAACAGACATGTTTTTTTTTCTCTTTTAATGTCATTGTTGAATATGACAAATACCAAGCACAGCATAGCAGGTGAAAGGGCCACAAACAGGGTCTGAGATAAATATTTCCTGACCCAATTTCCACAACAAAGACTAAAACTTGCTAAGCTCAATACAAGAATGACATTGTTAAATGAGGTATCTACTATCTTACACAAAACATTTAGCAGTTTCTATTCAAAGTTCAAGTCTTTCAGTCCCTACATGTGAAGACCTCAGACGTCAAAAATGTTAAACCGCTTTCTCGGTAATAAAGCCTAAAAACAGCAAAAGCAAAAATAAAAACTTTAAGATTTTTAAGGGAACTTTTGAATCATATATTAGTGAAGGAAGGGAAAAGAATATATAGTTCAGGTACATGAATTTTCTTTACAAAAAAAAAGTTAAATAAAAAATCTGACTGGACCAAGTAAAACAACAGACCAGAGAATGTTAAGACCGACTTGCAGTTCTGGGACCAAACAAGTGTTACAGTATGACCTGAAGTCCTTAAAAAAAAGGATATAACTGGAGAAAAACAGGTTGTTTTTTTTTTTAAAAAAAGACAAGTATTAAAAATTGATTTTCTTTGAAGAGAAATCAGCCACACTACAACCTGACTGACGTGTGGAAATACAATGTGTCAAGTAACATGGCTGTGAAACTTATTTTAGTCACATTTGATCAAGTTATCTGGACTTGTTAAACCGCCTCAAACGGCGAGAGAAGACACAACTTCATACTCTTCCTCACCAGCACCGCTCACACAACGACGACTCGGTGAAAATACACAGACACCTTAGCGAGCCCGTAACGGTAACAGACGGAGACGAGTCTAAATGCTAACCAAGAGCTGCGCTGCCACAACAACCCCAGCCTCTAGCTCCGAAAACCTCCCCCACCCCCCAAAAAACCCCGATAGCCTGACGACTCTCGAGTCTCGGCCCTTGGCAGCTACACACGAGACAACTCTGAAAGGACATGGACACTGCCTGGCGGACGCGGAACTTGACGTGTACATCTGGTATAACGGCATAGCGGTCACAAACAGGTTAGGAGCTGCGTGAGCCCTGATGGAAGCCTGATGATGGAGAGCCTCTGAATCCCAGAAGACACAGTGATAGACAGAAGCACCTCTCCGACCCTCCCCGCCCACAGCAGGCAGGGGTGGAAGCCTACAGTGAGAGTGTGTGTGTGAGTGTGTCCGGGGCCGGGCGACACCAAATTGGAAAACCTCCCTAAAGATGGAGGGAAAAGTGAGCGCTTTATCGCAACCCGGAGTGTGACGACGGCCGCCGGTTGCTCTAGCTCGGTGTGAACAGGCGGTCGGGCCGACACGCAACAGCTCGTATGCATAAATCAACGCTGCCCCCAGAGGGTCGCCCCGGCACCTCCGGCCCGGCCTGTGAAACCTGAAAGACGCGGGTCTACGCCAGTCTAGACGGCTGGGTCTTAGAAAAAGGGGGGGGGAAAACGCAGTGCTCGCAGCTCGCTCAGTAGTAGTGGCAGATCTGCAGCCGGCTGCCCGGGTCGTTCTTCCCCGGACTGAAGAACGGGTACACGGGCTCCTCGAAGCACGTGTCGAACATGTACAGTCTCTTCATGGTGACGGCGTCGTAGAAGCTGAGGCGGCCCTTGTCGTAGTCCAGGTAGACGCCCACGCGCGGCGAGTTCCAGTAGTCGGCCACGGGGATGCGGCTGTCCTCCTCGTTGGCGTAGAGCCGGTCCTGCAGGCACAGGCTCCAGTAGCCGGCCGACGGCGTCAGGCTGACGAAGCCCTTGCGGTTGCTGGACTCGGTGGTGACGCCCAGGTACCACACGCCCTTGTCCTTCACGTCCACCTCCCAGTAGTGCTGCCCGCTGGCGTACTGCGCCGTGGCCAGGATGCCGCAGAAGCGGTTGAAGCGGCCGGGCAGGTCGGGCTCCTGGCTGCGGATGCGGCCCTCCTCCACCTTGGTGTCGAAGTCCGACACGTACAGGTTGGGGTGGGACGTGTCCGGGTCCAGGGTGAGGTTCTGAGGCACTGCACGGAGAGAGGGACAGGGGGAGGTCAGTCCACTGAGGAGCCGTATGGGAGAGCAGGGGATAGGGTCACCCGGTTCAGACCAGAGACTCCAAACTGCCCTTAGCTCTATGTAAGAGGTGTCACAGTCGACACATTTCCAGCACCAGGACCGCTATGAACAGCGATTACTAGCACCACCTGGTGAGATTCAGTTTGCACTCTAAACATTGTACATCTCCATTTATATTCCATTCATCGTTCTGTATTCTCTTCCATAGCGTCCCTGGGGCTTTTTAAACCCTACACACTATACACAATCATATTTAGTCTGGGTGTCTTTTCTGAGTTTATGGATGCCTTCATTTCCTTTGGAATTAATATATCCATCTAACAACGCATAGACTAACATAACTCAAGACCAGCTATGCTGTTTCTACAACGACATAGGATGACAGAGTGCTCGGACATGCTAAGAGTTGTGCCTGGACGTCCTTAAAAATACAGCAAGCTCAAGACCTGTGACCTCTGACCCTCCACATCTACAGCCCCACACACCTGCACTGACACAAACCAGATGTTTAGTCCTCGCACACATTCCTGCAATCATGTCCAGACCCTGTGGCCTTTACTGCTCACCAGCCTACTCTTCCACTCTGCTGTAAACAATGCATCAGAGAGGGAGCAAACTACTGCCGGGGAGTTTTCCTGCCGATCCTGCTGTATTTTGATAATAGCGGCGTGCCAAAGACATCAGCACACTCTCTGAGTCGGTCAAGGTTATTCAGAGTAGTTTCTGAGATAGTGAGGCGCCCAGCTTACAGAGAGGCAATATCGGTCTGAGGGCCACGCAGTTTAACTTGACTTTACTGGATGACATTTCCCACAGAATGAGGGTCTCAGCAGGTTAAATAAACCCTTCCCCCATGACAGCCTCAGACTTTTGAGTGGCATTCAACCCTTGCACCTGGGATGTGATAATCCTCCGAGGTCTCCTCATGTGACCCTCAATAAACACTGGGTAAGATCAGATCCTTCCCCGGATCAGAGCAGATCCCACTGCAACGACAACTAATTCTGAAACCAGGTCAGACTATGAGTATGACAAGCTCACATCTCTATGGACTCAAAGTGCATTGTGTGGCTTTGTTTTGATTAACCAAATTTCTGATTTCTTTTTCCTACCAGTGAAAAGAGAGATCAATAAACACCCAAACAACATTTGGTTGCATTTCCATCATCTCGTGCGACTGGGGGCGTGCAGTGAGCTTACTGGTGTGCAGCACATGCATCATCTTCTTCCACATGATGAGCTGGAAGGGCCCGGAGAAGTCTGTGAACTCCGTCTGACAATTAACCTGCTCGATGGTCCTGAAGGGCTTGGAATGGATGATTCTGCAGGATAAATTGGATCATTTTGTTACAGTCATCACAGTTCTAGTTTGACTTCTTTCAGAAAAAAAACTATTCGTAGTGACTTACTCGTTGTACGTCTCTGCAAGGCTCTGTTGGGGGAACAGAACCAGTACGTTACCTACCAAACATATTTCACCTGCTCCTTATCTCAAGACATCTGAATCATTGCGTCAGACTCACCTCAAAGTTGGTTTTGCCACTGATGTGCTTGTGGATATTAGATATGGTCTGGTCCACAACTGCCTCCTCGGCCTCTGCAGTCTTCAGGTTGTCGTCTATGACGGCCATGGTGGCCACCTCCTCGGCGTCCAGGCTCTCCAGCAGCGAGTCCCTCTCGTCCAGCAGGAACTGGACCAGAGCACCTACGTCCGCCTCGATCTTCTCCTTGAGCCTCTGTTTCTTCAGCTGGAGGACAAAGGATTGAATGGAGGATTGCATAAAGGGGTTTGGTCCATGTGGTTTAACCCTGAGCTGAAGTTCTTAATGTTGGCTACACACAAAATGTGCCTTTAATGAAGATGCTATAGAGAAAAATTAATATTATACTCAGTTTCTTGGTCTTTTCATCTACACCTGAGCAAGGTATTGATATCAAATATTCATTCGTTATTTGAGATCCAATGCTTATTTTGAGCTTAAAGATTTAAAAATGAATTATTTTCAGTATACTACATGCTAAGTGATTTGTGTTAAATTACAGCCCGAGATACACCATTAGCAGCAACATTGATTTTTATCGACTGTAACCTTTTAATGCAGTGTCACAAACGGATACTCACTGCTTTTTCTAACCATGCCAAATATGGTTAAAACAACACAGAGGTGGACAACAGTACAAATGATCTAGCCGATACTGACACCCTGATAGACTATGACACATGTATTCTACTTTAATGGTAGTGAGATTGTGCTTAAATAAATAAATAAATAAATAAAGGGTATGAATGGGTTTCCATGGCATGTATTTTGGGCACAACATCCCCAGTGTAACAATTGTTTGTTTGCAGTCTATTTTTAGATTTTACTGGAGGAGCTGAGCAGGAAATTACTCGATAAAATAACAGTGTACAGTCAATATGTGTGCCATATGCATGAACACAACTGTAGTTATAAAAAAAAACATAATGAAAAGCACATCAAATGTGCACACCATGCCTAGTAAGTTAGTAAGTACATGATGGTGAAAATAGGAGCACATGGAGAGCTAAAGGCTGTAATCCTGAAAGACTCTTTCAACCAAACACATTCAAATGACAAAGATTCTGGATTATCTAGAGACAAAATTAAACATTTGGATAGGAAAAGCAGGTGGAAACTGCAACTGGAATTCAGCACGGTAGTCAAATGAATGGGACAAAGTGTGTACACCTCATCACAAATTAAGAACAGTGTTCCGGGAAAGTCTAAAATGGATATTTCAGAACACTAGTTTTATTGGCCAAATGAAGAAAATCAACTAAATTAATTTAGAAGGGTTGTGGACCAAGAAATGTTTTATCTATATAGTGGATGGGGACTGTGTTTAAGTTACTAAAACAAGCAGAAATCTTAAAATATGTATGAATTTAAATGAATAAATAAAAGTCTAAAAAAAAAAAATCAAAGAGAGGAGTATGAGAGCATACCCTGACGTCACTTTTGGTGCGCTCATCAGCTGAGATCACTTTGACACACATAGACTTCTGCCAGTTGAGCTCCATCAGCCTTAGTTTCAACTCCATCTGTGAAACACGTTCAGTTAGACAATAGGAAAGTAGGACATAATGATTCACATTCCAGAGAATATATATATATATATATATATATATATATATATATATATATATATATATATACATACATACACACACACACACACCATTATGTATTGTAGATTTTCTACTAATTTCTTCACATTCTCATATTGCAAAAGTCATGCAGTTTCCAATGTCTTGACCAAAGGTGCAGCAGCAGGACACTAATACACTGCAGGTAAAGTTTTACCTTCATGTCGTTCACAACTTCAGGCACAGGTGCGACATCGTGGTGCCTGAAATGACAATAGAGCAAACAAGCAGGTGAGGCAACTTCTTACACAAGCACAGGTGAGCTGCAGTTTTCTTGCTTTTCTGTCCATTTACTTCAAGCATGTGCAAACCTACTCAAAGCTCCGCCTCTGCCTGAAATGAACAAATGAGTCCAGGGCAAAGGAGACTAAATACAATGCAAGTGTGTCAGGTGTTGCGTAACAGCTAATCATTCTCTTGTCCTTCGATGCAAGAACAGCGTCTTGGGCGATAGCGCAGGAATCCAGACGTCCTTGTCAGGTCTCATCCTTTGAACATGCGCCCTAGGCTCAGATGGATGTAAGGCGTGCAGTGCTCACCAGTTTATACTACAGACCACTGAAACTTCACACTTGGGTATCTGCAGGCTTGCGTGGCTGATTAGGATGTATTCATCTAGCCGTGGGTGGGGATGTTAGATGCAATGACAGCTACACGGAACTGCACACCATCTCACCTGTGTTTGTTTTGTTCTCACCTTTCCACCTAAAATGACTCATGATTAATGACTAAGAGTCTGGACTGAAAACTAAAAAATGTATGTCCCATTTCTTATGGGAGCGTATAAATGAGAATGAGATTGTTGGCTCTGCCACATTTTTTCTACTTTAACCGCCATCAAATGTTTCATGTTCTAAATTTCAGATTGAAAGCCACCAATTGTCCTACCAACTTTGTACAGGGATTACACCATGCACATGTCACCAGTCCATCACAGGGTAAACACACTTCTCATCAACCTGACCTAAGCATGTGACTTGGGAAGAACATGCAAACCCCACACAAACTCAAACCAGAGTCTTTCTTATTGTGTGGAGACAGCACTATCCGCCAGTCTGTGCTCTTGCAAAATACAGACAAAATAGAGGAGCACTTCTGAAGCATCTGTGGCGCATTGTTTGGGCCATTTTCCAAAATGCTTAAGTTTCCAGGTATTTCGAAAAGGTGTGAATAAAATGAGCACAGTTGCTTAGCAATCGACCGTTAAATTTCCAACTATTAAAAAAAGGGTGAGATGACAATGAATTGTAAGACGGCCCTTGGTTTAACTCCAAGTTTGGCTTTTCTGTGTGGAGTTAACAGATTCTCCCTGTGTCTGCATGCATGCAAAATAAAAAAAAAACATGCATGTTTAGGTGGATTTGGAGACTAAACTGTCACTAGGGCTGAATTCCTGCCTTCGCTGCATGTGCACTGGGAGATCAGCAGGATGTATGATGGGACAGGTGGGACCAACCTGTGAGCCCTGGATTCCCTGCAGACCACACAGATGGGCCGCTTATCAGTCTGACAGTACAGCTTGAGCTCTTCTCCGTGCTGCTCACACTTGCCATCCACTTTGAGGGGTTTGGAGGGCGTGGGGCAGGAGCCCAGGCAGTCCAGGTCGTCGAGCTTCTCCACCAGGTTCTGCACTACGTAGTTCTGGGTGAACGTCCTCTTGTTGAACACCTGAGCAGACAAAGGGCACAATTGTGCAAAGTGTGGCAGAAATGCGAGTCTAAATTTGATTCGTACACCAGTCTAGTTTGCTGTGTATTCAGGTTCGCTTCACTTTAATTATCCAACACAATGACAATACAATTTATCATTAATGATTAATAATCTTAACAGTGACTAAACAGACTTCCCATGGCGACGAAAGGCATTCCGACCACGCATGCATTGTCATCTTTTAAACAGCAGGCGTCTGAAAATGCCCGATAAGCAGTTAAAAGCTCTAGATTTAAAATTATATATTTTGTGAGAAAAAAACAGAAAATACTGTGAATCCCGCATGCAAACTTACCGCTCGACACTGCGGACACTGGTAACCGTAGTCTCCGCCATTTTCATCCCAGTGCATGGAGATGCAAAAGCGACAGAAATTGTGTCCGCATTTCAGGATGACGGGATCTTTGAAGAAGTCCAGACAGATAGAACAGGTGAGCTCTTTCTTCAGGTCGTCTCCAGCCGCACTCGCTGTAGCCATGTTTCTAGGCCAAACGCAGCAGCACAACAACGCTGCGAACAGGAAGAGGAAGGGGACAGATGTGAGCTCGTCGTTAGTACTGCGTCACAGCTCGGCTTGACCAATCAGGTTCGTTCCTCCCGTCACGTGGTAAAATACGTGCCACATGTCTCATAATGGGAGCAGGGAGTGGAGATTTAACACATTTTAATTAGCATGAATGTTTATATAGGCTGTATTTCATAACGTGGATATATTATCTAGATTGCATTTTTTTGATGAATTAATTACTTTTTAAAATGCCACACTGCAAAAAGTTATTATTGTCTCTTTCACAAAGGCCAATATAAGGTTTAATTACATTTTTTGTTCTCTCGTCAATGACATTCAATTTTCTGTCATCGAGGATTTAAAAAAAAGGTTTGTTGGTGCCTAACTCCAGCTAAATGTAGAGGGGAATAAGCCCTGGAGAGGTACAGTTCATTGCAGGGCACACACACCATTCGCACTCATTCACGCATAGAAGAGATTTTTGTGTCTTCAGTTGACCTTAGTGCATACTTTTAGACTGTCGTAGGAAACTGAGTTACAGAGAAAACTTCATCATCAGGAGAACATGCAAACTCAACGCAGTAATCGCCAGGATGCGAACAAGCATCCTTCTTGTTGTGAGGCAATATGACTGGTCGCTGTGGCCTAACCTCACAGCCCTACTTTGTAACTAATTCCCTGTGTGAATATTATAGTCATGAATCATTCTCTATATTCTCCTTTAAGGTCCTTTTCAAAAATATTTAAAACACTTGAATTTGTTAATTAATTTATTGCTGCAGCTCTAAAATATATAAAGCTTGTCCTAACTAAATTATTTATGCATATTTTCATATTTGTCTTTCCTTCTTGTTTTACATAGGCGGGTCTGTTGCAGTTATTTTTCACTGACAGTGTCTTGTACATTTGCACATGACAAATTCTCCAGTCTTGTTTTATCCTTTCACCTCGCATCCAAGAGTTTTTTTCAGCTCTGGCTGTCTGGTTGGGAAACCCAGCATTCCTCCCAGAGAAAATGGCTACCACACTACTTATCTGCAATATGTCTGTGGAGAGTCTCATTTATCCAAGGAGTTGTGGAGTTTCTTCACTGAAGCCGAACATGTGCAACCCCTTGGATCCCCTCCCTACCCAGGAAGTTTCAAAACCATTCACACCTGTCCTAAATGGAAACCAAAAACAGCCCTAAACAATCGTGCCTGATAGCTCTCACTGACAGCCTGGTGCTCACAATGGCTGTGCTAATAACTTCACCCCACAAATGAGTAAGAACTGAAGAAGAGTAGAGCTGAACACCTCCTTGAACAAAATTACAGGAGATGTGTTTGATTTGTTAGTTTGTTGAGTCCTTAGCATAAATATGTGTATACAGTGCTGTTTTATACAACTCTAAGAACAGTCACTTCATTCAAGTCTGACGAAGTCCACCTTTCTGAGTTGAGTCCTAACATTGACTAAATCAACAACCAGTTAGCAACAATATTTATTCTTAAATACATATACATAAAAACCCATTCATAAAAAGACACAAACTGAATATCAAGTTTGATTGTTTGTGCTAAAAGTTGTCATATACATGGGGATAACTGGCTGTGGGTTATACATTACATTGCATAGCTTGGATTGGCAAGTGAGGGATGTGACTAAAAAAGTGCATTTGATGTCAGATATGGTGTTATTTCCAAATTCATCAGGGCCACAAGTAGATATCAGCAGGATACCAGCAGGCTGTGAACGATAAAGCATCACATCCATATTTCCACCTTTTTTCTGGTTCTAGCCCTGATGAAAAGTGGGAATAATAATACAATGCTGACTGACAACACCATAATAAGACAAATATTTAAGAACACTGATCTCAGCATGTTGTATATCCACAGCAGAGTAAGACACAGGTTTAACAACACATGTAAACAAGAAATTTCACCAGTGATATCGACAAAATAATGACAGCAGATTATATCAAATGTGACGTTTTTCATGGTGACTGATTTGTAAGCAGCTATTTCGTTGCATCGTTAGTCTGAAAACATGACGCAGAACACTAAAATCCCACGCAGCACTAGTGACAAATAAAGCTTACAGAACATGATGTGAGAGTATGGCTCGCCTCACATGGATATGGATACAGTATTTGCTTGTTCACAGCACCAGGCATTTCAGCAGTGTAACACAAAAGTGAAGAGTGGAACTGCAGAGACTCCTGCCCCTTATCAGTAGTCATTTGTGTCAGGCTCAATACTCTGAAAAAAAAGAAATAACTCCTGAGATGAGTGTCTGTATACATACATACCTTAACAAGAGTATGCAATGTTATGCCATTAGAATTGATAAAATGTATAAAAACAATAGTATCACAGAAACGCACAGTGGGACGACAACACTGTGAAGATGGATAGCAGAAAACATTTTTAACATGACAAAGTAAATAACTGAGATAACAAAAATTCAAACGATAATAAACAACAGTGGGGACAACCCAACTCAGCAGCAGTAAACATGCTCAATACATCTAGAATAACATTCCTCATCACATAGTAAACAAAATAAAGAAAAGTAGACAGGTCGGGTCAATAAAACGCTTGGTTAATAGGTGGAAAGTCTCACAGCGGTGACATTTGTCTCCTCTGATTAGAGAGCTCTGCAGGTTAGTTCACAGACAAGTAACAAGTGGTATGTTGAATTTATGCTTTTCATTACACATTGTGTAATGCAGAGTGACTGTCCCGGCACATATTTTAGAACAAAATTGTAGGCCTGAAGGCACACATTACCTTAGAATGAATATGAATCTGAATACTGTACATTCTCAGATGTTTTGTGACCAATATTAATGACAAGCCCCATATGTCCCTAAATATAATCCTGGCAAAGGATAAAAGCAACTGAGAGAAGATCATTTTTTCATCCATCATACAATGGTTGAGATCTATTTTGAATATAGTGGACAATATGTGTGCAGCAACTTGAAGTGGAGATGTGAGTGTGATCAAGTGCTGGTCCATAACATCCATGTGTTGTTTTTGAGCTGAACTATATTTGATTTGAACACGGTCAACATTTTGTCTCCTTTCCCCGAGAAACAATTGAATATCTTGGCCTGTGTGACACCCAGCTTTATGAAAAGGTTGTTTTCTGCGACTAGAACTGTCCTGAAGAGATATGGATGCTTCAGGCACTTGGATACCATAAAGCCAGTTAGAGGGAAAGGAAATATCGAGTGACGAGCAGCACAAGTTGGAATGTTGAGTGAAGACAGCATATGGGACTGCTGTGCTGTTTTATATTGCGGTGATTAACGTAAGTAATGGATCCTAACCAGTTGCAAACGAGCACACACGCACACACACATTGAAGTGATCGATCTCAGATTTTTGGTGTTATGACAGTTATTCAATGCCAGTTTAGAAAAAAAAATCCAAAATTTTACAAAAGCCCCCCACATCTCCATCCCTTTTGTTCATCTGTCCATTCTCAGACCTCCGAGCTGTTGTGGCAGTCTTGCATCCTCACCACCAACATGGGCTCTGTGCTGACGGAGCCTTTCACCACCTCCTGTACCCCCTCCCTCCATCCCTCCTTCCCGTCCTTCTGTCTGGACCTCAGCACCAGTATGACGGTGACCACGATGAGGACGGTCAGCAGCACTCCCACCAGGGCCCCCACCACAGTCACCACTCCCTCCTCCTCTTCCTCCGAATTCAGCTCGCTCGGCTCCAGCCCCTTCGCAAACAGCTCGTTGGACGACTCCGCCCGACGCTTGGTGCGGTCCAGGGCGATGTGCATGATGTTGGTGCCGCGGTTGTTGTCTGCGCCGATGTCCTCGGCCACCGTTGGGACTTCGTCGCCGGCAGACCTCCTGTGGCGATGACCTTTGCTGCTGGAGTGTGATGTCAGGGCGAGATCGCTGCTCGCTGAAACAAAGGAGTGGTACTCCAGGCTGCGCTTTCCAATGCCTCTGTTTGCATTCTCTTTGGAACGGACAGTGTAAATGGTGTGAATGTACCACTCACGCCCTGCAGCAACCTAAAGGAAGACACAAAATGACATATGACTGAGGGAATCGGCATTAGCAAACACTCAAATCTGAGTAGTGAAGTGACTAAACAGCCTCATTACTAGACTTTCAAGCAGGAGTACAATTTGCAAACTGCAAATTGCTAAGATCTGCATGATTTATGGTGTTAAAATACAGTTTGTAGAGACAGATTGTTTCATGATCAAACAAGATTAACCAGTTACATTTTGTTAGTCCAACCTCTCATCTTGCTCTGAAGCTGGATTCCACATTGAATACACTGACAGACAGCTCTTTATTACTGTAGCTGCTGCTGCAAAGAGCAGTAGGATGAAAAATACCTGGAACATCGGTGCAGAGTCCACCCTAAAGCCATCAGAACCTGGTTGTCTGACAAGAGGCAAGGCGGAGGGGTCGTCCACAGCCAGCACTGCGTTAAAGTTGACGTCCCCAAACACACGCGCCTGAGTCTCTGGCTGAGCCTTGTCCTGGTGACGTGTATGAAAAAAAGGAAGTCAGAAATACTTTTTCTGTGCCACCTCTTATTGAAGAATAATAGAATAGAAAGAATAATTTGACAACACTCACAAGAATCTTGAATCTATAGAGCAGAGACGGGGAGTCGGCCAGGCAGCCAAATTCAAACTTGGTCGGGTTGTACTTTGGTACATATCCATCGGCTCCAGTGCAGAGGAAAACTTTCTCTATCCTGCAGAAGAAAGAGTCACCCAGGTTCTGCACAGGGTCCACCATCACACGGCCATAGATGGTATCACCTGAAATAAAGCATGAGGAACAGCTTAGTTTCATGAATGTTACCTTATTAACATATCCAAAGAACTGAGGGTGACAGTAGTGCTTGTATGTGTCCACACCAACACAACTCATTTTAAATGAAAGTTTTCTAAAAACAATATAAATCAAATTCTCTGTTTTTTTCAGCAAGATAGGCGTTTGCATGTTGACTGTATTCCATGTTTATTATTCTTGAGAGTGATTTTATGATTTTAGGTGTTGCTGGCTTTATACAGTGTCAAACAATATTAAATCCAATTAAGAAAAAAATTGCATATAGGTCAAACAAAGCAGATATTGCAGTTAATAGATTTTTATATTGTTCTGCCATGAACTTAGACCTGTAAAACAGAGCCAACAAATAACTCCAGGTTGACTGCTTTGAAGCATCACAACAAATTCTGTATCGTTTCAATTCTGTATTCTCTATTATAAGCACACTTACCCTCAGAAAAGGCAATGTCAGACTCTTGACCGAAACCCATGGAGCCATCAGAGAGCCACAGGCTCCTCTTCGACAACAGGAACATCTGAGTGTTCAGACTGAACTCCACTGCAACTGGGTCACTCACCTACAGAGGGATGCATAACAAACGATAACGTAACAGAGGAAGAATGAGCTGAGGTAACAGCCAGAAGCAAACAGAACTTGTCAATTCTGGATATCAAGGCTCAAACTAAGACTGACTTGTTGGAATCGGATGTCCAGATCGAAGGTGACTGATTCTCTGGGACTGCAGACAGGTGGGATAGTGTACTCCATGTTCTGGGCTGTGGTACAGGGGATCAGCTTCACCGTGTAGGTCCCAGAGTAGTCCCTCACCTGTACAGATAATGAGCTTGTTAAAGTAGTTAATTCCAGCTGCTCTAGTGTAAACAGGAGGTGTTTGAAGGTCATGGATGAATAAACTTACAGCAAAGTCAGAGGTGAAGGTCCACTCCTGGACTGGCTGGTTGTAGGTGGGCTCGCTCCTCACTAAGGTGAGGTTGAAGGTCAGGCCGGGGTGGTCCACACTCATCACCATGGACGACATGGAGGTTGCTAGGTTACAGAAGTTGAGGTTGGTAGAGATTAACAAATATGACGGCAATCTGCTCGTGTAGTGTATTTCTGTGAAATGATTCCATGTCGTATTCTCACCAGCTCTTTTAATCCTGCCTCCAGAGTGAGACTGCACGAACAGACCCCTGAAACGAGCCTTGGTACGGAAGTTTACCACCAGGCGCCCCTGGTCATTGATGCGCATGCTGGTCGGATACAAGGCACCTGGCGGAGAACACAAACCAAGAGAGGATGTTTTCCACAAAGTGCTTTTGTAAACGAGAACGACTGAGTCCAGACGCTCAATCTGTGGGCTTTACCCTGCAGCTCGGCCTGCGGGGGGCTGCCGATGCCGTCCTTCCAGAGGATGGCCGTGTCGTACACAAAGGTGAGGCGCAGCTCAGACTGCAGGTCAAAGTGCTGCCAGCCGCCCGTTCCCACAGGCGAGTGGAACACATAGGACACGTAGAGCGGCACACGCAGGGTCACGTAGGACTGGACCAGGTTCAGAACCTGTGTGGGAAGAAAGAGTTTAATGTTCTCACAGAGAGAAAAATTCATTACGGATGAGACAGGCCGTTTATCTTCAGCAGCGAGCAATAAATCCTCAGCATCACTGCACAATAGAACTGTGTTATTGTTTTAGATTAAAGGGTGATTGTAGGTTGACAGGCTATAATAAGTACAGAGAGGCTGCAACAGATGAACGCATTGTTCTCCTCCACAAGGTGGATGAACTCTTTTCACTCCTACTCGGTGTTGTCAAAGATGCAGGAGAGTCTTCAGTGTGTGTGTGTGTATGTGTATTATGCACAGTGGGCAGGAATGTGGGCTTGCGTAGTTTTTTTCTATCTTGGTACTCTCTTTATTTTTCTTCATTTCCAGATATCGCAAAGCTTGATTTCTGTGTTGACCAGTATCCAAAAACAGGCCCTAATCTATAATATTGGAATTACTCTCTGCTTGTGACTCACACTTCCCTCAACTTTTTCTGAGTCAAGCAGTCAGCACAGTAGAGGTCAGTGTGGACCAAATTGTAAATCCCTGTTTGCTGTGCGATGGTGGTATAGTGGTGAGCATAGCTGCCTTCCAAGCAGTTGACCCGGGTTCGATTCCCGGCCATCGCAAATTTTCTCAACAAGAGATGTCCCTCCAGACATCCATGAAGTATCTCGATTTCACAGCAAATGCATCCAAATTCCAAGTCAGAACTGTTCCATACACATATATAATAAAACATGCTGCAAGATCGTCATCTGAAATAGATAAATGCATAAATTTCTCAAGACAGACCTACAAGACAGACATTCCTTTGTCTGTACTTGTATCAGTTCTATCCCCCATCTATTCTTGACAGCTTTCTGACAGATTTGCCACGTGAGCAGAGGTGCAATGAGGAAAGCACCCACTAGGTGTCACCATTGTCCAACATTATATTTATACAAGGCAGAGCTCACACAAGTTTATCAAAAGCTGTAGTTTGTCTCAGAAAGACACTGAAAATGCACTGTTATCTTTGACTGACTCAAAATATAGACTTCTGTTTGTTTCTGTCTTGTCTTGTACAGTCAACTACCAAATTCAATAAGTGAAACAAATGAAAGAAGTTTCTTCATTTATATGATCAACTATTCAACATGTGAACATCTTCACTGTAATATCCGATCTGACTACTAAAACAACATTTGTACAAATACAGATTCTAGTGTGATATTTTTGTATACAGAGAAACAACAGCGCATTAAAGAGCTGTAATTCACTGCACACACAGCTGAACTCTACCTAATCCACCTCAGCGGAGTCTGTGAAGTCTCAGCAGAGTAAATTGTGAAATCGCTGAATCAGGATCAGAGTGAGAAATTAAATCACTGTTAGCTGAGGGACAAACTCAGCACTAGCCGTAATCTTATTACAACACCCACCTAAAATCAATATACACACGGAGTAGGAAAGAGTGAAAGCAGGAAACTGTCAAAATTCTAATTGTTTTTTTCAACTTTAAAAATAACACAGTATTTTCTTGCCTGGTGGCTTTAACCTTTCAATTAGTGCAATATGTTGTCCCTGGTTACAGAATGACAGCTAGGTAGAACAACAACAAGATGAAAACACTCATCATTTTGACATTATGGCCAAGAACTCTTTTCTTTTTCAAAGAGAAACTTGGTCTTTTAGTCTTTCCAGGAAGTTCAATTATTTAATTATTTCTGCACTATTTGTCCATCCAGGCATGGTTGCAAGGACCTGACTGCCTCTTATCCTTTTATTCAGCCACTCCTTAGATAAAAAAAAAAACTCCCAACAACCCAAGTGGCAGTGTGACAGTGATCTCCCTTAATGAAATGGACTTGAGGTCGCGTGGATGACGGGTGTCATGTGAAACTGCTTGCAAGCAGCTCTTGCAATGACTCGGGACAAATAAGTGAATTTCTTCCTTCTTCCCCATCACTTTATCGTGTGCTTCCTCTCTCTCTTTTACAAACACACACACACACACACACACACAGACATAGATGTACGGATGTGAAAAACCTCTCTCACACACACTGAGCAGTTTGATCAGCAGCTAGAAGATCAAAGGCCGGGGGGAACACAAAAGAGCAGCAGGACAGGAGCAAAGGAGCAGGGGTCCTTCTCTTGATTCACAATAACAACAACTAGACCAATGGGAGCACTGCAGCCCCGTACAGCAGAAAAGACAACACACGCAGCCTCTGCAGCACGAGCTGCGATGATGCAACGGTGGCAAACAGACACTGGAAGTTTGTTAAAAATGTAACCTACAGGCAGCCGCGATGCCAAAATTTAATGTCCCGCATCTCCATGGAGTTCAATAATCATACCACCATGGAGAGAGGCTGAGAGAAGGTGTTTGATGGGGAGACTTCTGTTCTAAACACTGACAGTGTTCTCAAAGAATAAAGTGACTTTCAGGATTTCACAGGCCTCCTGTTCATCAGTGGCAGCTAGCAGCCCTGAGCATTAGGGGAAATGACTGGCTGCATTCTGTTTGCACGCGTGTGTTTTCCTGTGCATATGTGTGCACGCATACTAAAAAGCTGTCAATCACCCCCCCGGCAGGGCACACAAACAGGCAGCGAACGAGGCGCCACAAAAACCGCAGGCAAACAGATACGGTGCCGTTCTGCCTCATTCGGGAGGTTGTAAATAGACTGAACACACAGACCGAGGCGCACACAGGTGGACGCGCACACACACGGCGCGCTGACACTCAAACAGATGTACACACAAAAAGCCTAGATTGGAGCTCCCACCTGTCCATCAGTGCCGATGGTGCCCCCGCAGTCAGTGAGCAGCTCGGACATGTGGTAGTAGCTGGTGAACTCCCACAGGCAGGCCTCCAGGTTCAGGTTCCTGTAGAAGCGCAGCGTGCTGTTGCCTCTCAGAGGGCCGCTGTACTGATACGGCTCAGCGTCCCCCATGCTCTCCGGGCTGCGTGTGGAAGCCGTGATGAAGCCGTGACCTGTGGTGACCTCCTTGTAGTCGAGCAAGTTGGAGCAGCGGTGGTTCCCGACCCGGGTCCCATCCGGGCTGAGCGTCAGGTCAAAGTTCATGAGCGGGCGGGTGGAGATTACCGGAAGCATGCCTGCAAGGTGAAGGAAAGCAGAAAAAAATAGGACGGTGCGATTCTGACTGTGTTCGAGCAGCTTTGATACTGAGAGAAGTCATTATTTCAAAAAACTTCGACGGGAGAAATAGTTGAGCCGAGAGAGGGGAAAAGTGATGAAAAGAAAAGTGGGGGAGCAACAGAAAAAAGGAAGAAGGAAACCTGGAGGAGACGAAGCAGAAGGAAACTGATTAAAAATCAAGAAGGGAATGTTAAGTAGTGGGTGTGCTGGAGGGTTTCTACAGTGGGGTTCGATACAAGCAGGCAAGATCTATATTCTGGCTGTCATGCTGCTGAGGATCCCAGACGTGAATATTACACACACTACATTACACCTCACTTCATCTGTGGTACGAGTCCTGCCTCCGGCGCCTACCTACCATCTATGTGAGGCATGGTGACAGTCACTTTGATGAGGTTGGGGTGTTTCGGGTCTTCTGCTCCAGTGTAGCGTAGCTTGGCAGAGAAAGGCTCAGCCCCGACAGTCCCCATCTTGCGTGGTTGACACATACCTTTGGACGAAGGGACACGCTGCAGTGAGCTACGATTACTAATGCAATCAAGCCACGTCCAGTTGCTTTTGCACTTACATATTCGCTGTAAGACGCATTTTAATCACATGCGGCCTGCCCGCGCCATTACTGAGTCAGGTGGCGATATCTTTAAGAAAGCATCCCCTTAACCTTTGACCACCCTGAGAGTATGCCGAACTTGTTGCTTTCACAACGTGTGGGTGGACTGAGTGCAGCATGAATGATAGCATGGCAGCAGAAAGAGGATGAGCCTTAATTCTCACGTTTGAGGAAATAGCGAGTGGCCAGGCCATTACTCAGGCACTGACTGTAAGTAGCTCCCGGTGTCATTTCATTATGGAAAGAAAATGGAGCCTGGTCTTCAGTGTATTCATAACCTAACAATTTGGACTTCAACATGTGGACACTTCTAAGAACTGGTGATGAGTGTGATTAAGTACAAATGTAAGGAGTCTGTATGAAACCTCGCTTCATTCACTTGACAGGGTCAGAAACTTACTTTGAAGAATATTTTATATGCGAAAGCATATAATATGTATATTCATATGTGAAGTCATTAGCACTGCAGTCAAAACAACATTTTAATCATAATACTACTGCTGCTACTGATACCACTTTAGAAAAGTAGCATCTCAGTGCAGGCTTTTTCCTCATAATGGAGTATTTAACTAAGGGGTATTGTTATAAGATGTGAATAAAAGTCTCATACAGTTGAAGGCAAAAAAAAAAAAGAATGGACCAAAAAGCTTCATTGTGCATGATTATTTCGGCGCATTCCCCTTTGAGTTTGACTGCTGTGCAGCTGTACCCTACATTAGGTGCTGCTCATTCACGAGCACAAAGACCCTTTGTCTCAACAGAGACAACAACAGGCCAAAGCGCTCCGTTTAATTCCTCCCCAAAAACCGAAAGCGGCTGCTCATTGTCTGGCTCCTCACCTTCCTCCTGGCTGACTGTAACAATGGGGCTGCTGAGCTCCAAACCCTCGTCCCCGTTAGAGTTAACAGCCCGGGCGGCGCACTGGACCCTGGAGCCGGCCTGGAAGTAGACTGAGTCCAGCGTGATCATCTTGGAGGATGTGAAGAAGGTGTCAAAGTCCACCTCCCTCATGGGGCTGGTGACGCCATCGGGGCCGGCCGGGGCGCTGATGAGCCAGCGGTAGCGGGTCAGCGTGTTGTTGATGTGCTCGCTGACACAGATAGAGCCCGTCTTGTCGTAGTCGGGGTACTTCATGTTGCAAGCCTGGAGGACAGATAAGGAGTGAGTGGGTGGGCAGGGATGGCAGGGAAGATAGAATAGAGCAGGTGCCAGAGGACAAAAGGGGAGAGAGGTGCGGAATACAAACGAGGGAGCGAGCCGTTGCCTAGGAAATCCAGATGTTTTGGCACGTTTGGTATTTAAGCTCTCAGAAGTGCTTTTTAGAATTAGGAGCCAGGTCTGTGAAATGGAGGGGCAAGCTTGTGACGGGCTTCAGCGGATACTCTGCTAAACCTGTTGACACCGTGCCTCCTGATGCAGCTCTGGATTTTGACAAGATTATTTCATTTCGTCGACCGGGGTCCACAGGCGCAGGCGGCTGCCACCCGAGAGGCAAACATTTTAACACATCACGAAACGCCATTTGAGTGTCTGGCTAAGCGGCTGAACATCCGGGGGTGGGAGTGATTCTCCTGTGTATGAAAGCACGAGGACTGTGGCCTACTAAACTGCGTAATATGTCCTTTAAGGACAGAGCGGCCAACTCCAGAAGGACAGTTTAACTTTGGCTGGAGGAGAAGTGTGGGTCCGGGTGGGGATGATAATGTCCCCAACACCCTCCGGGAGGATGTGGTTCCCGATTAGGCACGATCTGATTTCACCAGGTAAATGTTTCTAGATCGACTGCGGCATTGTTTGTCCGGGGATCAGCGTCGCAACCAACCAATCAGCACAATGTCGGCCCTGATTAGGACCTGGGGTAACTGTTGCATGTGCATCCAGTGCACACAGTGTTAAAGGCGGAGAATACGTCTCACACACACACACACACACACACACACACACACACACACACACACACACACCATTCGGTCTTGCAATCAGACAAATACCCACAGAGACACAGGGCGAACTTGCAAATATTATTCCTCTGCTGCCATGTCGTGCGGCTCCAGAGAGCCGCTCCGGGGCCTGTGCGCTGTTTTCAGTTTGACTCACTGTGACACAGACGACGGGGTATCCGGCTGGTGGGTGGAGGTTGTCTGCCGTCCTGGCGGCGTCGTCGTAGTGGAGCAGCGACACCACATGAGGCAGCGAGGGGAAGGTGACATCAGCCATGCTGTTGGTCTCCTCGATGTAAACGATCACTTTAGTTACCTGCGACAGAGAAAAGAAATAAATAATGATAAAAAAGGAGTTTTAGCGACTGGTACAGACACAGGGCCGTTAGAGAAGCAGGACGCCAGCAATTAGGATCAGAGTGATGATTACGCTCGGCACAGAGCTAGATGTGTTTACAGCCTCCCAGTCACGCCTCGTGCTCGGCTTCTCCAGTTCCACTTCTTTCTCATTTCTCTCACGCTGCCTCTTTCCTTCTACTCGCTGTTTTGTTTTCACGGATAATCTATTATTTATTGTAAAATGTTTTCATCACTCCTTTAGCCGAGACTACAGTAAAGCGCTGCCGTTGTCTTGGGGCCCAGGCATCCTTGTAAGAGAGATTCCTTATCTCGTCGAGGCGGCCCAGATTATTACAGGTCAAATCCAAAAAAATCCAAGAGGGAAACAGCAAAATATCAGAACAGGATTCAAGTTAAAATGATTTTACTTTTTTAACAGGCATGCTCAAGCAGTAAGAGATGCAGTCTCAATTAAACATATTTAAATCTAAGCTAAAAACCTTTCTAGTTCATCATATGGTGCAACGCCATAGCATTGTTGCCTAATTTTGTCCTTTTGTTTGTTTAATAGTACCATATTATCATTGCTCTTTCCTGATTATGTATAACCGTAACAGTTTATTGCCATGTTATGGTGATTTCATACTTAAAACAGAAATGACGTGAATGTGACAATGTGTTGTGTGACAATGTGAGTAGGACACCTTGCTGACCTGAGTTTCTGCCACCATGTTCTCATCCGGCTTCAGGTGGAGAGTGAAGGCTTCCCGCATCTCTCTGACTCCATCGAACAGCACCTCCACCTCCACCACATGCTCCTTATCCCCCTGTTTGAACTCGATATCTGAACACACACACAAAAAGTCTCTTTTCTCAACTTTTCTCATTTCAGGTGGATGAAAAGTCAGACAGTCATCAATCATAATAGCTGTTATTTCATTTAATTTTCCACAAAGACATGAAACACGTCAAAGGTTATCCCCCAATCACGTCTCACTGCTTCCCAGAAATGTGTCACTTAGCTAAAAAGCTTTGCTGGTTTCTATTTGCATAGTGTTAAAGGTGGTCAATATCCTTGTCAGATAAGTAGCCGGGCTTTGCATTGTAAATGTGCCGCGCAGAGAAAATACTGGGGAAAATGAGAAATTCAACACCGTGTGATTCAAAACCGCTGTGAAATGGGGCCCTGTTTGAACAGTGGGTAGGCAGGTATGGCTTGAACAGACTGAAAGTATTCATATAAATATTTCAAGCCTTGATTAAGCTGAGAAAGGTTCACTGCACTAAAAGCTGAGTGGATAGAGAGGAAGATTTCACCCTGCTGACAAAGCATGAAAAATTACTGATATTCAATTAAAAATTACACGAGCCACCACCGGACTATTGCAGGAATTACTTCTCTCCATTTGGGAAGGAATTAGAAATCAATGACCGTCCCCGGAATAAATCTCCTTTCTCGCTTTCATTAATTTAACATTCCTGGGGAGAGCCTTGCTCCAGAACCTCCCTTATTAGCTGCTACAAATGTTTGACAGCTATGTATCAGTGGGATAGCTGAGGGCCACTGTGAATAAAGCTAATTAATGCATCATGTCAAGTGTTTGAGTGCTGCTGTAAAGGTATGGGAGCGGTTTAATGTGCGAGGACATTTACTTTTGCAAAGTGCGCCGCACTTTTCGGGGAGCAAGCCACGTTACCTTTGCAAGGATAAGCCATTTCCCCGCAGCTGGTTTTCAGAGTCTGTCTCGTTTCTGTCACATTGAGATGCTGTGGCGTACCTTTAACCCCGCGGGTGTGCCAGACGGACGGCCGTGTTATTTACCTTGAGACACAGGGTAGTAGTCCTCTCCTGAGACTGCTGACCCGTCCTTGGTGTGAACACGGACCACTGACACTTTCGATGCGTCTCCCAGTCGGACCACGGGGATCCTCACAGTTGCCACGGCGCCTGCTTCCTTCGGTTCACTAATGCTGTACTTGGTTTCCAGAAAACGGATGATGGGCTCTAGGAGGCGCAGGCAGAGAGAAAAGCACAGTGTTGACACATTGTGGGATTATGGGCGGTAACCTTTTTAATATCACTCAAGTAATTAACTCCACGATAATAAACTGGATTAGCTCTCTTTTTACTTCATCATGGGTTTTTAATTCTTGGATTCGCAGCACTTCCCTCTCCCCTCCTTCATCTGGCTTACTGTCAGCGGTGTCCTTGATTTTCACCAGGGTCTCATTCAGAGCTCCCACCGAAGCGCCAAACTGTGAGTCGCTCTTCGGGCTCCCCAAGACCAACCGCAGCTCCTCTCCTTCCTCGTACAGCGTGTCATCAACCACTGACAGAACACAGGGCTTCTCTGCCTCTCCTACGGCGCACAGCGAGACGGTGAAGACAGAACGCATCAAAGAAAGTGAGGCGGAAGAAATTCAACAATAATTCCATTCTACCATTTTTTTTCTTTTTTTTTAACGACATAACATCTTATTTATGAAACTTTCTCTCCCACTTCTTCCAGAGTTACGCAGGAGCCGTGTTTGCATAATATTGTGCTGAAAGAGAAAAAGCTGAAAGTGACAGCTCAGTAGGTAATGTGTGGGACACGAGGCCCTTGACTGTTTGCGGAAAGAAAAAAAAAAGTGTGACAAAAAAAAATGTTTGTTTCATTAAAAGGTGTCAACCTTCAAGACACAACATGCGTCTAAAAATAAACACGTGCGAGCTCTGACGCACCTGGCAGGAAGGTGATGATGGATGCGTCCGTGTTGGGTCGCTCGACGAAGTCGGAGACGACCTCGGCGGAGCCCTGCCGCGTGTAGCAGCGAACGGTGGATCTGTGGCTGATGTCGCCGCTGCGGTACACCGTCACCGCGATCTGACCGTCGTTCTCTTCCCCCGTGGACACCGGCTCGCGGAACTGCACCTTGGGCACTGAGCGTCAACAGGGGATGTCAGACGTGAGGGCGCAAGGGTTCCAGAGAGGCGAAACACAAGCTAGGCTCTGACTCAAACAATGTGAAACTACAAAAGCGACAAATGAAATGTTTAACTATTTGCAGCAGCAGAATGCAAGCGCAATACGACACGGTTTTTGTGTGATCATTTACAATAATTAACTTGGTGGAAAAATCAAATTAAGTGTTTCAATGACACAGATATGAAAGCCACACCAGCAGCTCTTTGTCACTGTGAAATAAATTAGAACCTTTGAAACATGCTATCTTTTATGTTTAATGATTACGTTTGCAATTCAATTAGTCTCTGTTTTATTCTACTGATATCTACTGATCTATCTATCTATCTATCTATCTGTCTGTCTGTCTGTCTGCCTGCCTGTCTGTCTGTCTGTCTATATCTATCTATCTATGTCTCTATCTGTCTATCCCTATCATCTAAACACGAAGTAAACCAGCGGCTGATGAAAATGGTGAAAACAGCAAACAGTGAGAGCCGAGCGAACAGATTGAATTTTTGACATGATGACAGCGCAGGATTAAAAGACTGTTGTTGTTATGCAATTCATCAGGGACACATAAATATATGTACGAGACTTTGTACCAATTTATTGAGCAGCTTTTGATATATTTGCTTTTGATAACAGAAAACCGCCTGGCAGGACCAGAGGAAATTTTAGATTATCATCAGGCTCATTAGCATTCGTCTCCTGGCACCAGAGATATCTTTACCAAATTTCATGGTAATTTATCCAATAGCGTCGCTGGAAACAGAAAACCCAAGTTGCAATGAGATAAAATAACATATTCCGGGCCAAAGTAAATCCAATTACTTACAGTCAGACACAGAGTCATTGATGAAAACTGTAGCCTTTCCCGGTTCACCCAGGATGCCGTTCACTGGCATGCGAAGCACCAGCCCAAAGTTCTCAGCGCCCTCCAGCTCCGGCTGGCCCAGGTCATCCAGAATGGTGACCCTGAAGGTCTGCATGCTGACACCGGGGGCGAAGTCCAGGTTACGACTGATGCCCACGTAGTCCATCCCGGCTGGAGAGGAGGACGAAAGGTCAGAAGGCACGAAGATGGCGAGTGGACACGCAGTAGGCCTGCAGATGATCTCATTGCTAAGTTCAGCGACTTCCAATCACGCACAAGCAACACTTGACTGCGTGACTGGGAGCTTACCTTCTGCGGACACAGGCTCTGACTTGCGAGACTGCACGGTCACGGTGCCGGTCTTGGTCAGATCCGTACCCGTCCTCCACACTTTGACCTCCACGTATCCGTCGCTCTCATCCACATGATACTCCACCTCGCCAAAGTAGAACACTGGAGCTGGAGAGCAAGAGAAAACAAAAGCCATTAAAAGATTTTTTTTTTAATTCTTAAAAATATTAATTTGTTCTTCCTGAGTCTGTTTGGGTTTTCTCAAGGCACTCCAGCTTCTCTCCACAGTCCCATGCACTGTCAGGCTGATTGGAGGCTCTAAGTTGCCCCTAGCTGTGAGTGTGAAAGTCAAGGGTGTGTGTGTGTGTGTGTGTGTGTGTGTGTGTGTGTGTGTGTGTGTGTGTGTGTGCATGTTCCTGCCTCTCTCCCTAAAAGCACTTCAACAGATGAAGTAGGTTAAGAAGACACATGGATGGATAATTATTTATAAGAATAAATAAATAAAGGCATAACCACACACTGTATGTTCCCTATTTCCCTGTTGCTTGCTGTTTACTGAAGCAGTTTTGGCCTGTCTGACATGCATGCAGGGATTTGCAGACTGTTAAACATATTAAACATCTTTGGAGGTTTTGTTTATCCGTGCTCATTTGGACACAGGTGGCCTTTTAGTGCTCGACCCTGCTGCTTGTTCTGCCCTAGCCCATGTGAGCCCACTGATGCAGCAGGGCTCACATGTGCAGCTTTTTCTTACTTTACTCGTTTCAAGTGTTAATTCTACTTGTCTCCTCTCCTTATGAGTGCACCTGTGGTAACATTAGACCTGTCAGCAGCCACCCGCAACCTGACACGGTTCGTTTGTGAAACCAGCGGCAGGACACGGGGGTCAAACAGCGACAGCCCATTAGGCTGAAGTTAAACTGCAGGGTGGCGCGACCTCTCGACCCTCCCTGGCCTTTCATCCCACCTCATTGCTACCATTGTTCCGACAGAAACCGCTAAGTACTTCCAACAAAGGAGGATGCGGTTAGTGCTGGAAAAACAAGGTCTGTATCTGTGTATGTGTGTGTGTGTGTGTCAGAATGTGGCACAGTGAGATGGTGAGACAGAGAGAGAGAGAGAGGCCCCCTAGATGGCTCAAAGGCTTGTTTGAACTGGCATTGTTTCCTGAGGCAGATAAGTGGAGGCAGTCCAATGTGTATTTGACAGCTTCATCTCTCACAACCCCCCCGTCAAGTCCAAAAAAAAAGCCCACCCGCCAGAATAAAAGTTATGCTGTCTGTTTTTAGCTGCCACTCTCACACACCCTGCTCCTTTCATATATTCTGACATGCGATCCAAAAATAGCGCACATATTATCATGTTTTTTGGTGTCATGATCAAACACTTTGAGCAGGCCAGATATATAAATACATAGATATATATATTTTTCCTTCCTTGAATATTACTTTTATATACTTTCATATTTTATTTATATACTTTAACTGGGCCAGATAACAAAAGCTAAAAATAGTGTGCATAACTAAAGGAGCGGGAGCTTTTGGCTATTCTTTAACGGTTGCATTGTGCCTGGAGAATTAACTTAATGAGCGATGGCCGAGGGGCAGCGATGTCTGGCGAGTATCACAGCTCAGGTGCTGCCTACGTCTTCACCTCTCCACCGCGAGCACTTATTCTCTCAGTGCGTCTGCGTGCCTTCGACGCATATGTTTTCCTCCTACACGCGCAGTTTCACCGAACAGATGAAGCGGCGGTTTGTAATGCAAATAGAATGTGTTTATTTGCACAATGGCAGAGTAAGAGGGAAAATAACAGATTGTGTAGGAGGGAGTAGTACAAGGATAAATTAAAAAAAAACTGGGGTGTGCATGTGTGTTCTTTTTTTGCATGATTGTTAACGAACATCTCTGTAAATACCATATAAGCAATCTGGCACAGATTCCCTGTCGCTCTCAGGGATGGTAAACTTGCTGCCTTGCTGCTAATACACATGTCGGCTTTCGCACATGTCCCGACTGCGCCCCAGGGGGGACCTCAAATTCTCGACACCACGAGGGGGAGCGGAGTGATGACTGATGGGTGACAAGTGCATCCTCTCACCCCCCACCCCCCATACCCCCCCCATTCCCTGTGGGACCACGCCTGTAGTTTAGCGCTCTGAAGTGTGTGTGAGGTCTGGGTCTAAGGTGTGAAGCCAAATTGTGATAATTACTATGTGTGTAGTCTGTAGCCATTTGTGTGTCACTGCACCTTTAAATACAGTTTATGGAGCATTCCCAGCTGCCCTCTGAACAAGGGCTGGTGCTTTTAGGAGGAAGACGTTGTTTTTAAGTATAACCCTCGACCGCTTTCTTTGTGTTGTTCACCCACTGCTGGTGCTGAAGGCTAGAATTGATACTCATGTCACACTGTTTTCTTTAATCTTTGCTTTAGACATAAAAAAATAGATCTTGTTACATCTTTGGGATGTGGTGACAGATAGTGTGCTCATGCATAAACTGTCTGTGCATTTTCTGCCTTTTCTTATTGGATTAATGAAGCACTCATGCTAATTTCACAGCATGGGTGAATTGCTGATTGTTTTTTTTATTATGTATTTCCTTTTCTTTGTTCAATTTTATTTGCACAAACTGTGCACCCTGAGGCAAAAATAAGGGAGACATTTAAAAAAAAGCCACTATTTGCTGCATTTAACCAAAGATACATAATAGAGGAGGGAACACATGCAGAACAAATGCAGTTCTATTTAAAAACTGCATGCACTGACTGAAGTTATACGTCTGCTTCAGTCAACCTCCTAAGGAAAGAAGAAGAAAGAAGAAAAAAAAAAACACAGCGAGGGCGTATAATGTATACACCAGCTACGAGCGAGCGATTCTGCTGCTTCAGGAGTGTGACCGAGAGTACGGCTGCCCCTCACATTTAAATGAAGGTCCGGGTTTCCGTGAAATACTCTGAGCTAATCTACAATTCCACAAACTCAGCTGTGGTCACACGCACCCGGCTGAGAGGGCCTGAGTGTCCTCTCTTCTTGGCAGGGCACAAGGAGATGACAACACTCACTTTGAGTCAGAGTGTGCAGCCATGCAGAGCGCAACACTCCAGGAGACAGGTACTGTTGAGTTTAATCTGATAAAGCACTAAATCTAGCAGACACCCCTGGGTCTGTCTTTGCTGCTAAAGTGAGAGAAAGTGGGGTGGGTGAGTGTGTGCATATGTGTGTGTGTGTGTGAGACGGAGAGTGGTGCTAGTGGAGAAATAGACGGAGGGAGAACGTCAGACTGAACTTGACTTTGACCTGGGGGAAGGAAAAATGGGGCTAGAGAGAGCACTGGCAGTCGTACAAGTGCTTTTCTCAACACTTTCCACGCAGAATTTGAGGTCCAGCCTTCGCCTGCACACACACATACGCACACTCACACGCACACGCACACGCACACTCACACTCACACTCTTAAAGTCCTCACGGAGCACTGTTACTCTTGTTTTGCTATTTTCCTCGGCAAGATGGATTTGTAGTAAAGTGAGGGAGGCTGCGGTTTGACTGCCTGGGCGCAGGTATTAGAGCACTGTCAGGTGCTGTATTATCCTCTGGGAGGCTAAAAATGACACATCATCTCTCGCCGGAGTTGGGCTTTCACAAACACATTTCCATCCCTTTGAACTCAGCGCCACATCTGACGTCTTCTGACAATTTACCAACAATCAGACAGTGTGTCATGTTTCTTGTTAACTAGCCCCCTGATGCCTCCGCACACACACATATATGCACGCACACACAATCAATTTGGCACAATTGTCTGTATCCCTAAATGAGTTCTCAGTAGTAAGTCATCATTGTTTTGTTTATTCCAGTCTGCAGTTTGGTGCTGCCATGACAGGTCGTGGGTGACACTATTCTTCCTGCTGCAAACGATTCATGACTAAATGAAAGGAAGCCTGAGAGGAAAACAGCCCCTTGTCACCGAGGGAACTCTTGATTCTTCTGAGGTTTAATCTTATTTTGGAGACACACCCTGGCATGAGACCTATTAGAAAATGTGCTTTCAGGCAGTGGAGGTTTGTATCGATGGCAACAAGATCACTTCTTGTTATTTGTTTACTGGATCGGGCGTAATTGATCCGTTTTTAACAATTTCACCTATTTTATGAAAGCAAAACTGTGTAATTCAGAAAAATATCAAACAATTGGATGAATGAATTATTAATACATTGATGTGTACATCAGTATGTATACTGCAATAACTTGTGCGTATCCCCTCAGGTATCAATTATATCTCATACAACAATAAAATCCTATTTTATCTGTCGATTAATTCAAATCTGCAGGTTAGGGTTAGAGATGAAATATTTGAAGTAAAATAAAAAGTGAGATTGAAATGTTCAGGCGTAGATGCGGAAATAAAAAAAAAAACATTGAATGTCTGTACTTAAGAATAATACTTGAGAGATTGTGCGGAGTTACATTCCATCAGTGGTGGAAACCAGCCTGAAAGGTTTTTAGAGCTCCTAATCAATACGCCTGAGATTGTTACTAAAACTCCTTATTCCTGCTCTGCATGTAAAACATTATTTTTTTATCCTGCACACGACACAGAGCTTACTTTGGATGCCAGCCAAATGTAGACAACTATTTTCTGCGACTGATCATGATGGATATTGAGGTATATTTCCACTCAACAGAGTGAACAGGAACAGAAAGGGTACAATATCCATCTAGAGCACTGTAGCCAGTGAAAACATTTATGTTCAGATGGACTGCGATGCAAGCCAATTAGATCTTATTTATTTGTTGATAAAGCTTCCTTGGAACTCGTCTTAAAATACTGGCAAGCGCCACAGGGCTTAAAGTCTTACTGTGACTTCACTAACAGGAAATGGGGGCATATTTTACTGTTTGCATTTCTCTAGTCAGATGCCAGATGGGTGGGCGAGCTTATAGACGGCATGAGAGCTAATGAGAACCACAAAACAAGGACAGGACAGATTTGCTTCATCTGTATGGCCTTGAAATTGGAGTGTTGGATGTTTAAACTGTTGCTATCTGACTCAGACTCAGATCTTCACTACTCCTCCTTCTTTTCAGAGAGGAAAAAAAACACGTCTCTTAGTGTAACAATCTATAGCATGACATTTAACAGAAAATCTTGCGTCGAGACGCTCAATCTCTCCGAGCCCATGAAGGAAATCAATGCGCAGTGGTGAGACGTTAGCGAGGGGCTGCAGATTGGAATAGGTATTTCCCAGCAGGCCTGTCCCTCCCCTGATAAACCCTCAGCTCTGTTCAGAGGATGCAATCTATTTTGTCCACGAGACGCATTCACGGGATGAAAGCAGGGACATGTGTGATAATTCAGCCCCACTGGACCCGGGCGTGAGCTCCGACTGTAATTAAAACCTGTCTGAATGACAGCGACAGGAGAGACTTGCCTTATCAGGTGCAGGGCGAGGGTCTGCGTGAGGTTGCTGCCTCGACACCCTGTGAGTAAACAAGCTTAATTGGGGCCTTTTCTGAATATGTAAAAGTCTCTGATGACGATTCAAGTCTCCAGAACTTGCTGTAGTGCTGTAAACTAACACCCACACGCTGAGCTTACATGAGCCTGCATGTGTCCAGTGCGCGGTGCCATAAATTA
Organism: Karalla daura; assembly: GCA_029224185.1. Classification (NCBI taxonomy): domain Eukaryota; kingdom Metazoa; phylum Chordata; class Actinopteri; order Chaetodontiformes; family Leiognathidae; genus Karalla; species Karalla daura. The sequence continues at coordinate 10,662,177 of CM055204.1, read as the reverse complement.
CATCTTCGCTGCCTTTGGAGATAAAACACTTTGCGCCAAGTTCACTCTGACCTCTCATTTGCGTACATCACATACTGGGTGTTAGATGTTGGTGTTAAAACGTGTCCCAGCTTCACAGGAAACATGGGGGATGTGGCTGACTGAGAGAGAGCACCGAAGCAAATCACCTACAGCCTACAAACCACATACATGTGTGTTAGAGAAGCGGCACGCCTTACCGTCGTCCATGTCCTCCAAGATGTTGACCTTGGCGGTGGGGTAGTGCTTTCCCAAACGCCCCCCGACCGGCAGCGACAGGGTGACATTGAAGCTCTCCTCGCCCTCGTACAGCGAGTCGTCGATGATCATCACGCGACACTGCTTCTCCCGCTCGCCCTTGTCGAAGCGCAGGATGCTGCCGTGCTCCTCGGGGCGGGAGATGTAGTCGGAGTAAGACAGCACGGTGGTGGGGATCGTGCCTGAGGCAGAACCTGAGGATGGTAAGGGTGGGGGTGAGAGGTGAGGGTGCTGGGAAGATAACAAGGGATTTCCCTTGTTATCCATTCATTATCTCACCCACTTAAAATCTATCTGGAGATAAATGAAGCCTTGGTATATATAAGAAGTTTATTCATTGTATTTTCCCTGTCTCAACTTTTAGAACTATTACAAGTGATGATGATGATTATTGTTATTCACTGTAAAGACCCTGTGTGGACTGTTGGTATTGAGAATGCCATATAATTTTTGTCTGCTGTACAGAACTATTTCCCTTTGGGGATAACTTACTTAGGTACTTATCTCATTTTAGGAGTATGAAGCGATCGACTCAAGGCTCCTTTTTCCTCTTAATATCTCCATTTATGGTTTGCGAAAGTTTGACATTTAATTGGAGCGGGACCATCGGCCGAGTCAGCAGATCCTGACGTCTTAATGCCAGAGCTCAATGGGTACAGACCACCTCCGTGGGTCCTCTCAGAATCAAACTGGTGCCGTCGCCACCTACAGCCTTGTGACATTTAACGGTGCCTTTGCCACGCTCCATGAGATTGCGCTCTTCCTTCCTGTTTTATCTCAGGGCATTTCACACAATGAGGGTAACGTATACCGCGTCGTCCTCGACGGAAGAGCGCAGCTGAGAGCGACTGGGATGATCACAGCGATCCGAGCCGCTGCACAGGTTGTTTGCAGGTATGTTAATCACTTGTTTAAATGACTGTAACACTTAGGGAAGGCGCCGGATAACAGCTAATTGTCATGCCTCTGAGCTTCTGCTTCTGCCTCTTATACGCGAAAATGCAAATGCGGTGTGAAGTGTGTCTCTTCCACCGCAATGGCCTCGTTTTAAACACACTCCACTGCCACTATCAAAGAAGGAAAAGTGCAGCAGCTGCACCTGACACCTAAACATACCCAAGGAAACACTGACTCCTAAGAGGATGGGAGGTGTTGTAAAATAAACAAGATGCAAATAACCTGCGACATATATGTATAGTGTACCCGAGCCCATGTAATAATAATCTTCATTAAGTCAAGTGTTGAACCTCACCCCATTCTTTGCTGAGAATATCTGACACTCACACCTGTTAGTAATACACCTGTTTCACCTGTGGATTGATCCAAACAGGTTGGAGATTATGGTGTGACACAGGTTGACTGGTGGGTAATGCTGTCACCTCAGAGTAAGGAGGTCTGAATCCCAGTCACATCAATTAGGCCAATTAAGAGACTCAAAACTGCCCCTAGATGGAGAAGTAACTTGTAGAGATAGTGATGGATACAAAGTGGGTGAGATAATGGATGGATGGGTATTTTATTGTTACTTTGTCTTTGTGTAGCTTTCAATTGATAACAAAAAGGATGAACAAATAATCATATTCTGCTTTATCAAAGCGATTTTTCAGAAATCAGAGCTGTTGCATTAACGTGACATTAAGACAACATGAACACCTGATTTGAATATAAATTTGTGTTTTAAGTGTTGCCCGGCAGCATTATGCATAATGTGAAGAATAAACATGCGGTCAAAGGCTATTCATTGGGTCTTAAATGAAAGTGTTGGCAGGCAGGCAGGGCGCGCCGAGGGTAAAGTGGTTAGATGAGGTGAGGAAAAGGCTCTTCCGTACCCTGCTGTGTGTAGCAGACCACCATGAGCTCCTCGCTGATGTCTCCACTGCGGTGCACGGGGATGAAAAGCTCTCCCACATCCTCCTCCACTGAGTGGCTCTGCTCGGGGAAGAATACGGTCGACTCTGTTCGGGGGAGGGAGGGGGGAGGAGAAAAAGAAGAAGAAGGAGAGAGCTAGTGTGAGGAACAAGACGGAAAGGGTAATGACATGTAAAACAATCTGCGAAAAAAAAAAAAACGGCATAGTACATTAGGCCATCAAGGGCCAATAAAGGCTTTTGTTCTGGCGCTGTATTAGTGAGCGGCGGCTGACATTTCTGTTTCATTCCGATCTATTGAAGTGGTGAAGTGGTGGTCCTGTGGCGTGCTCATTCAAATTCAAAAATAACTCTCCGCAACAGTTTGCCGCGGCCAGAGGTGCTCTTCAAAGAGACCCCTCTGGACGTTTCTCTGGTCGCACACCAACCCTCACAGTCAATCGACTGGGAGCTTCACAGATTGACTCCTCTATACACCGAGGGGTCAGTGGGACCATCCCTCTTATTTTCATTCCCTCCGCTCCGTCCGGCGTCTCGGAGAGGAGTTTGTGATCGAGTTAGAGACTGAGAGCCAGTGAAAGCACCATCTATCAAAGGGAGGAACTTACTGGCATGATAGAAACAATAAATGTTGGAGCTATTTTCCACGGACGCGCTGGGACCAATAAAAATACTAAGAGACTGGACTGAGCTCCAGCTCGCCCCAGATCTTCTAGCGACTTTGTTCCCCCCTCTGCTTCTCTTCTTGCTCTCTCTGACTCCATCTGTTTCTTTTTGGATGGGACTGAATGAACGAGTGGAAGTCGGGAGACACTTGTGGCGTCTCTTTACAGCCAAGAAAAAGAGCGAGAACTTGCATTAAGATGGCGATCGGCGGAGCGTGGAGAATCAGCGAACAAACAGATTTGGATGCTTGATTCAACACGCGGCATAAAAAGACATCAACACCTGAGATGACTCTTTGGGATAAAGCCATCAACATAAGACAATCTTACGCTCGGCAGGGGGTCAAACATTTCTCTCCTCTCACAGTAACTCGGCCTAAAACGTTCTCTCTCCTCTCAATCTTCTCCCCTCCACTCCATTTCTCCTTTCTGTGGCTGCCCACAATCTGTCACTCCCCAGGGGGGGTACAGGGACTCATAGCAGGGGATTAGGGTCCACTGCTTACCTATTACACACACACCCACACACACACATTCACACATACATATACACATACACATACACACGGCTCTACCCTGATTTTCCTCTCTCTCTCCCCCTCCCTCCCTCCCTCCCTCTCTCTTTCTCTCCACACATCCGCTGCTCTCCTCCACTCCTTGTGCAGTGCTTTCACATTTCACCTCACACTTCGCTCTTCCAGCGCCTCTAAATCCACCCTAAGATTTAGAAAAGCAAATTTTCAGCCAAGTGGGTCAAGTTCACCTCCTGGAGGAAAACACGCAGTGATTTTAAAACATTCATGGGAAGAGAGAGAGGGGAAGAGAGGGAGAGAAAAAAACAACACACGTACGTACACTTTTAAAGAAGGTGCAAATATTTAATAGCTGAACATTTGGACTCGCTGACACAAACACGAGGAATAGAATAGTGATTAACTGCGCTTCATATCGAGGTGCACGTATTCAACAATACGTTATGTGCCTCAGCATGAGTATTAATTGCATACGGGCCTCTTTATGGTCACAATGAAAACTTATTAGTACCCCACCAAAGGTGATTAGGATCAGAATTTATGAACAACTTTTATGCTTAGCATTAAAAAAAACACTAATTAGAGGGACACTGCAGGAAATCCTTGTTAACTGCATTGGAAAAAAGACATAAATAACTGCTTTATAGTGACAGCCCACGGCTGATTGGAATCATAATGGGAAATACTTAATGGCGAATATGCGTACCTTCATGCAAACTGTTACTGAAAAAACTGGCTTTTATGTTTATTGCTCAAACCTCTCCATTATTGATAATTTCATGAATATTGTATACAGTAGATGCGTTTTGTTTTTACTCTGTGCCGTAAAAAACGTAACTGTAACTGTAAAACAAAAGCAGACTCTCGAAACCTACAACCGCTGCCACAGTCTGACTAACGCTCTGCACAACAGGCGCCCCGGCAGCATCTCAGGACGCAGCCACCGTCTGATGCGCCCCACATTAGTCAAAAGATTTTACATCCTAACTGAGACAAAGCTCCTATAATTACACGGGGATGTGCTCCACTGCAGCTGGCCTTGCCGTCTCAGACGGCAAAAGGAAAAGAAAAAAAATGGATAGAAAACAGTTCTTCATCATTCAGCGCAACGACCTTGCTGCGTAATGCAGTAAAGCCACTGTAGAGCTGTCCTGATATATAGCATCCTTCGCTATAGAGAAGGAGACAGAGGAGGATTTGAAGATGGTCAAACAGCGGGCTGCCACCTTCATCTTTAGTCAGCACTGCGCATGGATTATATATGAAAGTAAGCCATAAAGTTTTGCAGGAGGAGAGTCGGTGCTATCACACCCAGTAATTAAACAGGGCCAACTTCTGCAGCAGCAGCAGCAGCAGCGCTGACAGCGTGTGTGTACCACGGGCAGACGCGCCACAGGGCGAGCCCACTCATCGTTCCTAATCAAAGCAGTGCCAGGGTAATGCAGCATGATGGAACGCGGGACGCACTCTCACAACTAAAACAATAAGAAAACAATAAAGAGGAGCCCCGGGCGTTCAGGCAGAGGCCGGCCGTGCTGCTGGGAACAAACTCCGCTGCTTATTATGCTCTTCTTAATTTTGGAACCCTTTTGGTCAAAGCTTAGCCATCCTCTCTCCTCCTCTAAAAGCTATTAGTCTAGCTGACATGTCCTCCGGGGAGGGAATCACCAGGCTAACCAGAAACCCAGGCTCGGCCAGTTTTCATCATTAGAGTAAGAAGCTGGAGTCCAACTAACGCCACGTTCGTAGCTGGAGCCCATTAGAGTGGAGAGTGGCACATCTCTGTCACATTAGACAATCCCCAGAGATGACAGGAAACAAAACAGCCCCGACCCTCCACACACGCCATAATTAACCCACAGGGGAGGATGGATTGAGAAACTTGTGTGTATGCGTGTGTGTGTAGGGGGGGGGATCAAGAACTAGTGAAAAAAAGAGAGAGAACGAAAAAACAAATAAGTAGGAGGGGGAGTGATGAGAGCAGCTGCTGTGTGTCACTATAATGGAGGATTCAGCGTTTCAATCTCGCTCACACATCTACTGTATAATTACACAAAAGTTGCACAATGGAGGGAAGAAACACATAGGAATAAGCATGGCGTAAAAACTGCCAGAATAGAAATCCACCCTCGATGGAGCAGAGCGGCCGGTTTGTCGCACAACTCAATATTTCATTAACATTTCAATTTGTGGGTGAAGACAAAAAAAGAGCTGGAGGGAGAAAATTGCTAATTATTTGAGAGATAAACGTAAAGACGCAAAAGTTTTCTAAGATTTGATAAACTTTCTACAAGGAACCATTAGGGTTTGATTAATGTTCACGACCCCTGGAGAATAAAATCTGCCTTTGATTTTAGCTGATGGAGAAGAACAAGCAGGGAAACATCTCACTAACCCTCTTTATTTATATTCTGGTGTTAGGAGGTACGTAAACACCCACTTCAGTACAGTCACCATACGGTATGATATAAAGTCTAATAAATCTCTTCTGGCTGTCATGTCAAAGCTGCGTTTCTCTTCCGCGCCTGAGGGCAGATTTGACATGACTCGATGTCGACAGTAGACATGTTTTTATTGACAATTCTTCATTCGGTGTGCGCCGAGCTGACTGATGCTTCACACAACAAATCTGATCCGTGGTCGGAGTCTGTGTATTTTTCAGTGCTTTATAGCAAAAACACTTGAGTGGCAGCTGGGATCTCGCCTGACGTGCATTATAAATGTCAGAAACTTCCCTGTGCTCAAGTTGTATTTGCCTGTCGGGCAAAGCAAACACCTCAGCTTTGCTATTATATTAGATTTTCTGCAGTGCTCCATGCTTGCCTGTCCTCAGAGTCTGCATCTGAATTTCAGCTTTAAGAGCGAATCTAAGATTGAATAGGGACGCTAAACTGATTAAAAGTATTTGTATTTACACTGAATTAAGTGTTTCTTTGTACGACACAATTGTTGTTGTTGACACGCAGTCACCATTACAGCTTCTTCACTCTGGAGAGAAATCCCTGTTATGGATGAACGCTGCCAACACTTACAACTCTGCATCAGTATTCGGCTATTATATAAAATTCTTGCAGACGATTTTGACTAAATGTGCTAAAATGAATAAATTAATTTCATTTAAAACTTTAAAATAAGTTATCCATACTGATGCAACTACGGGCAAAAACATGTTCATCACTCCTAAAAGCAGGAATAACACAGTGAAGAATTATCAAGCTACGAATACTGTAAAAGTCAGAGAATTTAAAATTTTACTCGCAAAAATGCTGAGGGGTGCAAAACGTAAATTATGACTGAACCCCCCGATGGGATGCAGTGCGGCGAGGTTCAAGCTATAAAACTTTATTGTTTTTTGGAAATATACACCCACTAGAAGGCAGCAACATGTTTTTAAACAAGTTGGGACACGGGCAGGAAAAGGCTGCAAAGGTTGCAGGATGCTCAGAAAACACCTGTTTGGAAAATTCCTCAGGTAAACATTTTCAACCTTTACATGTCTGCGGGTCGGCCCCTTTTTCTGGCCCCTTAACGGCCTCCTTTTCTGGCAAAAGGTCAAATCCAAAAGAGGCCAAAGATCCTTTGAATCTTCAACAACAAACTACCTTTATTTGGATGTTTGTTGACTTTATAATTTGAAGGTGACCGCCACACAAGGTGTTTATGGAAGTAAATATGGATAATACACATGTCAACGTGTGTTTCAGATTTTAAGATATTGAACAGTCTGATGCTTTAAAGCATTGCTAGAAAAAACATTTGATATGGATCCGATTTGAAAAAATCAGATGTGTACTGTTCTGACTGGGTTATTTATGGGTCACAAATGAGCAAAAAAATTAATTTGGGCCGCTTTTGCCTGCAGGTGTGAAAGTCTTTTCATATTATTTATAAACTTAATTTGTAGCAATATTAACATCTGTAAATTAACTAATGACAGGTGTAGTGGAGTGAAAAGCACAGTATTTACTAATACAATGGTAGTAATAGTAGAGTGGCACTAACATAGATAATAGACTATAATGTGATCATGTGCAGGACTGACCGTCATTGGGATCCAGGATCTCTACCGTTGCTGTGGCAGGGAACTCCAGGGCCCCCATCACCGGCTCCGACAGCAAAATCTGGAAGGTCTCTGCCTGCTCGTACTTCCCGTCGGTCAGGATGCGGACCCGCCACGTGGCTCTGGTCTGCCCCGGGTTGAACTGCACCTGCCTCTGGGACTTGCCCTTGAAATCCTCCTCTTTCTTTGCACTTCCATCCTCTGTCCCGATGCCTGGGAGGGAGAGAGAGAACCAGAGAGATGTTACAAATAAAAGGTGAAGATGCACAAAGCAGGCCAGATGATTAAAAAAAAAAGAAAAACACGAGACAGTAGAGGAGACAAAACAAAGAAAGCGTCCACGAAAGGCTGACAGGCGGCAGAGGGAAAAACAAATGAAAAACATATTAGATATTCACACCCTTTAATGTTGCTCAGAGTGGTGAGAAAAAGAGCGTGGCGTCTATTTTTCTTCGCTGATCACTTACTGAGCCTGAGGAATGTGTGAAATGAATTTGTGACTGAAGCGTTTAAATAAGCATATTCCACCTTACTGAGATGGATTAGCTCCCATGATTGTTTCCCTGGGGTGAGGGTGTGCACGTGTGTGTGCATGTGTGTGTGCGTGTGCATGTGTGTGTGTGTGTGTGTGTGTGTGTGTGTGTGTGTATCATCTGCTTTTCGCTTCAACCGCCTCATTCTTTGACAATACATCTTTCACGGGAATCCACCTTACAGCGATCGTGCTCATCGATACACCTCCTTCAAAGCGTTCCTGTGCCACCAGGTCCCACATCAAACACACATCAAGGAGGTCCAGGTGGCACCAGACATAACCATAATGTGTTACATCTGGAACTATGCAGCTCATATTCCTTTGTTTACATTTCGCCGGCTCCTGTGAGAACGCGCTCGGCGGAGCCTGTAAATAAAGACGGACTCGTTGTCACATGCAAATGAGCGCGGATACATCGGAACAGACACGCAGTGAGAGCAGAGGGATTATTGTATGCAAAATTGAGGTGGAAATAATCGTATGACACAGGATGCCGTCATGGTAATTCATCCATCATCTTACATGCTTTGTACCTCAGCAGTGTTTGTGGGGATCTGCTGTGCATATAGGTCGTTCACACTCACACCTAGGGGCAATCTTAAGTCTCCAATTAAGCTTAATACATTGTGTTTCAGGGTTTATTTTTGTGACTTGTTTGGTTTTGCCAGGGAGACAGGACAAATGTGCTTCACAACAAACAAAGCACCGTGAGTGTGTCTGGGATGAGGTTGCTGCAAAGCTTTCAGTCATTCACCAGTCAGTCAGACAGTGAAGTAAAAAGCAGCATATCATTCTCTCTATTTTCACGGTTTTGAAGCATTTCCAAAGGAAAAAACAACATATTTTCGCTCATGATTGCCAGGGATTGCAGTGATTCAAATGTACTGTATTAATTCCAAACAGCAGACAAAGCATTGTTTCTTTCTTGCATCTTTCAGGGTTGCTCTTGCTTTCTCTCTGAAAAAAAACAAACAATGAAAAGATCCTGATGCTGCGACTGTGTTCTGTGGCTGCTTTAGTGCAACACACACACAAAGAGGCAGCTGCTTCTCTGGGGGCTGCTGAAAGTCTTTCAAGGAAACATAAGACACAACTAATGGATGCTCAGGGCGGACGAGGCTTGGTCGACAGGGTGAGAGGCCTTACCAGCTTAACCTGGGTCAAGCTCTCAGAGATAAAGGCTGCACAAGGCTGTCTGCCTGTGAATTCATCAAAAATGCAGCAAACTTAAGTGATTAGAAAAGACAAAATAAGCATTTCAGATGTTTTGGATGAGTTTGGAGGAGTTTCTCCATATTTAGATGGGTTAGGTAGGATGGAGACTCTAAGTTGCCCCTACTGTGCATGTGGGTATGAGAGTGAATGGTATATAAGTACCTTCTAAGGATCCCTGCAGTACCGTTAAGGTATGTGTGTAAGAAAATCAATAAATGAATTGATGTTTCTCACAAGTAGAATAAAGCTGTAAAGCTATAGCCATTTGGTTTTAGTTTTGGTCAGCCACACGTAAAGCTCAGTCGCACTCAGTGCAGAGCATCACTGGGTGTAGATCAGAGTAAATGCCAGCAATAAAGTAGGCAGGAAAGCTTAAACCAAAGTCCTGCTCCTTATTTGACCATAAACTTTGAGAAAGTAAAGGCAGCTGAGTCACACGTCCACTTCATCCTCTGGGAAGCGTAAAAGAGCTTCCGCAGCAATCTGGCATTGGATTCTTTTTATATTACACTTGTCAGGATTTAATTTCCAACTCGACTTGTTGTGCTAAAGAAAGTCAGCGCAGAGGAAAAATAGAAAGAAACCCAGACCATGACGGCAACAAATTTCATGGCAATCCTTGCAGAAATTGTCGGATACCCTCACTACGGACAAGACGTTTGGCCTGATGGACACGAGATAAGAAAAGCTGTTATTACTAAGCCCACGAGTTAAGGGAGCGGCACTGCACAAAGTCCAAATAAATAATTGGCAATTAATTAGGAATTAAATGAATTAGAATTTAATCAAAATTAAACAATAGTTGTTTTCACATTATTGCACATTGGTAATTTTGATATTGTGCATTCAATGTCATCTCTGGATGTGTATGTGTGTGTGTGTGTGTGAGTGTGCATGTTCCTAGACACCATCATATGATTAATGACGTCTCAGTGAACACACAGAAATACAGATACCGGTGTTTCCAAGGGTCTGTTATGATTTGTGACTCATATAACGTAAAGACAACGCGCCCCCGGCTGCAGACGGTTTATCGATTTCATCCTTGATCAGTTGACCAACATCAAATGAATCCCAGAGACCTGCCTGCTGTAGGAAGTGTTGATCTTTACAGGGTGGAGGGTTTGAGGCACCCAAGGCCGGACTCCCCGGGGGGAGGAGACACGCCCTGCCTGGGGTCACACTGGGGTTCCTCCACAGCAGCGATAGATATAACACCCCCCCCCCCACAGCCCCCCCAGAGGCTTTTGATCTCCCTGCTGCTGTGATGATGCTGCTTCAGAGCTACAGCTCCCTTGTGTTTGCAGCTCCATAACTTACACACACATACAGACACAAACACACACACACACACACACAAACTCTGTTTATAGCTGCAAACTTTCTTTTCTTTTGTTCTGCACTCCATAGTTTATTTCACCTGAGCTGAGCTAGGCTGAATATAAAATATACAATTCATCATAAAATTTATGATTGCGGGTGCCTTCATGCTCATTATACCATAAAGGTCATTTCACATCAAGGCAGCAGAGGTGGAGAGCAGGAGAGAAGATGTTAAGGGGGGGAGGAAGGGCAAAAGTTTCTATTCTCTCACGTTGAAATTAAATGATACCTCCATCCAACCTGTACAGCAACAATAATGACACCATGGCACATCCCGCAGGAGATGATTAATCTGCCAGATGTACATCTGGTTAACGATCTTTGATTCATATCTCAGAGCAACAGTGGTCAGGAAAGGACAGAAAAAGGAAAAAGGAAAAAAAAACGTATTCAAGGTGTGAGCTTTGACTTGGAAAAAATGGAAAGATCTTTCACTCCCTCATGTTCCTCATAGAGCCAGGAGGGACACAGAGGAGAGGAAAAGAGGGGAAGAGGATGGCGATGGTGTGACAAGCACAAAGACAAAGGTGGGGAAGAAACGGCAGATACACGCACACACTGCAATGGGCGACGACCAGATCGAAGGGAGCAACACAAGGAAGTCAGAAAATAGAAGACGGAGCGAGAACAAACGGTAAAGAAGCTGGAGAGAGAGACAGCAGAGGAGAGAGGAAGGCAGTTGGAAGACGAATGGAAAAAGGGAGAGTGGGTGGAGGAAGGATATGAGGCACAGCCTATGGCGCAGACCCTGGGCTAGGGGAGGCGGCGAGGGTGCGGGAAGAAGAGCGGCGGCGACTTTGATGAGGAAAAGCAGGTTGGGAACAAAAGGAGCAAACGCGCGGCGAGATGTGAGACGAGGTGAGGGGAGATTACGGATGAAAAGGAAAGGGGAGGTGAGACGGGGTAAGTGGGCTGACAAGTCAGTGGGACAGTGTCGGGAACATGTGACAGGACTCAATTAGAGGAAGACGCAGCAGGTGAGGAAGAGGGCACGCACACACGAGGAATCACACTGAAGGTTGATATCAAAGCCACTGGTATTTAAGTTTGTCACTAACCAGCTACTTGCCAACAAGTACATAGGCAGTACATTGGCTCTTTGTTAGTCTTTTAAAAGCTCTTGAGAGCACCTTATCCTGCATGACCTTTATGTACCACTAAACACAGTTCATTGACAGCAAGTCCTGTACATTGTACGTGAATTATGATCGCAGTGCTTCACTCTGTATGGGTCTTAGTCACTGTCATTATCCCCTGGTAATGGCTTCTAAAAACAGACTTTGCTCTCATGTTTTTAACTCAGAACATGTTCCCCATTCAAAAGTGGGCCCTTGCTCATTTTCACCTGTCCATTTTCCATCCATCCATCCATCCATCATCCATCCATCCATCCATCCATTATCTTACCTACTTTCTGCCTTAATGGTGTCACAGGGGTCTGCTGGAGCCTATCTGGTGAGCCTGGGGTGAAGGCAGCGAGCACGCCATATCGCAGGACACACGCAAACACCATTCACTGTCACCCTCACACCGAGGAGCAATTTAGAGTCTCCAAACTACCTTAATGCATGTTTTTATAGGAGGAAAGCAGAATATGTGGAGAAAGCTGGCACAGAAACAGATGCTCACCATTATAAAGGTGAAGTAAACCCATTACAACTATCTAACTTAACATCGCAAAGACGAAGGAAATTTATCAGTTAACAGCCTCGCAATGCTGCATGCAAAACAAAAAGTTACTTTCTAATGACTAACTTACATGTTGGTGATTTAGAAAGAGGTAACTATAAAGTGTCACTTCTTTCCTGTTTTATTGTTCAGAAGATGCGAGAGAGTGGGGTCTAATCTTGAAAACAGTGGTGGAGGAATCCAATTTGATCCCTGTGCTCCCCGGCCCCGCTCTCAGCCTGAGCTCTGCATCGCGGGGGCATCTTTGAACCTTGATCTTATCTCTCCCGCTCCTCCACCACTGATCCTCTCTACCTGTACGTCCTGTTGCGATGGAGCTCGTCCTCCACTGTTGCCAGGCACCACGCTGGCTTTCATCGGGCAGCCACTGCACCGGCAGCAAGCTTCAGACAACATCTCCCTCCCTGCGCTTAAATCCCTGTCTAATCGAATGTAATCTATCTGTCTATCTGAGGATTTTCTCTCTTTTTCCTCCCCCTAGTCCCGCTCCTTAATTTTCTTTTTCATACTTTCTTACTCGTTCCTCGTCTTGAGTACATGATTTATTTGTTTCTAATGGGGCGGGGAGGTGTGTGTTCTAATCGGCAACCCCTCATCTTCTAATAAATACTGTCACGTCATTAGAGAGTTTTGCCCCAGGGTGTAATTTCAGATGCCACTGAGTGATCATGGAAATATTAAGAGAAAATCTACAGGCAGAGCTCGCTGCTAATTTTGCGTTTGATGGGTATTGGAGGGGAAAAGATTTAAAGCATTTTTTTTAGAGCTGAAACAATTAGCTGGATAAATAATTAATCCACATAAAATTAATTGGTAAGAAACCATTGAGGTCACTTTGCAAGTTCTGGCTTCGCAAATGTGTCGATTTAATTAATTTAGTCTATTTCATATTATTGTGAGCTGAATATCTTCAGGCTGCTGGCAGCACGAAAGGGGCTGCAGAGTTATGTCATCATTGGTTCTGTGAAATTATGATGTGCATTTTGCAGTAATTTCCAAAATGTGTTTCACTGCTTAAGACAATCAGTGACTATGGAGGATTTACACCCAGATATTCTATAATATCATGGCTGTTCTTGTACTTTCTGCCCTCAAACGTTTGCTGTAGTCAGTTTGAATGAGGATCATCTGAGTGGGCGTATAAATAATCTTTGCCTTGAATTAGCCTTTAATAGGCTTCATTTATGGGATGAGACTTTTATCCTGTCATCGCTGACTCGCTTCCAATGTTGTATCATCATTTCAGAGCCGCAGAGGATTTACGTAACATAGTCACATATTTCTCCAGATGGGATGTGATTTTTCAGACTTTTCTCAGGGTTTTAACTTGTCTTGGACGTTTCTGCTCTGAAAAGCTAATACCAATCTTAAAAGTTTGGTTAAATCAGCATTATGACACAATATCAGAGTAAAGGTTGATCCATTTTTGACAGTTATCACATATTATAAATCTGTGTTTATTTCTATGCTGGTTGCAAACGTTCACCGGTATCGCAACCAAATTAAAAGTTAAAGCATGAGAAAAACTCTGAGAAAGTCATTCAAACTTGTGCCCAACACGTGACAAACGAAATGAGAAGAGAAGAACACAGGCAGAGGCTCAACAACGCTGACTCTTAATGAGATTTCACACTGACACAAAGCAACAGCCTTAAACCGGGTTCGCACCAAACATCAATCAAAGGTGCCATTATTGTGGTGCTATTGGATTGCATTGCATTACGTCGTGTGGTGTTCCTGCTATTTTGTCCACCTCGAGTGTGTCGACACTCTGTTATTGGTTCATTCGCTCCATTCTTCTGTTCACCAGCCCAGCAAATTGAAATCTATGAAACTTATTAGACGACTTCTATCAGTTTCATTTTTCCATTCTGCGTTGCCCTAAACTAGACTATATTTCATCATCACTGCCTGAGCAGATACACGCTGGGCATATAGATGCACAAATACTAGGAAATATGTACATGCTAGCATACATACAAATTTTATTTGGCTTGTTAGATAAAAAAAAGTGTTGTGAGAGTGACTGAAAATTTGGTTCCCTGGAGAACGAGTCGTTTTTTTCTAAAAGTTACAAGTAAATATCCTTCTTTAATCTTACTTCAAACCGCACACTTATGCTAAAAAAATGAAAAAAAAGGCTCAACATGTTGCATCTACCTCAGCCTAGATGGAAAGCAGGCTCACACTGATGCGTTTAAGCCCCACGTCGACAGACCATGTTAGACGTTCATTCAATAAGAGGGCTTGAAAGTAATGTGTGTGTAAGTGTTGTGTGTGCGTGTGTGGTCAGAGATAACCAGGTGCTCACAGGCCAACTGTGCAAAGAGATGAGAGTGAAAACGCAAGAGCTTTCATGTGTGATACACTCAAAACCTTCCCAAGTGGATACACACACACACACACACACACACACACACACACACACACACACACACACATAGGTAGATAAGTCCCACAGCTTACATAAACTGCCTCACTGTGATGCTTACACCTGACCCAAAGATTAACAGGGATCAGAGCAATGATGAGAGGTGGGAGAGAGTAAAAAGCAGCTTTCAGCCGCTGCTTCTCCCAGTTTGAACCAGCTCCAAAGTCTGGCCCGAGAGGCGACAACAGGGACGACATCATCACCATCATCACCATCATCTCCCGTTTAACCTTTAAACCTGCGCAAACACATGCTGGGCTGTCTGCTCTCGGCGCAAGATCACCCTGTGTTTGCTGGTCAAAGGAAGCTTATTAAAAACTCTGGCAATGTTGTTTGTGTAGCTGGCTGGATTTGGGATTTGAGCAGCGTGGAGCCAGCCGCCGAGCTCCCTGCCCGCTTTGTGTTTAGTACACTGATGAGCGCCGCAGGTGGCGGGACGCTCACTTTATTTTCCAGTTTGCTGACGATTCGCTTAATGTCAGCTCTCTGGAGATGTTCCTAGTGTCACTGCCGACTGCTGTGATGAGACATTTTCCATCCTAATATGGCTTAGAGGGCTCAGATTAGCCATTCATATGCTAAGTGAGGCAGGTGAGCACCTCAGATTGAATTTTAAAGAGCAATATGTGACGGCGGCTTTTGACACCTGCGGAAGCTTTGGTTGAGCGTGTCTGATGAGACAACGAGTCACTTTGCTACACGTGACTGTGAATCTCTCTGTGTGTTTGTCTGATGTTAATGTCATCTCAATCTACTCTTTTTTTAACACCGGAGTTTAGAGCCCTGACGCATCAAACCCACCTACGTAAAGCCACTCGACAGTGATCGACTGACGTATCGGCTCAGCTGTGAAGGTGACGATCAAACACTGCTGCTTAGTACAACTGGCGGAAAGCAACAGAGTTAAGTTATCTTTATTTTGACTTCAAATAACACTGGGAAAGACAAACTAAGCATCTGCCAGTGGTCAAAGCGAGGAGCTGGAGGTGGCAATCAAGCTGTAAACTGCAGGGCGACAGTTCACTGTCCCCTGCTGAACGTCTGGCTCGGTGTGTAAGAGCGCCACAGGACATCCAGCAGATGTAAAAAGATCAATATTCATTCATATCCACAGGTCTGGCCACATGGTGACTCAGTGGTTAGTGCTGTCACCTCACAGCAAGTAGGTTGCCAATTTGACAGACAGATTCTGTGTGGAGTTTGTATGCTTGTATGTCCCCCTTACATGTGTTTCCTCCCAAAGTCCAAAAACATGAGTGTTGTGGCCAATTAGAACACTAGGTGTGACTGTGAGAGTGAGTGGTGTGTGTGCCCTGGTGACCCGTCCATGGTGCAGTCCCTGCTTTCGCTGTGTGTGTAATCTAGACTCTGAAATAAGCTCCAGCAGAGCCGTTTGACACCACTCGGTTCAAAGCAGGTTAGGCGATGGATGGATGGATGGTTGGATAGACGGATAACTTTGGGAAAGACAAATTAACCATCCCCAGTTGAGGAGCCAAAGGTGGCAATCAAACTGTAAGCTGCAGGGCGACAGTTCACTATTAGAGACCCCTGGGAGGTCCAGCAGGTGTAAAAAGACCAGTATCGATTCATATCTACAGCTCTCCCTTTCTTGTAGACAGACATCTGACAGCCTCTGTTAATCATGACAGTAATGATGTCAGCGATGTCATTTTATCAGCGACTCGGTCTGACCCCAGCACTCTTTCCTGTGACGAGGCTGTCAGTGTTTGCTTTATGGATTTTGCTGCTTCCTACTCGGCCAGTCCTTTCCTATTTGCTGATTATTGACGCGCTTTTTGTGTTGATACATGTTTCGTGTCTATACTGTGACAAAACACTCGCTCATCTGGGACAAATGGAGCTGAACTCTGAGCAACAGGGAAAGTGCTGCGCAAGTAAGGGTGAACAAATTGCTTTGCTTGGCATTGTTGTTTTTTGTCCGTGTGTGTGTGTGTGAGTTCCCAAGCACAGGACATCGCACTGACCTTACTCCGCTGCCTCATCAAGCCTCCTCAATCTCATAACAGAAATTCTTTTCGCAACACTTAAATGGCTCAAGGCCAAACAGAATTACTCAAGCTTAGCGGATAAATCTGGTTATATGTGTGCTGAATGGAGATGTTGTGTTCTGGCTTCAATTTTCACTGATCATACTTGGTATGCACGCGTGTATGTGTGTGAGGAGCAGCCCTGCAAGATAAACAGAAAGCACAAGGACCTCAGCAGTGACACCCAGATTGTGTGCACTGCCACCATCCTAAATACTTGAAAAATATTAACCTGGGTTTCACAGCATTTCCACATCACTTGTGTGCATTTATACCAAAACACAAAAGAGGAACGTAAAGCTATAACAAAGCCTGACATTTACCGGCAATGTTTACCGGCAAAAGTTTAAATGGATGCTATAGAAAAGGAAAGAGTGGGATAATGTCGTTTTGAAGACAAAACCAGGACTAAGAGCCTTAATCTATCCACCTCATTCCTTAGTGGTGTTAAACCAACATATTGAGGATTAATCAGCAGGGTGTCCTGAACGCTAGCAGGTTGTTGATATTTCACAGGTAACTAACAGACCTGCACCTCTGCTTCAAAAGGGACGACAGACAGAGAGACAGAGGGAGAGACCGATGGACTTACCGATGAAAGACGTCTCTCCCAGGTAGCCTCTCCGCTTAAGCACCACCTCCAGGAACTTGACCTCCTCGTCAACCACATAGTACTCTTTCTCCAGGGAGATCCAGGCCCAGTCCAGACGAAACTGCTGCCCCTTCAGCTTGTTCCCACCTGCACAAAATACACAGAAGCAGAATTTCATTTAGCTGTTCCTCACTGTCACATTGCTGGGCATTTTTCTTTCTCGACTTATTGTATGTATTGTTTCTCATCTTTATGTGAACACATTGTTCATCATCGAAGATCTCTGTGGACTCTGTGGACAACCAGGAGCTGAGTTCAGTATTCTATAAAAACTGTGTATGGAAACTATGAGGGGGGGGGGGCAGCAATGAGGGTAATTACTGTAAGACTGCAATGAAGAAAAACTGTTTTAATTATTTTCAATGCACTGTCCAAATGTACACAAAATGTCTGCTGCACAATATTTACAATTTCATAAAAAATGAAATCCATAAACCTTCCTAAACCTGAACCGTCAGTCTCTGAAATTTGCATTTCTCGAGCTGCATCTCCTCGTCTTTTAAAATAGCACCTCATCCTGAGAACGCCAGCCAATCAATGTTGTTTAGGCAGGATTTGCAGAGTAAATGGTCTTGTTAGTGCTAATTCAACTACCTAATAGCTGCCACTTCAACCAGCGGACAGGAAGGATGCTGCTTTGCTGCTTTGTGCGGCTAATCTACCCACCTGCAGTGGGAAAAGAGGGAGCTCTGCGATGGCCAGAGGAGAACATTGTCACACTAAAATAAAAGGAGTGGAGGGGATCATGTTTGTCTTTCTTTCCTCCCTTTGTGCAGTGATGAACAATGCCCAACAATGCATGGCATTCCTGTGAATGTTAAACGTCTGAGCATGTGTGTGTGTGTGTGTTGCTAACGGTGGGAAATGCAGAGGTGGAGAGCCGTCTGTGCAAACGTAATGTGTAGGCTGTCGGAGAGGAAATCTCATTTAGCTCTACTGAGGACGATTTCAAAGCTGTTTGTTCTTTTCGAATCGTTTCTGCCTCTTAAATGCTGGAGCGGCGAGGCCGTTAAAAGCACACGCAGGGCAGCACTTCACCTTCGTCATCACGGAGGTCGAAAGCGACAGGTTTGAAGTGCAGACCTCCACGTGTAACAGAGGCAGTGCTTGAACCTTGAACTGTGACACTGATAAAGCAGGAGTCTGTCCCCATTAATAAAATATCAGAACTTGTATCATAAAAAGCAGAGGCGAGACCTTCCACCGCGGCGGGGCTTCAACTGTCTGTCAGGAGAAGGCTTTGACACAGGTGTGAAAACGCAGCAGAGGTGAAAAGTTCAGCACATGTTGGCTCGGCAACACACTGAGGTGTGGAGACGGTTAATATAATCAGAGCTCATGTATCCTCCCCCCTCTGAAAAAAGCCCCTGGGCCAAGTTCAGGATTCACTTTGCCGGTACAAATACAAAAATCGCACACAAGCTTCAATTCCAGCTTCACCGTAACCTTGACTTTCATCCCAGAGTCCTTATGGTAAATACAGTATAAGCTGCCTCAAATCTCAGCGAGTGTGTGTGTGTGTGTGGTGTGTATGTGCTTGTTTGTGTACCAGTCCTTGGGTGTGACCCCTTCATTGAAGGTGAGGAGCTGCTCTCAGACAATGGGGATCAGAGTCAGTGGGCTTCACACTGTCTCATTCCTCCAGCCTCTCAGAAGGATAAAAGGCCCCTTCCCATGTGCTGACCATACAAAAACAGCAGCTTTGAAATCAGCCTCAATAGAGCTAAATTCACTTTACACCCTCGTTCAAAGGCTTTGCTAACAAAAAACTCACCACAAGGGGTTTTTTGAACCAATTAGGGATCATAGTTCCTGCAAAGAACATTTCAAGGGCCGAGATTCTCTGAGAAATCTGCAGAGACAAACTCTGATGCCACAGTCCTGGACCCAGGATCTCACAGGGTGATTGCTGGGCAGCCGACCAATCAGAAGAGACTCTTTTTACAATTACAAGTGTGCACAACCTCAATACACAAGGTAGCGAGTCCGTGTGATGCTTTCACTAAGATACTGACCCCAAGCCAAGCTTGTTTTGAGCCTCTGATGTTCAAGATGTGTTCAGGACAGCTGAGAGAGAACAGTTTGATGCACTGCAATGTGATGCAATCGTCATATGGTGAGCTGCTCTCGATGGGCTGAGACGCAGCGAGCCAGGCGGCCGGTCAGATCTACTACTTAAACATCCCATCAGGCATGGCAGATATCAAAGAGCTCAGAAAATATCCATAAACCAATATCGTTCAAAAGAGGAAGAGACCTGGTCCATCCTGAGATCGACTGTGTGGTTAGCTTGTCAATGCAGTGGGATCATGTTGCTGCTTGTGGAAAATATACTGAGGAAAGGATATTTCTCTTTTATTATGGACATATATACATACATACAGTATATACACCTGTCCTGCTCTCTCAGCCAATCAGCTCCTTTCCCGCTCCCCTCACCTGTAGCCCCTCCCTCCCACCAGTTCAGTTTTCAGAGTCTTTTGCTGTGGTCGCCTGCTCCTGTGTTTCAGTGCAGCTGGAGCTTTTGATCCTCGCTGGCTGCTGCTGTCTCCCTGTGACACTGCAATCGAAATTAAAAGCTGCACTGCGGATCGAGCACAATGTCGGCTGTTTTAAAAACAAATGAAGTGCGTTTGCTATTTCTTATCCAAAAGTTATCAGTGGGCTGACCTTCTCTTTCATGTTCGGCACTCTGCCCCTAAAGCAAACTTCCCATGAAGGTAGAAACATTCATTCAAAAAGCACATCAAAACATGTGCCTCCGACCTTCACAATCGTGAATATCTGGTGATTCTGAATATGCTGCCAGGCAGCAGCCAAAAAAAATTCTTGTATTTTAGAGGCAGTTACAAAATACGCCCAAAACTGCACAGCTGTAGATCCTAACTCTCTACAGCTGTTAAATTTAGTACAATCATAAACAACCAAAGCAGTTATGTGCAAAGTGCACATTAAAGCAGCATTTAGGATCCAAAGTTTTGCTTTTGCTAGTTTAATCTTGTGCTGTTTGCGACACACACACAAAAAATGTTTCACTGAGGCTCATAAAGAAATTGAAATGAAATAGTCAGGCAAGTGCCTGATTCAAAGGCATCGCAGGGCTCCATGTATAGAGCACTCAATGGCTACCAACTCGTAGTGACCATCAGTTCAGAACTGCCGCGGTAAATGCTCAGCTGAAAAGGTTCTTTCAAAGCCAGACTCGTTTCGACAAATAGGACCCACATTTACCGTGCTTGTGCACACTTTGAAGGAGAGAGGGAGTCTCTCCTGTACGAGGTCACGCCTCTTTGTGCTGCTGCGCTTTTGATAAGAGAGACGGCTGAAGGATGTACTGTAACAGCCAGCGTTTCCATCAGACACATCTCAAGCAGCTAAATTTAGATTTTTTTTTTTCTACTTCATCTTCATGGTTCAAAACAAATGTTAGATTAAGCTCTTAGTTTTCAGCTTGAGCAGAAAAAAAAACAGGGCTGTCTTGCCTTTTAACTCTGTGTGCATGTGCGTGTGTGTGTGTGTGCCATTATGTGTGTGCGTGCGTGCTCGCTTGTCTCAGAGTTCACACGCAAAATCAAAGGAAATCTTTCCCAGCAAGACGATGGCGTCTGCTACTTAGTACATGCACTGTGGCTGCCGGCGGCGTGGTCCTTCGCTCGCTGGTACGTCTCCATCTGCTTCTGCGCTCCTTTGTATACCGGTCCCCAGCTCCCAGCGCAACCGGGCAGCAAAACAGCTCCGCGCGACCCGCCGATCTGCCTCCCCGTGCAAAAAAAACTTTCCGAGTCACAGGACGTAATTGCAAAACCCACTTCACACTCGTTTTGGCAAGGTGCTCCTCATAACAAAGCGTGTGAAGTGCGGCGTCTCTCAGCTAAAATAGTGCACCCGTGATATTTCCGTAGCAATAGGAGCCCACGCACGCACCATCCTACTGACAGGAGTGCCTCTCTCTATAAATTCTGACGGTTGACAAAGTACGAATGTCTCACACGCCCCCGGGATGTTTCAGCATCCTTTCATCCTGGCAGATGTGTGACAGTCACTGTACCGACACAGTGAGGACGACATACATTCAAGCAGTGGCAAAAAGGCTCATACAGATTAGGATGGGTTCTGCTCTCAGCCGTCAGCTGTGCGTCTGCATGAGCGTGCGTGGTCATTTTAACAGCACAAGAATCTTTGCATTGTTATGCTGCGATCACGTCTGAGCTTTTTTATGCGCGTCACCACGTTTACACTTCAGCCCAAGGCAAGCAGCATGGTAGCGGTCATGGTGGGATATCAGTAGGCTGACCGGGATTTCATGGCCCTGGGCAAGGCTGAGCTTTAAAACACGCCGCTCCGCTCGACAGCAATGTGGGTGAGGATCCTTTGTTGTTCATTTATTTACACTGGTGCTGGGATTATTTATCAAGTCACCACGTTTGATCAGTCACTTCATAGAACGTCAAGCCGAACTAAATGCCAAGAGGAATCTGATTCTGCTGTTCATATCGGGGGAATTACATCCGGTATGTGTGTGTGTGTGTGTGTGTGTGTGTGTGTGTCAGTGGGTGCCTGCAGGCAACAGAGGAAGTGAAATCCACGCACACACACACACACACATATTACCCCCCATCCCTGCGCTCCTCCCACCCTAAGGAGATAAAAGTTGCGTGTGACAGAATAATGCATTGTTTCCTCTCTACATTCCACAGCCATCAGGCATGGATGCGCTGCAGGAGCACCTTAAGCGACCTTGCACATGAAAACTATAAGAAACTGACATCTGAGGCCGAGGATCCTCGCTGCTTTGAAGTTCTTGTGATTCACTTAATAACCGTGAGGTTTTCCTACAAAGACAAGCACGTATGACCCTGGGCGTAGCTTAAAGGCAGAAGGCTTGAGGACAAAGGAATGGCAGCTTCGTTGAGCTGTGAGTGTGCGCCTGCCGATTGTGCGGTAGTGCAGTCGTGCTGCGCGCTGATTCCGCCCAATAAAAAATTGGCCCCAGAACGACCGCTAACTTGTTTGTCCAGGATCAACATCACAAGCATCCAATTGGCAGCCCTCCCTGCATCCAGAAAATCACCCAAAATGAAAAAAAGGTGAAAGGTAAAAAAAACAAAAGCAGTAACCTAATGCCAATTTATTCAGACAAATTTGCAAAGTTATAAAGAGCATTTTTCAGGTTTGCTGTACCTGCCAGGCATAGCTAAGCTCTTTATAAAGAGTTTTCAGGTTGGGATATTACAATATCTATTAACCTATGTAAGGTTAATTTAATGGAAAATAACTGTATGTGAGAAATAGATGTTTGAGGACCAGTGAGGTCAAGTTCACTACAAGAAGCATTGCTGCTGAGGGTGGATTTCAATAAAAAAACACTTTCTTTTTTTCTCCCACTATATGTGCCTGTGAAAAGTGCTGCTGATTGGTTGCGATGCTGTCCCGAACAAATTAGTAGTCAATCCAGAGATACAATTTAATTGGTGAAATCCGATGGTGCACAGTTGCACAGCGTGATTGTTAAGAGTCTGCCAGGTGAGTGATAAGACGTATAAAGCAGCAGTTCTCTCATGTGCTCATCACAGATGCACAGCTCCGACACGCCGATTACTCCGGCGTCAGCGCAACGCCGTCCCGTAACGCCAGTACAATATTTAACTGAGGGATGAGTTTGATGCATCTCAGGATGGTGACTGGCACTCCGGAGAGCAAAATGTGCCTGGGCCGAGTGCAGAGATGATAAACTAGCGACTGAAATCTCTTGTTTCTCCTTCCCACTTTGTTTCCCCCAAACCCCCAACCCCCCCACACTGCTCTCATTTCCCTGCTACTCCTGGAAGCAAAATTTCATTTTGCCGGAAAATCCTCCTTTTTGCTTCAGTGGCTTTAATGTTTACTTTTAGATATATGGTGTTTATTAGAGGGTTTGAAAATACAAATAATAAAGCAGAGCCCACAACAGCTCCCCTGTGCCATGTGCTTTCATTCTGCTATGTGAGCAGAAAAACACACTTCACTGTGTAACGCTTAAATGCTTTGAACATGAATTAAAGGTCCATTAGGATTCATTTAAAAAGAAGTGGCAGGGGACTGAGGCAGTAATGACGGCATCCGATGATTTAGTTTGAGCTAGAGTGGTAACTTTCTTTCCGTTTCTTTTCTTTTTTTGTTTCGAGAAAATGTAAGCAGCACGGGCGAAAATTAGATGTCAAAAGCAAAGTGCAAAGAAAGGACGTGAAAAGAAAGGTGACAGCTGAGCCAAATATGAGAAAAGGGAAAATCCGATTCTGATAATTGGAGGCGAAGCATGAACCGAAGTCAAAAGTACAAGACGGAGCATTTCAGTGGCAAAAATAAATGTTGAAAAGAGCCAGTTTCATGTTTATTCTTGAGATTAGAGGGTGTTTGGTCGCGTTTGCGTGTTTACATGCGGAGTGTCGGCTGTCAAGCAGAGAGAGAAATACAGAATCCGAGATGATTAACATGATGAAGAATCCCTGCACATTTCTCAACAAGTCTCACACTCTCATCTCAACGCCCTAATGAGATGCAGATCACCGCGCGTGACATTCACGGCCGCAGAATGTGCCGTAATCCCACAACAGAGAGATCCATCAGCACCAGCGCTGGCAGACAAATACGGCAGGCAGGGGCAGACAGCAGGAAAAGACAGCGAGGGTGTGACAGTAAACCCAAATCCCGATGCCTGAGACGGAGTCGACACTCGGCACAATAAACCACAGCACGGTTCCAGATTAAACTCGAGCGAGACGGGAGGGCAAAACATTAAGACTGTACCTCCAAAGGAAAAAGGGGACACTGATAGGCGCAGACGAAAATAACACGAAAAGAGTCGGAGTACACACGCCGAGCACGGATCCCGGGCCCGGGTAAAAGAATAGAAAATGAATTAAAAAAACACGTCCAACAAAAGATCTAAGACTGACAGTGTGAGAAGGAAGAGATGAAGGGGATAAAGACGGGAGCGTCGGGCCCTGGGAGGAGTGAGTGACAGTAAATTCCTGGATGCCGACAGATAAAGAGAATCCTCTCCTGAAGCCAGGGGGACGCGTTAGTGTGTGTGCGTCAGTCTGTGCTGCATACTGATGCTTTACCTCGCAGGTCCGCTCTGATCAGTAACCTTTGCCGGGCAGGTTAACGATGACAACAACAACAAGAACAAAAAAAAAGGTCAAGGGATTAACCGGTTCCATTTGTCGCCACGGTGACAGCTATTTTAAGCCTATAATTGGCTGCAGGGGGGGGGTTTTAAGTTCCTTTCACATCTGAAGTCGGCCTCTAAAGCAGGTGAGGTGTCCTGAAATGGGATTGGGAAGAGTTTTAATGTGTTTCTGCTATTCGTTGAGTCCAGCAAAGGGAGGAAATCCAGGCATCAGAACCTGGATTATCCCATTTACAGTCAGCGCATTAGTGACCGACTTCAAATGTCTCCACTGCTGCGAGTCATTTCTCCGTCGAGCTAAAGATTTTACAAGTTATCACAGGAGCCGTTTGAAATTGACTCGTCCATTGCTTTTACTGGGGCCAGATTTCTTTCAGGCATGAGAAATAAAGTCTGCTTTCTTTCAGGCATGAGAAATAAAGTCTGCCCGTACGCAAAGTGTTTGCCGCACTTATCATTTAACAGGGAGGAGGGCATTGCAAAGAGGTCATTTCATCTGAAGCGCTGCTGCAGATTTTTTCAGGGGAAAAAAAAAGAAGAAGTCTTTTGAAGAGGAGAAGAAAAGCCACTGTAGCAGCGGAGATCAACACCCAATCACCCACCAAGCACAAACAAGACTGATAATAAAGAGCTGGCGCCCTTGCAGAACAGACTAGGCTTCCAACACAAGATAGAAGTTGCGAGATATTCTGTTATACTGGAGATGTATCTGTGCACATTGCGTGCATGAGCGATGGGAATCCAGAGGCTGCAGGGGGTGTTTTAGGGGATATATCGTCCTAACTCCAGATAAAGCAGTGGTGTGTCGGGGCTGCTCATGGGCAAGGAGAGGTGAGGGTGAGATGAAATGATTGTATTGTAACAATCAATACTGTTTGCAGTGGGAGGAGAAACAGAGGGAAAAAAAACAGAGGTCGAGTGGGAAAATGCTAGTCTTCCTCTCTGAGTCCCTCTCGGAAAAGTGTGAAGCATCTCTTGTATTGTAACAACGCGGATCGTTTCTATGATACAATGCATTTTAAAGTGGAGGGCTTTTGCTGTCGTTTTAGATACAATGCTCAAAATCATCATGGTTATCAAAAACAAACATGTTTTCCCTCTCACCCTCGAAGCAGTCTTGCCACACGCTTGAGTATGTGAGATTTCCACCACTGCCAAAATATCATGGAGGGTGGGTGGGTTTCTGTTGGGGGGGCAAGCAGCAAAACGACACTGCATTTAAAAAATTCATCTGCAACATCTCTTTTCCAGCCACGGCGCCCCAGTTACTCTGATAATCCACACATGTCTTTGCTGAGAAGATCTCTGGGATCCCGAGGAGCTGCGACATCGCTGCGGATGTATTATTTTCTTTTTGAATGCAGGTTTACCGTGGTGAGAGATGTGTAGATGAATCAGCTTAACAAAACCAAACCCTCTGTCCCACTACAGTAAGTTAGAAGATGAAGTGTTATGTCATTCCAGCCAAACATCCTTTTAAAAAGAACTAAAGCAATTCAATTAATTGACTCCACTAGTCTAATCTAGTGTAAATAATCAGCAGTGAATATGATAATCACTGCAGTTCTTCAAGCAAAAGTACAAGCGCAGTACAAGCACTGCCTCTTTTGTTTTCCTGATCTTCAAATTTGCCTCATTACAGTTTGCGCTGTTTTCTGCGGCTTCACAATAACCACCTGGACATCCCACCAGCCAAAGAGAAGCCTGGGAAACAAACTGTGTTCCTACCCATTACAGTTAACTATAGTGGACCCAGCTGGTCTCAACCTGAGACAGAGGGGGCTTCCTGCCACTCTTCCCCTGTAGATGAGCCTGTAATAGGGCCACGTAATTACCAGTGGCTGCCTTGGAGCTCTGCCCAGCTCAAACGCCCAAGGCTCTCATTACCCACAATGCTGCCTGGGCTCTTAAATATCAAACACCTCTTTGTGCTGGAGGCCTGACTGCTCCTTAGCCTACGGCTACCCCTCTGAGCTGTGCTGCGCATGCATCTGTGCAACTGGTTACGTGAGTGCGCCACAGCACACATCTGGATAGGCGTTTCAACGCCTCTGTGTGATATATATGTTTAGGTGTGCTTCTCGACTTGTACATTAACGTGTTACATGAATGCTCACTTCCTGTGAAATGATGGCTTGCAGGAGGAGGACTTGATTCGGGAGATTTCCTCTCTAAAAGCCTCCGGGGCCAGGCTGTTGCCAAGAGCAGCGAAAGAGGGAAAAGAACTTAACAGCAGCAAGGACAATCAATTAGTCAGTGTTTCTCCTTTCATGTGCGTAGAGGAACCATTCTTCTAAGCATTAGCAAGTTCTTCTTCAAAGTGCATTAGTCCTGCACTGTGAAGAATGGGTCCAGGGCTAATTCACAAAACGATTAGTTAATGTTTTCTGTCCGAAAGTGCACAAGACATTGTTTTCTTCTTGTCTAGCATGGCATGCTCATTTCATAGTTGGATCTCTATGGATACGGCTCAGACACGTTCCAAACTGATGGAGAGAATCACCTCTAAGACAGAGCTATTATCTCCCATAGAAACTGGAGAATTATCCCAGCTCCATCACTGAAGAAAATAACCTTGAAACGTGACCCATGATCTTGACACTTTATGATATGCTCTGTGCAGCACTGTTTTTCACACATAGGCATTGTGTTATTTAGCTGCCCGGTAGAGGGTCTGAAGATTTCTCTGCAAAGTCCATTAAATTTGAAGACTGCAGTGATGGGAGGCTTAGCAGGCTCTCCATATACTCTTCTGTGACTGATTAGTGTTTAATGCAGCAACATCATATCTGACCATACAGGGGGCAGGACACAGTATCCCTGATCTGAAACCTCTATAGGACTCCGGTTTCCTCCCACAGTCCAAAAACGTGGGTCAACTGGGGACTCCAAGTTGTCCCTACAGAAAGTGTGAGTGTGAGACTGAATGCTGTGGACCTGTCGGAGGTCTATTCTCTGCCTTCATTCTACAGTATGTGTGCAGCAGACAGGCACCAGTCACACAGTTGGAATAAAGCGAGTTAGATAATGGATGAATGGATTCTGCATTCTTCTTCTTTATTGTGATATAACAGCAGCCTGTACAAACAACACAGTCTGGCAGATTTAGACATTTTCAGACAAAAATGTCGCAGCTGCACATTTGCACATGTGCCAAGATTGTGTTGGTGTGTTTTTTTGTGTGTGTGTGTGTGTTTGTGTGTGTTTTTCCAATAGATTTATTTGACTTTTTTTCTCAATGACTGCAGACAAAGGAGGAGGCCTGCACCATTAGAAAAAGAACAGAAGCCAGGAACAGCTCAACCCTGAGTCTTTTCAAACATCAGTGCTCTGTGGTTACGACACTTGTGACATAAATTCAGGTCCTATTAAAGTATTCATTGTGGGTACTTTGCTTTTTAATATGAAATGGAGACATGTGGAGAGTCCAAGTGGCTGCTTGTTTAAAAACTTGCACAGCAGTGCTTTTCTCGGCTCACTGAATGAAACATGGTAAATAGCCAGAGACCTCTCAGGGCCCGAATGAATACTTGGATGTGTTAGTTCCTTTAAGACCTTTTCTGCTTTGTTACAATATTTGGACTTCTTGCAATAGCCTCTGACAAACGCATTCGCCTCTTGCACTATCCAAGACAGAAGTTTCCTTTGCACGACTCCCAGGCGCTGATTGCTTAATTGGTTGTTGGCTCGCTAAATGGAAGCTGATTTCAGGCACATCGCAAGCAGATATATAGAATGAAACACACTGCATTTAAAGTGGTCGTCTCGTGAATAAATCTGGATATGAGTGACAGCCTTTAGACTTTAGACGAGTGCTATTTTCTTTAAAGCACTCATGAATCTATCAACAAAAATTCTCCTAACGCACTGGAGGCAAACAGTTATGATACTGACAATAAGCACACTTTATGCTCAACAGTTCAGCTCATTTTGATCTCTGAAACGCTCGTATATTCAATGCATGTTGTTCAAAGTGGCATCTCTTCTGCGTTGCCAAAAAAATCCCCTCAGAAATCAGCCTCTCGACGAAACAGAATACACTGTAATACTACTTGACACATCCTGAAGTCATATTCACAAATTATACAGCCAGGCTCATTAAATCACCGAACTGTGAAAATGATGCACGCTAATCGCAGCAGAGCAAAAATAAGTTTGCTATCTTTGATGTACCTAGAAGCCTTACCACTGTCATATACAAATAGAAAGAGAGGGGCTCTTACAGCAGACACCTCGTTTTGTTGAAAATTATTCTATATATGCTATATTCAGACAAATGCTCTGTCGCTCTGAATGGCAGATTACTTTATAGGCCAAGGGTGAATTAAACTGTAAGCCATGCGGACAGATGGCCTCCATTCATTTAGCCCAGTGATTCTGAATGAGAACCACAGAAATATCAACAATATCTTTCCATGAGCTGTTTGTGAAGTTTAACAACTGGCTGCCCGTCATCACTACTGGTTCTGAGTTACTGTGTGGAGAAACTGGTGATTCTCTGCAGAACTGTAGAAACTGGTAAGATGAAAGATACAGATTTACACCTCGAAGGTTTAGAGCATACACAGCAAACCTGAAAAGCGATGGACGAATCATCACCTCCACCAGCTCGTTACTAACATTTTGTTCAAATGTCAACAGATTCGGGACTTGTGGTGCAATGTGGTGCAGAGTCAGAGACGGAGGCTAAAATCTCTCCGCAGATCTTACCGTTATCCTCAACGGAGAAGTGGAAGAGGTCCGAGGTGGCATTCTCCTCTTTCCCCAACACGTAGCAGACGTTCAGGTCGTCGATATCAGCTGCAACAGGACGGTAAGTTTAGTCACCATATAACAAAACCCTGTCACCTCGGAGCTTACAGAAAAAACAGCAAATATTTTAATATAATTAATGTCAGCATGCAAATGAGGGCCGCTCTGTATTTTGAACTGAAGGCTTACGTGTCAGTGTGAAATGATGCATGATGAAAATTTTAATAGTCTCCTTGCTCCAACTTAAAGCAAGGTGACGGCTAAATTATACACTGTTTATCGAAGAGATTTGCCCTTGTCGAGATTAAAAATATATTCCTGAAACAATTTGCATATTAAGATTAAAAAAAAAACATTCATGCTGGTCACAGAAATAGCCTCAAACATGCTTTGAAGTTGTATTATGGCTTTACGCCTTGTTCAAACACTCTCTCTGTCCAATAATTGTTCAAAGATGGAAGCTGTCCCGCTTCAGCACCGTATCAGCTGCAGGAACAGCAGGTCTCTAGTATCACACTGATTCAGTTCCTTATCAGCACTCAGCATGAGCAATTTTCTAGCAGAGAGAGCATTCTGAAAGTCATGCATCCGTAATCCAGGAAGATAAGGCCACAACCTCGAATCCAAGACAAGCTCCTGCTAAACCAATGGAAAACGCTTAAATCCCCAACCTGACAGCTTTCGGTGTCAACAGGCCTGAAAACCAGGTGACTGTGGATCTTTTAATGACAGACGAGGGGTAAGAATGTTAAAAACAGGATTGCTGCTCTTCCACAGCTGTTTTCCTAACTTTTCTGAATTACAGGGCCCCCGACTGCATTTTTTTCCACCCTTCTCCAGAAGCGTATATTGCTGTGCAGGAAAAAAAATCATCGAGACTGTGAAAGGGCTTGGCCCCTGCGAACCACCTCCTTCAATAATAGATGGCTGTGGAAGGAGGTTCATAAAAGTATAAACCCCTGACTCCTGACTGGGTCGCGTCTGAAACCTCTTAGGTGGCGTCCTGTCTCCTTCTGCCCCTTCCTTGCACGCATCCATGGACAGAAAGGAAAAGGCTAATTTTACATTTACACACTGATTTTTATTATCACATCGGTCCCTGATCAGATTAACGTTCATCTTTTCACATTAGCGAGCATTGGCCCGACGGCGCAGCAGTGGCAGCAGGAAAAGGATGCTCTCTCGAGTGTTGTGAAGCAGCCTTGAACTCAAGGACCTTGCAAATATAAAGTCAACACTGTGAACCAGGGGCACGAAGTTCATCAAATATTTAAAGGGAAAGCCTCATGGGATGTGCCCTGGAAATAGGATGAGTAAATAAAGAGCGAGGGATTGTCTCTTTCACCTGACTGATTCTTCTGACGAGCCTGGTTGCTCCCTCTGTCACTCTCTCACGCCCCTTCCCTCATTCTTTATTTCTCTCGTGCCACCAACCCACCCTTCCTCTCCCCTGCCTCATTTGCACTCTCTTCCACGTTACGGGCCCCGCTCTGCTCTGTCCCTTTATCTGCCCCTTTGCCTCTCTTTCTCGCCCCTGCTTGTGTTTCATCTGTGCCCTTTTTTGAACATTTTTTTTTTTCAGGGACTTGAGCCGCACAGAGGTTGTCAAACGTGTCCATCTCCTGCAGAGTGAAGAGCCTATTTTTCCCCCTCTGTGTTCTCAGCCTCTTTCTGTGCCTGTGCCAAGCTGTGGCATGAGCAGGTGATTCTTTTTTTTCTTTTTTTTTTACTTGTTCGCATAATTGGCACAGCATGATATGAAACACTGCATTGATTGCCTCGCTTTAAACCTCAATCAGTGGTATTGTTCTCTTGATTCTGCATGATCAATTAACTAGCATGCAAAAAAGAAACAGCAAAAAAGAAATGTTCACATAATTCATAATTCCCCTTATCGCAACTCTCTGTGTGTTGCACGTTTTGTTTAGAAGTTAAAGTTATTTATAACGAATGTTCCAGACACATTAATTGCGATAAGTTGTTTCCAATTGAGCTCACCTGGTCAGACCATCAAAATGTGCACCATTCAAATGCCACCCTGTCACTGAAAGGTCCGCACTGACCTTTTCACATGATCCCCCTACTTCCGTCTCGCTTCATTTAACAAACCGCTGTAGAGAACATCAGATGTGAACATTCCCCCGGAGATGCCGAAAAAAATAAATTATTCATCTCTAACCGTCTACAAGACATTTGCGCAAAACATCAGCCTCTAACTTTGGTCTGCTAATTATGATTTGATGAGCAAGGCACATCTAAATCAGGCCCACAAATTAACTATTGAAATTCCCAAGCCTGCACTTGTCACACATATGAATAATTATTACCCCATAAATTAAGATCTTTGGTAGGTAGTGCGAAAAAGTAATCAGAACTCAGAAGTTTGCAGTGATTTCTTTTTTTTTTAACACTTTTCTCGCAGGTTTAAGGGTAGCACATCACAGTTGGAGACTGTGGCAGGTATTTAATTAAGTGAAGCTTAAAATCATAAGCATTTCCTACTTTAATCTTTAAAGACGTTCGAGTGGGTGAAGGCATCTTTATGTTATTATCTTAATATAATTTGTTAACCAAGACGAGTAGTTGTTGTTATATTGGAGTAGTGGATAACCTTTCAGGTAATTGCACTGAGGTATGACGGAAAACATTCCTCAGCCACTGAGCAGCAAAAACATGCAAAGGTCACCCTTCATATGCAAGTGTTTTCATTTTTTTTTACATTGCATACCTTGACTGAATGTGTCGATGGAGTTGTTTCCTTGTCCCAGGTTGACGATGTAACCGTGTTTGGGCTGGGTGGTGATGTGGAACACCAGGGCGGCTGAGCTGCTGTCTCTGTCCTCTGCCTTCAGCACTTTGGAGCTGATGGGGAACCCCAGGTGACCCGTGGGCAGAATCTTCAAAGTGGGGGCACCTTTGTTCACCACGATCTGCGGGACGCCGTTGTCGATCGCCACAATGGTGATCTTCATGGTCTGAGGGCGTCGGGTCTCAAACACGGTGTCGGGGAAGACGTAGAAATCAGTGTGTGTGCCATCGGTGACGGTGAAGGAGAAGGAGTCCTCGGAGGATTCAGTGCCATCGTGCTTGTAGCTGATGAGGTTTTCGTTCAGGTCTTGCTTGGTGAAGCCGGTGACAGGCGTGCTTTGGTTGAAGAGGAGTTTGCCGTGGACGGGGAGCTGGGTGATGGTGAATTTCAGCTGCCTCTCGGCCGTGTCCTGGTCCTCAGCAGTGAGCTCGAATGGCGTGATCAGCTTCATCTCACCTTCCGTGACCAACAAACTGTTTACTGTGACGACAGGTTTCTTATTATCGACATCCACGATGGAGACTCTGAATGTTCTGAAAATGGGGTTGTAGCCGTCAGTGACTTCAAACTCGAAACTGTCCATTTTTACCTCGTCGTCTGAGGTGTGGATGTAGTAAATCTTGCTGCCAGCCAGCTGCAGCTGAGTGAAGGAGACGATTGGGATCCCAGGCGTATCTGTGCACTCCAGGTGGCCTCTGACAGGGGCCCTGGTGACGGTGAAGGCCAAGTTCTCATCGGGGCTGTTGAGGTCAGTGGTGCTGAGCAGATCTGTGGTCAGGGTCACTCGGCCTCCTTCTTTCAGAGACACGCCTTTGCTGACCACGTCGGGGAACACCATGTCGATGCTGCCCACTGTGATGTAGAAGTAACGATCAATCAGCGGGTTCATCCCATCCGTGACATCAAATTTGACCAAGTCCCGGATGCCTTCCTGTCCATTGTGCGTGTAGAGTATGAGCCCAGCGTCGAGCTCAGCTTGTGTGAAATTCATGCCGAGCGTGATGTTCTCCAAGGATCCAGACTGAGTTTTCCTCTGCAGGAGTCCCTGACCAGGCCCAAAGCGGATAATAAAAGAGAGTGTGCTGTCATCCGAGTCTAAATCTGTTGCTTTGAGCACTTTGTTGTTGATCTCTTTGGTCTCCCCAATTTCCACCTCCAAACCATCGTTGATTAGCATCCTGGGGGTCTCGTCATCAACTGCAATGATCAAAACCATGGCTGTTTTCTGCACTGAGTACTTTCCATCAGTCAGAGTGACATCAAAGCTGTCCTCTGTTGTCTCTGAGTCATCGTGCTCATAAATAATACTCGATGCCTCCCTAATCTGTTCTAAAGTGAAATTAGTCACCAAAACTGAGCCTGTGGGTAGCTGGTTTAAAATTGCACCATGTTTGGGAGGTTTGGAAATGATGAACATCAGCTCCTCTGGTGGAATATCAGCATCAGCCCCATTCAGGATTGGAGTGTCAATGACAATGTTCATTCCCTCCATCACAACGATTTCCCTCAAATAAATCTCTGGCTTTTCATCATTTGCTGGGATGATGACAATGGGGAAGAAGTGGTTCTCTGAGAAATTGATTCCATCCGAGCATCTAAATGTGAACCTGTCCTCCACTGGCTCTACGCCTTTGTGGATGCTCTGCACATAGAAGATATTCCCCTCCCTCACATCTCTTATAGTGAAAGCACTGATAGCTGTCCCTGATCTGGATTTTTCCGAGCCCGGGGCAGGTGATACATTTTCGACATAGCCTACGGTGGGCTGGACGATGATGGTGCAGAGGATATCATCCGTCGGTGTGTCATTATCATCAGCATCCAAGTGCTGAGGGCCTATGCCGTACTTCTCTCCTTCTATAACACTGAATTGAATTCCGACTCCAACCTCAGGGGCCTGGCTGTCAACAGGAAGGATAGTGACTCGAACGTGGACCCCAGTGACCTTATTGCCACCTACTGTCCAATCATCTGACATGTCTGTGAGAGTCAAATTGAATCCATCCTGCTGAGATTCGAGACCTATCTCACCGCCGGTGTGTGCGTACACAACCACACCATTAATAATATCAGCCTGTGTAAACCTGGTGGCAGGCACCCCTTTAACCAATATTTCTCCTCTAACAGGAGGATCCTCCACAATAAAGGTCAGCTGGAGGTCATCTGTGTCATCATCGTGGCCCTGAATGACATTACTTGTGATTTCCGTGGCGCCGTTTTCCAGCACATCCAGATGAGAGCCGATTGTTCCCGCAGGCAGGCTGACGGTGGGAGTTTCATCATCGACCGGCTTTACGCTAACTTTGACTGTCACAGTCACAACATGAATCCCATCACTGACATCCAGCAGAAATTCATCGCTCATCGTCTCCTCCCCGCCATGAATGTATGATATCTTCCCCTCTGAGACATCCTCGTGACTGAACACCCCTTTGTTCTCTAGCTCTGTGAGCCCAACCTGGATGCTGCCGTGTTTGGGGGGCTGACTTAGAGTAAAGGTAATCTTATTACTCTCCGTGTCGGGGTCTGTGGCGTCCAGCTCTGCCATGCTGATGAGGTGTGTGCCGCGCTCAG
Source organism: Karalla daura (assembly GCA_029224185.1). Taxonomy (NCBI): domain Eukaryota; kingdom Metazoa; phylum Chordata; class Actinopteri; order Chaetodontiformes; family Leiognathidae; genus Karalla; species Karalla daura. The sequence goes on along the minus strand of CM055204.1, from coordinate 10,627,513 downwards.
ACACACTAAAGCCTGTGTTTGTAATCTGAGGGGGTTTATTGTTGACTGGCTGTATGTAGATCGTGAAAACCCCTTCTACACTGTTCCCTGCTGTGTCCTCTACAGAGTAGCGAAACTGCACAACATGCGCGGTAATTCCGAGCTCAATGTCCGGAGGACCGTAAGAAATCTTATGATGGTTAATTTGAGCTTGTGTGAACTCTGTGACCTCTGTGTCAGGGCTGTCCGTCAGAACCAAAGCACCAAACACCACAGGGTTGTTTTCATCCGTATCAGTCGGAGGCTGGATAACAGTGTATTTTAGGTCACGGTCCTCAGAGTCTAAATCAGTGTAGCGCAGAACTTCTTTACCGAAGTGTGTGAGCTTGTACTCCTCCACTGTCATCTGCAGGGTGGTGCCGGGGAACAGCTCGGGGGGTACATCGTCAATGGGAAGAACTCTGATAATAAACGTGCTCTCTCCTGACTCGTTGGGGGGGTCGTTGTCATCCTGAACCTTGAATACGAACTGATCCATGACTGTTTCTGTGTTGTGCGGGCCTGTGTGCTTGTAAAACAATTTCCCGTCGGTGATGTCTTTCTGAAGCCACTCCGTCACCTCCTTCTCATACACTTCGTCCTCGGCGTTGAACTTCCAAGAGGAGGGGTCCTCCGGGGCGTCGGACTGCCTCAGGAGCACCGTGCCGATGGTGGAAAAGGGAGCGACGATGGTGAACTTGATGGTGGAGTCCTCTGAGTCGATGTCTGCGGCGCTGAGCATGAGGGGAGAAATAGGCATCATCTGGTTTTTGAACAGCACCAGGCCGGTGTTTGCGTTCACGATGGGCGCCTCGTCGTCGGTGGGAACTATCGTGATGGGGAAGAGGAACTCGACCTCATTTTTCCCGTCCGTCATTTTGAAGATGATGTTGTCACTGTACGTGTCGCTCCCATCGTGCTGGTACACCACCACCCCGGTGACCAGGTCGGCGGGGGTGAAGTATTTCCTGTGAGATCCCAGCACCATGAGGTCTCCGTGGCGCAACCCGTCCACCACCGTGATGGTGACCATGTCCAGGTTGTCCTCGTCGCTGACCTCCAGGTTGTGAGCACTGAAGAGGGGTCTGGACTGACCTTCGTACAGCAGCTGGCCCGTGTTGCGAGTCACCACGGGGGCCAGCGAGTTCATCGGCTTCACCACAATCATAAAAGCGAAGGGGTCTGAGACGGCTCCGTCCGTGTCCACCACCTCAAACTCCAGCTGGAAAATCCTCTCAGTGTCTGAGTCCAGGGAGGGAGGCTTATAGGCTATTTTCAGATCCCGCAGGTCTCTCTGGTAGAAAGAAGTGATGGGGAGGTTCCTGTCATCCGTGCTAACTATGTAGCCCTCCTCATATGATAAGGGAGAAGTGATATTAAATATAAGCTCATCTGGCTCTGATTCTGCATCATCAGCTGCCAGCATATCGGGCGTGAGGGCTGTCATGACAAACTGGCTGATCTCCATCATCATCATGGACACAAAGCTGGGCTTGGGGGGAGTGTTCTCCTCTCCCTCTTTGATGCGAACCATCAGATGGAAATACTCCTGCTTCACCAGGTTGCCCTCCTTATCATGCAGCTCCACCACCATGGGAACGTAGTCCCTGTTGGGAGACTTGCGCTCAAACGTGTGCTCATACCTAATATCGGCCTGTGTGAATTCATCACAGTCCAGCATGGTGGAAAGTTTCCCCCCATCTACGAGTCGCCCGTACCTGGGCAGTGAGCTGCCGCTCGACAGGGACGTCACCTCGCATTTGAAGGAGTCCCTGTCATAAGTAAACTCTAAGATCTTCTTATCTATCGGGTTACTGACGCCTTTGAGGTTATCGACAGTGAGAGGCATGTTTTTGGTGAGTAGCTCCAGCTGTGTAAAAACTACTTCCACCTCCATCATGAAGGGGATGATGACCGTCTCTGTCTGCGCGTCGTACCTGAGCTGCAGCCGCACTCTGTCCCTGGCCGGACTCCTGGACCCGTAGTGGGAATATGTCACGTCATTTGGTCCGAAATCACACGGGAACTTTTTAGGAGACAGGTGTCCGGGTCTCTGAGACAGCGGGTCGTTATCCAGGACGTTGATGGTGCATCTGTCCCCGGGCTGCGTCTGTATCACCAGATCATTGATGGGATCGATGAAGACCGACCTCCCGAAAGGGACGCGCACCCCGTTGTTGGCCACCAGGATCGCGTCCTCGGAGAGCTCCGACCTCAGCGCGTAAAATAATCCATCGCTGTCCGGCTGCGCAAAACACACCAGACCTGTTACCGACCACCACAGCAGGAGCCTGGGGAACATCTCGGCAGCAGATGCGATCCACAAACAGGTGATTGCTGCTGGTGATGCCTCCCACGCATCTATCTGTCCGTCCGGACACTCCTCATAGTCTGCGAGAAGAGCGCTCAGGAGTTTTAACTTCAGACACTTGAGAGGCTGCGGAGATGCGCCTCCGCCCCTCTCTGCGCACATTGGAGGAGTTTCAGGGCTCCGTACCTCAGCTGTTGCCTCAGTGGACACTTGAGCTGACAGTCACCGGGAGGAGGAGACTGCAAGGGGACCTGGGTTACACAGATGCAGATGCTTCACTGAGTTGGAAGGCAGTCAATCAATCAGCTGTATTGATCTCACCGGGGGGGATGTACATGTTTGTCAGCGGCGATAAAACAATGTAAACGACAGCGTTAAAAACCGTGACGAATATGTTGTGAACACAGGATAAGAATGAAAAATACATGTGGACGTGAGGGCATTCTTTCAGCGTCAGTCTATTCTTTGCAGTATAGGATTTAACGAGATTCGAGAGATGATGGATAAAAATAGCCAGTGGAAGTGTGTGCTAATGAGCACTACATTATATACGCTCTAGGCATAAAGAAAAAAAGCCAAACTGTTGACAAATCACAACCAGAATCACATATACTACCAGTTATGAGGATTTTGAATAAACACAGAACATGCAAAACGTGCAAATAACATTGTGAGAGTAACAGCATTTATATTGCACGTATTTTTATTACATACATATTTTATTACATGGGCGGCTTATACTGCCTATAGCCTATATCCCAAGAAATTGTAAATTACAGACTGTTGTCAAATATTTACTATGGTGATCAGAATTTATTGGCAAGTAGTTTTACAACCAAGCTATGCACAGTTTGCTTTGGTGACTTACAGAAAACAGGCAAGGAGTTTGACACGAAGTTGACAGCACAAGACAACGCAGAATATACAAAATATACAAATGTAGGCGTATGTACAAAATGTCAAACTGGCAGGGTCAGTGTTGTCTCTGAGAGAGAGTTAATCCACTGAGTGTGTGGGGTTTCTGCTGTGATCACGTGACCCACTGCAACGCTGGAAACTCAACTCATTTCAATAATGCAAAACTATTATATGTTTTGAAACCTTTCTGCACATTCGCATGAATAATTTGCAAACCACCACAATTGTCTCCGTCAATGTTGATTTACAGCTATTGCAACTTTTTAGCTTTCACATGGGCAGATAATAAGGCTCAGGGGCATCGTGCCCCATTCCAGAATAAGCATGGATCATTACTTCATTACTGCACTTCATCTCTCTCATTCCCACCTTGCCCCTCCAAAAGCAGCCATATTCATATTTTATCCATATTCACTGACTCCACGTTTCTTGGAATTCCTCAGAAATCTTTTAAAAATCCATACAGCCTTAATTCTAATTTTACAGGATATTTATCAATAAATATTTGGTTTGTTGATATTGACTGGGGCATTGCCCAAACAACCCAACACCACGGTCAGAAAAAAGCTGATAGGAATTAAATTAAAAGTATGATTAAAATATAGATGAGATGTGATACAGATTAGATCAACTTTCCACTTTACTCCCTAAAGGGCAAATATCTCCATGCTTCCTGCAAAAAACCTAAGTTTGGAAAAGTTGATAAAAGTGAGAGACTGGGTTGTGTCGTTTCTATTCATGTATGCATTCATCCATTTATTCATTTTGATGTTTATTTTGTGGGGAATGAGCAGTTGAATGTGGGCCTCTGAAACACTCTGGCCTTCCTTCGTCTGAGAGGAATGTACAGTGCAACCCACCCTTTGTCCAGGAGGCAGGAGAATGACCCTGTCCTTGTCAGTCTAGGTTAGTAAACTATAATGATGCAAAAAAAAAAAAAAAGATCTAATCCGAAATATTGACTGCGGCATCAGGATGTGAAGTGCACATTTGGCTGGCAGGGACCAACAAATGCCATAAATTGATTCTTAAGACTAAAAACGTACTGTATTCTGCTAGACCTTGGTGGTCTTGAGAGAAATTTGCACTGCAGGCTGGAACATCTGTCAAGGCTGAGTCATGAGAGAATAAACCCTCTGCTCTGCACTGCTCGGCAAACAGGCTGTTTTGATGTGATCAGCTCACATTCGTTGGATCACTCTCGTTGAGTTTTATTTTTTTGCTATTTGCTGTTCAGTATTTCGAGGGAGAGACAGAGATTGGCAGCAGTTCCAATAGTCCATTAATCTATCTACATGTGTATTTTTGCAGGACACATCAATCAAAGAGGAGTCAGACCTGCGAATACGAAACAATCCCGTGCCATCATCAGGGAAAAATTCACACAGTTGTCATGTCCCACTGAAGGATCCATCGCCACGAAACGGTACATATAAATATTTGACAAGTCCCATGCTGTTCTCACAAAACTATTAGCTTTGAGTCTGTAAAATCCTCACACATAAGCCTGAACCTTGAAAGAACTGCTAGTGACTACTCTTTGTTCCTGACTCACCAGCACCAGCTCCGCCGCCGCCGCCACCCACATTTAAAATGCCAGGTGATTAGAGGGCTTCTACTGCCTTGTTATTTCAAAGTACATGGCACCCCCTGCTTTTCCAGCTGTCATACCCTTTTATATGTGTCTGGAGCATTCATCCGGCAATTTTTTTACATGCAGAAAAAAAAAAAAGCATTTTGATACATGAATGCTGGATCTGCACCGTGAGAGCTGAGTCTAAAAACTGAGGTTGTATAGAATACCAAAGTCTGATGGGAGACAGAGGCAGTGCTGGGGAACAAAGGAGGCATGTAAGGATCATTATTAAGTCTCCAAAATTAGAGACTCAAGGACATTTTCACCTGGAACTGGGTGCCGTTTCCCACACGATTATTCTCACTAGGAAAACATACAAACAATGATGACTTGATGAGCACCTGTTTACGCGTGATTCCAATTACTGGGAGTCCACAGTTTTCTGTTTCACAAGCTTTTGTTCTGCTCCCATATGACTAATTAGCAGTGGAACTGGCGCTCATCTCTGCAGCCCATCTCCATCGCCTACCAGGCTCGCTGAAAGTTTTGCAAAGTGCAGCCTCAGATTCATGACATATTATTCATACGGCGCAGGATACGGGGCTTCCTCTGCACAGCGGCTGCTCGGCTGTGATAAGGCCGCACATGGAGATTCTGGGGGTTTGAGCCTATGCGGGATGGTGAAAGATTCAAAACCATCAGGTAATGAGATGAGCGCGAGGGTCAGACACCTTCCCATCGGTGCATTTGCATAACATCTTAGCGCGCGGGCTTGCGAAAAAGCATTTTCCCGACTTATCATAAAAGCTCATTTGTTTGAGGAGACGTTTGTGACGCCGTGAGCTGGACCCACGTTTGACATAAAAAGCCGAATGAATATTCACCACGTTGTCGACTCTGCAGTTCAGCCGCCGCCACAGCAGAAGCAGCAGCAGCAGCAGCAGCACACCAGGGGAGACTGTTCTAAATCAATTTTACATATTTTTGTCAGTCTTAAAATTCAGACGAAATTGCCTCGGAAGATTGTTGTTGCCCTGCGGATGTAAGAGGCAGGTTGTGTGATGCTTGGTCAAATGGATTTTCTCTGGTTATCGCAAAGAGTTACACCGTTCAAAATAAAAAAAGAAAAAGAAAAAAAAAAGAAAAAGGCTGTCAAACAGTCTCAAAAATAACTGTTAACAAACAATGCTGTTTCTCAGAGCAAGGCAGAGCCTCCTGAAAATGTGACTGCTCTGCACGGAGGAAATTTGTTTGTAGGCACGAACCACCCATGCACCTTTGTGCCACCATTATCAATAGGCAGGAGTTTTTTTTAATATCCGATGCAGTGTCAAAGCGGTCGTGTGACAGTGTACTGGCAGTTCATTTTCCGGTTTCTTGATGTTTTTTTTTTTTTTTTCTGGGGACGTGCTTGGCTTCTTATTCGTCTCGATTGCGGATGTCCAGCAGGGCTCATGTCAGTTCATCGTCCATGGAGACACTGCTTGTTTTGCATCTTGATTGCCGTGGGTTGCTCGTATTGCTCTGGGGAAACATGGCTCTATTTTTTAAACAAATGACCCATAACCTCAATGAATACAGTACACGTTGTGAATTTATTCTCATTGTGAATACATTTTAGACACAGAACAGTGGTGGAAATAAATCAGGTACTTTTTTTTTGGGTTGCTCGAATATTGTCCTTTTATGACACTTTAAAATATATTATATATTTCACCACATTTCTGATGGGAATAAAACATCTCACTCTATTAGATTTGGAAAAATGAGTAAAACTCTTGTTCAATGTAAAATGAGAAGCTTTAAACTACTCGACAGCAATATCAAATGCAGCTCAGTTATTAATGCATCGTGAAAAGTGATCCTCTTGTGTAATAGAGCTCTGATACAGAGTGCGTGTTGTTTCATCTATTCATCCATTATCTTATCTACTTTGGAGATGATGGTGTCGTGGGGGTCGCCAGGAGCCGGTGCACACAGGGTGGAGGCAGAGAATTCATCTTGGACAGGTTGCCTGCCCATTGCAGGGCGCACACAGGCACCAATCACGCTCATACCTATTTAATTTAGAGGCTCAAATCGAGCTAAACATGGATGTTGATTCTTAACCGTGGGATGGAAACCACAGACCACGGACATGAACCTGGAACCTCGAGGCAACAGCGCTACTCACCAATCCTATGTATCACCCACCAGCGGGATGGGAACGGAATCATTCGCTCAGATTAACTTGTAATGTGCTTCAATGCTGGGGCTTTATTTGCATGTTGCCCCAAAAGGACTTTTACTTGAGGAATGCATTTGAATACTCGGTCCGCCCCCTTCCTCCTGCACGCCCATGACACAGCTGTTACTCTCATTCTTTCAGCAGCCCACATCAATGAAAGGCGCGTTCCTGCTGTCACTCTCCGCTCTGTCCTCACTATCTCCATAGCCACGCAAACCTGTTGCATCTTGAGGAGGCCAACGCATAAAAGCAACAGTCCAATGTGCAAAACCACTCATTTTACCTCACCACGGAACCAACCTGCAATTACTCCGTGTCTGGGTCAGCTAAAAGTGGTAATGGGAACCCCCCCCTCCCTCCAACTTCACCCCCACATTACTTGCACACACACACATGCATTCACACAAGGACACAGAAACCGTACGGATTCACATCTGGTCCGTCTTTGTTCCCATATTACTGTCGTGAAAAAAGTAGGCATTCAGAGGACACACCAGGAACTCTTTCTCCAAACAGGCATCTCAGCGCCGCCGCCGCTCTGTAATCATCCGCACAATGACCGTGTGAGTTTACACAAAGTGCCATTCTGGTAAACGTTTACTGTCTGCTGAAACTGCCAGTTTGTTCCTGTGTCTCATTTACATTACAGATGACAGCACTCCCGCAGGCTTTTACCTTTCAGTTAGAGGGACAGGGTTATTATTATGAATTAGAGGGGAAATGGGTAAATATCTGTCAAATCTGTGAATCTATGTCTGGATTAAGAGCCCCGAACGTTGTGAGATTAGACAAAGTTTCCACTTTGCAATATTGTGCCGCCTGAAAAACAGCTGTCTGTAATTCTGCGAGATCCCACATTTCCCAGATTCATATTCACTGGTGGGACTTGTGCCTTCAATCCAGAGTTGAGCCTCTGAACTGTTGGGAATTTAATGACTTGTTTACAGCTTGTGTGTGAAACCTTTTTCCGGCTGATTGGCTCTGTGACATGCCCCCGTACAGAGCGTATTCTCTCTATTTCATGTGATTTCACAGAGGTGATGAGTCTAATAAGGGACAAGCCTGCCACACTCCCTCTCACATCAGACAAAGCCCTCAGCCCTGCAGGCAGCGTCAATTTGCCATGGTTGTTGACAGCTCTTGTGGCTTGCTGGAGACGTATTTCCTATAGCACTTATATGGCATTTTCATGTCTGTGTGAGTTGTAATAAGAGAAGATAAGAAGAGGAGAGAACACTTTTAACACCGATGGAACTGGGTCTGTGCGCCAAGACATGCACTTAAAGTGTTTGTCACTCTTTATACGAACCTTTTGGAGTGTACTACAGAAAATAGGAGCCCCACAGCAATGAAAAACAATGAGATATGAGCGTAAATGGAATACATTTTTCCTTACCAAACTTCTGCCCAATGGTGTCACAGGGGTCTGCAGGTGCACATCTCCAGCATACATAAGGCTGGTCAGGATTTGAACCTACCTGCTATGAGGCAGCAGCAGTGTCCACCCATCCACTGTGTTTCCCCCCGCTTACATCTTTGAGAAAAAAAAAGATTTCAGAGGAATAAAGAAACTTGTCTTCCACTCTTTTATTCACATATGAGATCTAGCTACGGCTCTATATACCCCGTCAGAGCATCTCATGGGTTATTTTATGCCTCACAGCAAAACCAATGGATTCCTTTAGAGTGAGAAAAACAAAAGAAACACCTTCCTCTCTGAATTTGAATAAGACAGATCAATCATGTAAATGCAGCTATAAATGATCCTGGAAGAGAAATGGTGCTATTATTATTGTTGTTTTTTTAATAGACTACTGCTCTCTGGTGGTGAAGAGCGGCAGCAGCATCCCAGGAAACGGCACAGGAATCGAACGATATGGGTTATCAGGTGTTGATCTGCTAAACGAGGAGTGGATTAAGGCAGAGGTAGAAAAGAATTGAAAATTTTACCTATCATGACTGCAGCAAATACTTCTCTTGCTCAAGGGTGAGAGTAATGAGCACAATTCAAAGGGTTAAGGCTTTTCTAGCAGGTATGGGGAGAGGGAATTAACAACGTTGCAAAGCAGCATCAAAGACCTGAAGATGATGCACAAAAGAAAACAAAATCCACAGTTGACCTGGAAGCAGACTTCACAGAGGATTTGCAAATGGACTTTTGGCATTATGGGCATCTGTTTGCTTCTTGTGATTTACCCAAGCTGCATAGATGGATCTTATGCATAAACTGTGGGAAAGCAGCACTGTCAAAGGCAGCATTAAGAGAAACAAATAAGAAAGACAGAGAAAGAGAGAGAGGGAGAGTGTGTCTCAGGGGTGAACGAGGATCCAGCCGTCACAGCTTAGGTCAGGACAAAGACCGCAGCTGGTTTGAAGGTTAACAACCTTCTCTATGATACCCTTTCCCTTTCCTGCTCTGTTCTTTAGCTCGTCCGATCAGCTGTTACTCGTCCACTAACATCTGTTCACCCTCACCGTAACCCAAGGCTTTAACCCTGAAATTTGATGATTTATGTCACATTTTAGGGCACTAAGTTGTTTCCACATGGAGAATATAGTTTGTAACAGTCCACCAGTGGGATCTGTACTGACTGATGGAGGTTGCTCAGGGTTCTGACTTCTGTGCTTTAATCTTATCAACAGTCACATTAAAGTTTACAGTGTGACTAATGGACTCACCTGCACTGTGGCATTATGGGTTATACATGATGTGTGATGGACTAGAGAAGAAATGGAAGCTGAGGAAGAGGTTCAAAAAGAATAAACGTCAGAAAGAATCAGTCAAGTGTACAGTGTATGACACTCCTCCCAGGGAAAAGAGAAGTTATTTTTCATTTGACTGTGACAACTCATAATATATGGATTGAATCAAGTTGCATTTATAAAAACATCATGAAAGGCATCATGGTGGGTATCACTATCCTTGAACAGCAAAGACGTTGCTGGTTTGAATCCTAGTTGGGTTGAGAGCTTTTCTGCTTGGAGTTTGCATGCGCTCCCCTTGTCTTTGATGGTTTCCTCCCACAGTCCAAAAACATTCGTGTTTAGGCTGATTGGAGTGTATGTGTGCTGGATATAGGAGCCCAAGGTACAAAATGGATGAGATGACAAGATTGACAGACTCAATGCTCCTACCGCCATGGGTGGTGATGAAAATGATGCAGAAGAAGGAAATGATGGAGAAGTGTAGGAAGCACTGCAACACACAACAGTTCAGCACACCTATAGAACTTGGCGGACTCACAAGAGACAGATTATAAAAACATAATAATGTTGAGAATGGAAGCCACGGACTGCCAAGATATCCCGTCTTTTATTGTCCCTCATATGCGGTCGCACGACAAAAAAAACCCCACTAAATCCCACAATTCCCACAATGCAGCTGAATGATGTCTTTCATTAGAACCGCCCTGCCTCCTGAACACACTTCTCCTTTTGTCTTTTCACTTTCCGTTGTAAAGATCGTAACTCGGGGGGCCAAGCTGCGGTGACTCTAACGACAGCAGTATAGGCTGTTTTGTTGGACTTAAGGGAGCTCCCTCCATGACCCCAGAGGACATTATACCTCCTGAACAACAGCCTGTGTAAACTGAACGGCATCTGTAAAATCAATGCAGTGCCGCTTGATCTTTGCAAGACCCTGATATTATGTCTGTCCAGCCTCTGCTGGGATATATAGAGACACTGCAATATAACCACGAGTGTAAAAGATGCTGGAGAGAAAGTCAGAGCATTCTTTGTATTCGTTCTCTGCTGTGAGATCCAAGGATATCTGCGCTATGTTCAGTGACCATCGGTTCAATTGCTGTCGAGGCGTTTCACCACAAAGACACAACGGCAGCAGTAGGAGCAAAGTAAGAGGGTCAAAGACGTCAGTAGGGTTTTGTCTGGGGACTAAGAATATCTACCCACTCCAATAATTACTGAGGTAAACAGCACAATGAGACACACAGAATGCTGTTGTGAAGCTCTACAGCACAGCACATCCCTGCAGTGTGGCTGCACGCACGCGCACACACACACACACACACACACACACACAGCATGCTATCGCTGAGAAAAATGAGCTCCTGCTGGAAAAGTAGAAAAGATTTTGCCATTTATGTTTTCTGACCAAGTTTCATGGATACAGTGCAAAACAAGCTAAACTCAGCCTGTGGCTGTTGTGTCCTTAAAATACACTCTCCAAGCGGTTTATTAATACTCCCACAAGCCCTTTAAACACAGTCCTGAAAGTTAGTGCAGCGAAAGAGAGAAAAGATACAAAGAAAGAGGGGATTATAGGAGATTAGCTCCAGGACTGCCTCAACAGATTTAGGAGACCACTTAACTCAAAGGAGAAAAACTGTTTGGCGAGGCGACTTTCAACCACTTTTAAAGACTTGAACAGTTTTGCTTTTGCAGTGGAGCAACATACAGATGCTGTAAAACTTGGCGGACAGTGTTGTCACTGAACATAACCCACAGCGAAGCAAATAAATCTGCAGCTCATGTGAATCTGATCTGAGCTGTTGAATAAACAGCCTTGAGATATACAACATTTCAATGATTTTGCCTAAAAGTGCCAGAATTTGTTAGAGGACGATTCTATATGTGACACAGACAGGTTTTTGCTTTTGAATTCAGACTTATCAAGAAGAGTACAATGTGCTTGCAACTAAGGTGAATGGTCCCTTCACGTCCTCTCTCTCAGCAAGAAGGTCTGCTTAGATTCCTTCTCGGACCAAATCCTTTCCATTTCATGTATGCTCTTCCTATGTGTTCTTGGCTTTTCTCCATACATGTCTAGGTCGACTGAGGGCTCTAACCTGCCCCTAGGTGTGAGTGCGAGAGTGATCGATGTCTATGTGTGTGTAACCTGTGGTGGACTGGTGATCTGTCCAGGGTGAGTCACATAGCTAAGGACAGTTTATAGCAAAAACATCCATCTTCATTATCACAAGAAACTAGCAAAAGTGTGCACATCATTTGAGTGACAATAAAATCAGAGAATGATAAACTATGGGCTGTATTCCGCTGCTGCACATTGGGATATAAAACCATGCAGTATGATTAAATACCCCATCGAGATGAGTTAGTAGAGGTTCTGCAGACGAGGAGATACAGAGACAGTGATGTATGTGCTCCTCCATGGGGCTTTCCTGCAGCTGTCATTCTGACTTTGAGACAGAAGGGGGCAGGATTAGGTCATTCATATAATTAAATAAGCTTCATATCGAGTCCAACTGGTCTTTTGTACGGTTTATTGATTTCTTCTGAGGCGCAATACCCCCCTGTTGATTGCGTGCACACACGTGTCTATATCCATGTGTTGGACATGTTTGAGTGACATGTGTGTGCAGAGGGAGTGAAAATGAGCTGGATGGGGCTGTCAGAGGGGGGCAGTTTCCATTTTCCTGGTTCCCTGTTTCTGTATGTGGCTCACTGACCTGTGGAGCTGATCTTATCGACACTGCGTCTGCCGAGGCCCAGCAGATCTCATTTTAGATTACCCGCCTTTAATGGCAGGCCAAAGAGCACGCTCAACATGTCATTTCTAAAGCAGTGGGGGCCCAAAGAATATGGAGGAATCTATGGGAAAAAAACATTCTAAAGCAAGTGGGCCTCGATTCCTCTCTCTCTCTCTCTCTCTCTTGCTCTCTTTGTGTTTCTCTCACACACACAGCTTTATTCACAGCTGCTGCGATCGGTCAATACAGCACTGTCAGTCTCATGTCAGCAACTGGTTCTCTCTTTCTCTGCATGTCTGCCATGCTCAAGCTGAGAGGCTAAAGCCGCCGCTGGAAATCATCCCCTGGCTCAGACCATGAGTCGAGTGCAGGACAAGTTTGATTGTGAGACAAATCAATCAATCGACGCAAAAAGTTTTCCCTTTGCAAAGTCTGCATTGTTAAAAAAAAAAAATCCTACACTAAAAGGGAATCGGGATTTGTTATTCTATAAGATCTCACTGAAAGACATCAATAAAGATAAACATCTAAGTGTTTCAACAGGTGGGCCTGTGGTTTACACTGCAATAACCTGACAGCTATAGGATCCATTAATTTATTATATTTTCTGCTTTACACCTAACAAAGTCCCAGGGGCCTGCTGGTACTTACCTTCACTAAACACAGAGCAGAGGCAGGGAGGGAAAACACCCTGGATAGTCCATTACACACACAGCATTCACTCTCACGCCTCGGGGCAATTTAGACTCTCACTACAACCTATACTTGCATGTTGTTGGACCATGGGCGGAAACCGCAGTGTTGCCCGGCTAGGGGATGTTTATACCCTTTTATGTGTTTGTCCATATTGACTCAGGTGCAAGAGGCCGAGCAGCGGACACGTCCTCCCACCCACCCTGCTGCACTCTGAGGTCTCTGTCTGAGGCTGTAAACAAACAAAAAAGAGGTTGGGAGCAGCTGAGGACAGATGTGCTTGTGGTTGCACAGTTGTGCACAGAATCAAATGGTGAACCCCCCCCCCCCCCCCCCCACACACACACACACACACACACACACACACACACATACGCACATAAACACAGGGACAAACACAGGCACAAACACACACTTGGATGCAGACTTGCTCTCTGCTTTGTCTCATCTCGACCAAGGAACTCCCACAGTTGCTGCAGAGCCTATGAGGCGGATCATAATGTGACAGCCGCCCGCAGGATCTGTGCCACAGACTGCAGCTTTATCACTTTTCTTCCTGGATGCCGCCCGAGAGGATGTTTCCTGAGAGCCGTGATGGACTTGCTGAAGCCTGGAATGGTGCAGCCGCCGACATGGTGACGGATCACAGGAAATACTCCAGCACCGGCTCCAGTCAGGACTTCATTCTGCCACGGGCCCAACGTGCTCCACAGGGCCCAGGACTGAGAGCTCAACCTGGAATGTGATTAGGAAGCATCCCTCTCTACCTCGCTGCCCGTACAGATTAAACGACTGCACACACTTTGTCTTGTAGTGGAATTTTAATTTCACGGCCAAAAGAGCGCAAAATCAGAGGTTGTGACGATATGAGCTGATCTCCCACTTTTTAATGAATCCATGTTATCTCTCTGCATGTACTTAGTCAGCATGTAAAATGTCAAATATTATATTAGCTCTCCTGAAGAGGACCCTTCACCTCCTAAAATGGGGGAAAAAACTGGTCCGTTTAAGAGACACACACACGCTGCTCATAAATGCATTGCTCTGCAGTAATTAGGCATTTTAAGGCCTGAGCAGCACCGTGACCTGCTGCTGGGACCTTTTACCCATTTCAGAAGTAAATTTCTGGTGAATTTGCCCCACAGTGACTTTGATTAAAATAAATGAGAAAATCCATTTGTGCTGGTGCTCCCGGCCCCCCCTCCACCCCGTCTCAGTCTGCACCCTAATGGATGGCGAGGCACAGGGCTGTGCTTTTTCTCCTGTACTACGGCATGCTCACTCCATTACTCTCTGTTGCCTATTTTTCCTAAGCAAGTGTGTATTTATTTTGCTTCTCCGGGGTAGGGAACCAGAACTAACTCAGAAACAAATGATTCAGACCTTCTTAAATGATAATGATTCATGCGGAGGGGATTAAACACCGTGTTCCCTCGTTAATCAGGGCGGGAGACAAAGCACATTCAAGAAGAGGAATAATGCTCCGAAAATTAGTCACAACCTTGTTCTGGTTGAGGACAATATGGAAAAATTACATTGAAGGTATATTTTCGAATTCCAAACCAAATCCTGTCAAAATAAAAGACTGGATTTGTAATTCTGTTATTTCCCATCTTACCCCCTGCTCCTACATCCCTCCACATGCTGATACATTTGGAGAGGTGCTCAGAGATATTTATTGTGAGAACACAGGTCAAAATGCAGAAGCTGATTTTGAAACACAACCTGACAGAGGGCAGCAAAGCTCCACCGACTGTACCTGCACAGCGTGGCACGGACAGCAACATTTCCTTACATTAACAGCAACAAAAAAAAAAAGACAAACGTTTTTTTTCTGACAGTTATAGAAGGAGCTGGTCCACATCACGAATTCAGCTTGAGAAATACTGAGATAAAGGATGAATTCACACTGTCATACAGGTACGCCTGTTGATGGCCACCTCACATGACAATGGTCCTCGTTTAACATGCACTTTGCATATTCACAATGACAGTTAAGACAAAAGTAACATCGCATGTTCATGTGCTGCCGTGAGTCATCGTGAGTTTATTGTCATTTACAAAGATACAAAAGAGTGAACGGAGACTGGACTGTTGAAGCAGAAATGGTTCCCACAACGCTGCATTTCAACTAACCTGTGGTGTCACTTCAATGATTTAATAGCATTACAGTAATGGAAGAATTATGGAGAATCAAAGAATGAATGTGAGTGAGAGCAAAGACAGCGGGCAGCATGCAGCTGTGTGTGCATGCCTTCGTCAAGTCTAAATATACGTTTCTTCCCGTGTGAGTCACTGTCAGCGGCAGGCCAGAAAATAAATATGACACACGCTGAGGTGTTTTCCTGGATCTCGAGTGTTTTATGCTTCAGCCGGGTGAGTCACTGCGCCGTCGATGTGGAAAAAGCGGCATCAGTCTCCTTGTCCTCCCACTCTGTCTCTGGGAATGATGCGAAGCTCCGAGCCGTGCTTCAGGAACACGTTGCCTGCGACACGGGACAGAGTGTCAGATGAGACATGGCAGCCTGTGTGCTCTAATGAGGGGCTCGCGCCGCCAACAGGGGCGACACGCTGCAAAACAAACACGCCGGCTGCACCAGCCGTGGTGAAACCGAAACCTTCTCCTGCCGAGACAGGACTGCTACTGACATAGGAGCCGGAGCTATGATTAAAAGCCATCCATTACCAGTACCAGCGGGACGAGGGTCCCCTATTTAGAGTCTCCAATCAATCTAAACATGGATGTTTCTTGCATAGTTGTACCCAAATAGCCGAACCCTGGAAGCTGAAAAACACTGGTTTGTTTGCAAAGTTGCATTCGAGACAGCTGCTGAGACAGATGTTTAATCAATTGAGGAGGGATAAACCAATTTCCCGATGTGTAATTCCTGGCCCTGGTCCCTCTGCAGGAGCCTCTTTTTCAGGAAGCAGGTGGACTTTAGTGAGCACACACGCGCACACAGACGCAGTGAATTCATTTGAATAATTTACAACGATGCGTTGATTTGTTCGTTCAGACAGCCGTCACGCTGCGATCATACATGTCTAGCTCTATCCCAGAGGAATCAGCGCGCGGTTAGGAAAAGTGTGGTGGGGACGGCGGAAAAAAAAGAGAGACATCCAATCAATTTCCAGCGTGCGGCTGCGAGGAGGAGCGAGTGCAGCGGGCGGGCAGAGGCGTCTGCACCGAGGCTATTCTGGGCGGCACGCAGCACGAACGCTACGCAGAGTAAAACCTGTTGTCAGTGCCCACCACTCTCAGCGCGTTTTTTCCCCCGTGTTACCCCGGCACAAAAGAGCCCATCTCGCCTTCGGTCTTATCCTGGCTCGATGCAGAAAACCCAATCATCCGTCTCGCCGGTCTTTGTCGGGGCCGAGGACTTACACGAGGAGGGAGAGGGCTGCGCATTAAGCATGAACCCCGGAGGGGGTGGGCCCGGCAGTGATGTGGGGGATCTAAAAACTCAAGTGCATTCAGACTGCACAGCCTGCCGCTTCTCCTCCCGCCTCCAGTCAGGAGTCATTTTTTTATTTAATTTAGCATTAAATTCATGGCTTCAGTAGACAACGTTTCCGCACAGGCGAGTGCGAGAAACGCTCCAGCACTGAGACGTCGGCTGAGTTAGCATCGTGCCTGCTCTGACCGGTGCTACAATTAACTACGTTTCACTCGTACTCTCATCTCATTTTGGAGAGCAGTCATGCAGAAACCTCTGGGAGCCACATGACTTTACTCCAGAATGAATGTGGCGAGAGGCCTGAGCCACTGATGATGTAATGCTGCATTATGGTCAAATATTACATCCATCCATCTATCCATCTATCTATCTATCTATCTATCTATCTATCTATCTATCTATCTATCTATCTATCTATCTATCTATCTATCTATCTATCTATCTATCTATCTATCTATCTATCTATCTATCTATCTATCTATCTATCTCTCTATCTATCTATCTATCCATCTATCATTTCAGTGAGTAATGGAGCACACCCAGCGATGAGAAACAACCGGTATAAAAGAGGCTGAATCTGGCCAACTTGTTTATTATCCCTACATGATTCGTGTTAATTCAGCTCAGTTCCTCTTCATCACCCCGACCCCCCACCTTCGTGTTTTGGAATGTCTCTCCTGTGCTAATCACACATTTCTCTTTCTACAATCTTAATTAATGGTCCCTGCTCCACAGCATTATGCCAGTTTAATCATATTAGCTGGGAGTGTTTGATCCCGAACCCGTTTGTCATGCTACCTCAAGCGAGGCCATTCATACTCGGTGGAGCCACCCACAGAACTCTCTGCTTCTGGGGTTTTTTTGGGTTTTTTTGTCAAGCTAATCTTTTGGACTATTAACACAGTGCCACCCGCATTATCAAAGTGCATTATGAAACACAATCTATTCACTGTGCGAATGCCTTTGGTTAGGAACGCTTTGATAAAAAGCACAGTGAAAGGCCGACTGCGCATCTTAATACCCTGAAATATTAGAATGAGATGAATAAGTGCAAAGAGTGTCTTTTGTGGAGGGATAAGACCATTTTTGTGTGCAGAGCAACATAACAGCTCACCTGCTGTCTGGGCAGGGTTGATTCCTATTCCGTCTGCCAGGCGAGCATGAAAGCAAAAAACACCACAATGTTAACCCACAGCACTGTCATGCAAATCAACAGCAAATAAAAGGCAGGCGATCCAGTGGCTTTCCTGAAAATGTATGTCAGCGGGGGAGCAACCAAAGGCCAGCCGCTGATTCAGCAAAGCAGGACACGTCTCTGACGTACTGGCACATCCCGTCTACGCCTGAAACCTTCAAAATGTCACCGCTTAATGGTGGAGCATCAGTATGTGAGCGGCGCATTAGGAACACTGTCTGTGAGCGTCCTCTCGCTGTCGGGACAGAACAGAGGTAAACAGAGAGCTCACGGCTTTAACGCAGCCGCCACAGCCAGCGCCAGCGCAGCCACTTACTGTCATTTGTTCTGCTGATTGCTGCAGCCGCGGTTGGAACTGATCTGTACGAGGAGGAACACCGTTTTTTTCCAGCCTCCCTTTTGCAGGTTCAGGTGGTAGATAGTGACGGTTTCCTGTTTTGAGCTCTTCTTTCGTTTCAGCCTGAATGTCTGCATTTGAACTGGTGTGGCAAAATACTCGCTTTTCACTCCAATCGCGAGGCAACGGCAGGCAGTGATATTTTGTGCCGCGTGTAGCCTGCAGTTAGCAAACTTCTGGACTCTCTAATGAGAAAGACCAGCGCGTGCGTGCCGGGGTTAAAATGAAAAGGGCATGGGAGTTGGCAGCCGATAGAGATCAATAACCAGTTGATGTAGTTGCTTCAGTAGCTCTAGGAGCAGAACTGGGCCTTTGCTTATGATGTCAGGGGAAAGAGACTGTGACAGCTCAGAAACTGAAATAAAATAATTGGAGAAGTCTATGGAACACGGCGGTCATGTACTGTGACAGATAACACACTGTATTAAAGGAAACTTGCGCGTGATTATGTACAAAAGTAAGAAGCGGGAGCCAGACAGCGATAACGACTTGCTCCCTCGAATTCGGTGGTTATCGTGCATTCCTGGCACACCGCGGCTATTCCGTGCATCGACTTTCAATTGCAACGTGTGGAAGCAGCACGGCCACGTCTGAGAGTGACAGTTCCTGGGCTCTCTGCTGGAACAGCTCCTGATCATTACAGCGTATCGTTATCTAACTTGACGGACCGGGCTCGTCGGCTCACGCTGTGAACACTCCCTCAAGTCTTCGCAGCTCATTGTTGAGCTTTTCAAACTTTCCAAACTTTCGCTTTCAAAGCACCAGGTTTCTGAAAGGAAGAGACTCCCTTTGAAGTGGGAGGCTTCTTAATAGCTGTCAAGCAGGAAAACATGTCACGTTGGCACAAAGTTTGCTAAAGAGAGACGCCAGAAAAAGAGTAATTTGTCGAAAGGCTTCAACGCAAACTTACCATTTGTTATGATTGCGCTGGTTGCTGCCGGCACCTTGAACTGTAATGCAAGTGGAGAAAAACGATCACAATTACGTTCCCATTAGTGAACCTCGAACCCGGAGCTGCGACTGGAGCAGCACACAAATATTGTGCTTGAATAATAGGGGACACGCTGCAACTCATTTGGCCAAGAGGCTCAGTGGGAATAAATCATCAAAGGAACACAGCTTCATCCGAGCTGCGCTCGAGCCGGCGCGCTCAGAGGCGCTGACTTTATTGGTGACGGCTTCAAAACAGGAGCCGCGTCTTCTGAGGCAAACTTCGTGGAACAGGCGAAAAGGAGATACCGCGTGGCGTAGCGTCTTTTCTCTGCCAGCTCTCATACTTGACAGACAACGCACGTTTGTTTCCAGGCTCAAACTCGCCCACGTGTGCAGGCGCAAACACAGAGGAGAGCGGCTGAGGGGAAGACGGCCACGCAGGAATCTCTGGGAGGGAAAGCGCTCGGCGTGGTCACAATGCGCGCCCTACTTCAGGGCTGGGCAAAGAGAGGATGTGGGCGCGCTGAGGTTTGCAGTGGAAAGGTGGAGGGAGCAGTCTGTCACCGGGGAGATAAGGAGAGCAAAGTGCCGCTGCCAGGTAGCGCACGCGGGCATGCATGAAAAAGAAAGAGGTGGAGAGGGGGATCGCAGCCGCACACGGCATAAAATTGGAGGATAAAACGGTATTTTTGTGGCCGATCAACACATCAGCCGCTGTTACGACGATCGCACGAAGTGAGGCTGAGAATACAATACGGCTAATCACAGACACAAACGGCACGGGGAAAAAAAAACACCTCCACAGTCTGAAAATACTTTGCAGACTGAAAACAATAGGGCATAAATGATGAGCATTATCTGACTGGGCAGGGCATCTGGTCAGAGGTGATAACTGTGCTCCATGAGCGTGGTGCAGAGGCAGCTCCTCAGCTCCTCAGCTCCTCAGCAGCACCTCCAGCCCTCCACCGCTGTGTTTACACGCCTCAAATAAAGCATATTAGACCGAGACTGAGGCGGCTCCCAGCTCATGGCTCTGTGTGTACGGACAAGCGAAGCATAGGTTGGTCTAATTAGTAAAATCTGTGGACAATGTTTCAGAGTAAAACCATAAATAGATAATGATTCAATATTAATATATATCAAACTTCTAGTAAATGTATAATGAATGCATTTTAATTAGAAACTCTGTATTTTGGATTCAGAGAGTTGTGACTTTATAAAGTGAGGATACGTGGACACCATATTGAAATCTTGTAATAATTCGATGTACGCCACACATGGATCCAGAGTGCCACCTTCTGAGGTTTCAGATCGCAACATGCATTTTCCTGCATCAACTCTGAGATGGTATTTTCCCTCCTTTTCTTCATAAGATTACACCTTTCATGTCAGAGAAAGCTGTTAAAGGTAAGCTGAGTCACTCTGTTGACATTCACTGAATTTGAACCTCAGAAAATGTTTGATATGTAGCAAACATATCAAACATTTCTGAGGTTGTCCACTCAGTGTGTGTGTGTGTGTGTGTGCTGGTCTCACACCGTGCTGCACAACGTTATTCTATGCATCAGCAACAGGTGGCGCTGTGTAACCTGCAATCTCCTTGTGAGGCAGAGGAGAGCTCATCGATCTCCATCAATAAACTCCCGCCATAATGACTCATCGCAACTTCATCGGTGGGCCCTTTAAGATTAATGTTGGAGAAGGAATTAGATCATTTGAGCTGAAAGATTGTGATCGAGATAAGCACGCAGCAAATGATAAATCAGCCTGTCTGAGCCTTCCTCACTGGGGTGATACTGTACCATGCAGCCACAGATGTGGACTAAGTCAAAGTCCTCGACTATGGTCATTAACTTAGCCTAACTCACTCCCCATTGCTTCTCACGTAGTCATGGTATGGCCCAAACTTACCTCCTCAGCTGCAAACTTTAATACCGCTGTGAATGGTGTGCTCTCTGGGACGCTTAATCTGTAAGAAAGGAGACCATTAAACAGGCTTTAGAAACACACCAAAAGTTAAAGTTTAATTACTTGCTTTCACAGCAAGAAAGCCACATGATTAAATAAACTATTGACCCCGGCTCTGATCAAAGGAGTGCTTCAGCTGTTTCTGAGGTGAAGAGCCAGTCTGTTACACCTTAATAGCTCCCGAGACGCATTTCTGTAGCTGCCCATTCACTGTCACTTTCACAGAAAAGAGAACAAAAGGAACGTTTCCTTACAGGGCTCGACTGAGTGCAGCGTTAATTCTGTCAGTCAGGTATCAGAGAATAGGCAACCATTTATGATATGAGCACAGTTGTCTGCTTCCAGCTGGATGCACCTCAGATGGACTCCAGAGGGCTGTTCTCAGTGGAAGTAGACAGCCCTCCACCTATTACTAAAATGGAAGCGGCACATTTTGCCAAGATTTTTTTTTTCTCATTTTTTAAACGGAGGATTAAAGATGCAATCACCAAGTGCGATAAGAAATAAGAAGCTGAGGTGCTGGAGTGAAAAAAATCAATCTACGCAGTCGGCACAGCAGCCACTAGCACAGAGATGAGCTGAGATTCAGCAGCACGAGTGGGAGAGAACGCTCAAACCCACAATAAAGACCATCTCCCTACCTTAACTGACAGTGGGAACTAGTCTGCGTGTGACAGGCCATTATAAAAAGGATAAAATGAATTAGATTCACTGAGTGAAAGCTCAGACCCACTATAATGATCACCTTCCTATCTTCACTGACACCGGTACCTAACTAACTGTCACTAGTTTGAATGTGACTAGTGATTATAAAAAGCACAGAGCGAGTAGACTAATAGCGTGTTTGTCTTCAGTCTGCCAGCGTGATGCCTTATTTACTATCATAACAATCTCTCTCCTCATGATGAGACACGAAGAGCTGCAGCTTGTTGGACATCTCTAAAAGAACTTGTCAAAACTAAACTCTGCATCCCCAGTGAGATTTTGCAGAAGTTTTGTTTTGCATTTGGTCGAAGAAAACTTCAACATCAAGCTGTGATGATAAGTAAAAATGTCTGTGGGGAAAGCGAGATGCACTAAAATGCTGTTGGCTCTTTCTGTCTGATTTCCATTACTTCTCACTCACAGCGGGGCTCATTCTAGCACAGTGTTAAACATATACAGGGAAATTAAGGGTGATGTACTGACATCACAGCTGCTTGAAGAGTGTGTAGTGTATCATATGATGGCTCCATTCTAACAGTACACAAGTTGCCCACTGCCACATTCTGCACAGCAGAATAGAAGACTGCAACTGTATTTGAAATATGGATTTATTATACAACATGTGGGTCTACAAATATCAAGTATTCAAAGTAATGTGCTGTATGAAAAAACATTTTTCAGAGCTCCGCTAAACTAGACACGAAGATTAAACACAACTTTGTGAATGTGGCTGATGTTCACAACAAGCATGGAAACAGCTTGTGCTCCAGGATGCAGCTTAGTGGAAGGAGAAGGATGAGTAAACACAACACCTTTAGTTAACACACCCAGAGGATGGTGAAATAGAGGAGACATCTCAAATCTGGCAGTTTAGTTTAGGGAATTAAGAGTAATAACACCATTGTAGTCACATGATCTATTTTAATGTCTTTAAACATGCCTGCACTTGAGTGTGAGAACACATATTAGATGTAGTTATACTGAGCCCCCCACAAAAAATAACCCTGTAATAGTAATCCCCATTATTATGTTTTGACAACCAGGTGATGTCTTTGCCATCCGTTACTGTCAATCATGAGCACAAAATGTTTCTTATTTATTCCTGCTTCATCATTCATTTGTGCAACATATCTATCTAAGAATCTATTAAGGTCATGTGTGCAAATTATTTTAACATGCTTAGTCATTTCCCTCTTACAATACAAATTGCCATCATTGGACTGATATACAGGTTTATCTCATCTAAATCTACAGTTACTCTGTTGGTGCCTCTGAGGGACCCAGCTACAGTGATGCTAGCATCAGTTATGTTTCAAACCTGTATGATTGTGTTGGAGAAATTACAGGTAATTGAGGTCTGTCACAAAGCCACACTGATTTGATTGATCAAATAATCAGATGACAAGTCAATCTGTTTTATAAAATAGTCCACAAAGCTCTAGGTATAGCTAGGTATAGTATGCAAAGAAAAGATAACAGTGATTGCTGCTCTCTCAGCATGTGAACCACAGCCTCGCAGTGACAGATGTTCACTCCTTCACATCATTTTGCCACGTTAAATAGACCTGACACGTTTCTCCAGCTGTGAGAATTATCCAAACTGGCGACTGTACACTTTATTTTAATGTTTTGAAGCTGCTGTCTTGTTGAATGTGTGATTAAAGGTGCAAACACGAAGCTGTCACTGTACTTACACTTTGTATGGTAGTCGAGGGTCCGACGTCAGGGTGATTTTAAACGAGACTTTAGACCTAAAGAAGAGGACAATATGAGCCGTGTTAGCAACTACACTGTGAACGATGTGGTTCGATTAAATTCACGGATCATTTATAGAAAGAAATGTAAAAACTCACATCTTTACAGCGAGGAAAATCAGTTCCCAGTCTGTTTACGCTCACCCGGAAGTAGGAAGGACCCGTACATACACGTCATCCATCAAAATCGAAATGATGTTTGATAAATATCTAAATATGTCTGAAATTTTCAGGAATTTCATGTATTCTAAAATTCACATTTTTTCACAACCAATACTTAAATATTGATCATACAAGTGTTATAATTTATTTCATTTTTTTGACAGGCGTTCATACCGGACGACTATCATGTACCGTAAATGACAGTAAAGAGAGCATCTCTTCCTAGAGGCGCAGAGGTTTTTTGTTGAATTCACATGGACATGGAGAGAGATGGCTGAATCACACTTCTCTGTTAGGTAAGTTTAAAGTAAACTTTTCAGATAATAATGAAAGAGAGAA
The DNA here is from genome assembly GCA_029224185.1 of Karalla daura. Classification (NCBI taxonomy): domain Eukaryota; kingdom Metazoa; phylum Chordata; class Actinopteri; order Chaetodontiformes; family Leiognathidae; genus Karalla; species Karalla daura. The sequence continues at coordinate 10,603,409 of CM055204.1, read as the reverse complement.
GCTTCTTTGTCCCCTACACAATATATTTTTTTGAAATGTCACATTTACTGATGTGTAAAAATCTGTTATCAGAGAATTGAGATTTCCTGGAGTGTACCATTTTTGACAGGGCAAATTCAAAAGTGTCAGGTCTGTGCTGTGGAATAGAAAAACTTTCAACTTATTTCACATCAGCCAAATTCAATTTTGGGTTTCAATAGTTTTTCCCTTCCCCTACAGCCTGTGTCCATAAGAGATGTGTCCTCCTACTGTGAAGTGGGAGAAACTGAACTAAACTGAACTAAACTGTCTGAAATGCTGCGTCACCACCCTTTTGTCTACATCACCTTTTAACAAAGCAAGCCTCTGGCTCAGTGATTGCCCTGCCACCTCACTTTCTGCTGGTGCTGCACACACGTGGAAGACAAGGCTGTTGTTAGAAACAACAGTCTTCATGTTCTCCCACCATCCTAAGAAGATTAATGCACTTTTGATGGAAATGTGGCCACAGGATTCTGATTTAAGACCTGCATGTAAGAAAGACAGCACTATAAAAAGCTTACAGAAAGTTTCGTAAACAGATCATTCTAGCTACTATACTATTAAAGATTGAGACCTAGAGAAGATGAGCAGAAATGTATAATTTGAGTTAAGTAAGCTTGTTTTTTGCAGAACATTGTCATTGTTTATGGAATCAGCTCAATCAAATGTGTGGGCCTGGTAAATGCTGAACCGAAAGCAGTGAGTGTGTCAAATGAATGCAGTAATTGTGCCGGGACTGTCTGGGCCATAGCGACAGAAACTCAGTGTCTGGTCGGTGGTGTCATTTTCAGAAGCACCATTTCATCAAATTGTGTGAAAACGCTGAATTTCGAGGTCAGTCACATCAAGCTGTTCACCGCTCTCATCAGCCCAAGCACAAAGCACAAAGCAAACCACATAATTGTTCCGACTTATTCTGGCTTTGAATGGTTATCAGTGACGGATGGTTATTTGAACCATGCAGGCGCATACTTAATGGGGTGAAGAATATTGTATTATTGTTGAAGTGATTATTTTATTTCTCTCTGTATCTCTCTCTCTCCTTCCCCTGTCTCTCTCACTCTCTCTCTATATATAAATGTACATATATATACATCTGTGTGTGTCTATGTATTTATGCATAGTTCAGCTTGAGTCACTGCACCATCAACAGAAAGCAAAAGGCGGTGACAGACAGACAGAGATAAGGGTTGAGGACTTTTTTAAGACCTTTAATATACAGTCTATGGGTGAGATGGAGGGGGGATGCAGAGGAGGCACTTGAGTGACATCTGGCAAAGGGACTGGGAGTAGAGTGTGATGACTCAGTGTCATCACACTCTACAGCGACGATGCTCAGATACACACCTCTGGGATTTCAGGGATTGCAGGGTTTTTCCCAAGAAGAAATAAAGATGCAGAGGAGATTTTCTAAGAATGAGAGATGACAGAGATTTTACAGCACCATGTGGCAGGAAAGCACAAGGGAAAATATATCATACAAATCCTTTTTGCAAATAAATATCAAATCCAGTGGTGAAGATACCTTGACTGAACCCATCTTTTTTTGTTGTTGTTTTATGTTAAACTGGCCTGAAAATGGCAACTTATATTCAGGACACAGCGAGGCTTTTTAATTAAGTAGTCAGATTGAAGTTCCTGGCCTCATCATATTCTTCTTGATCATAAAGATCATTACATAACCAGGCAGAGGTTCAACATGGAAATATTTTTTTCATGTCTGACTGTTTGAATCTGTCATTGTGGAGAAAACATTGGCTTTGAAGTAGAAGGAAGACAGTTAGGATGTGACAATCGTCCATCATCCCCTTTGAGAGTGCATTCAAAATACAACGACCGCATTCAGTGCATCGAGCAGCCTCCCTTGAAAGAGCTTATTACCATACCAAAAGCTAGTCCCATGTGTGTAGAGGGAGAAATGCCAATTACCTGCAGAAGAAGAGTAATCAATGCTAATGCTACCGCTTATGCATGCAAGTATGTGCACACACATGCACAAACAAAGGCATGTACACATATAGGTGTATAGCACATGCATAATACATTGGTTTGTGTGCATACAACAGCCAGGCTTTCAGCTGATCCAAAAGGCCGCTGATGAACCTCTTTGCATCATTCCTCACTGGATTAACAGAAATATTGACAAAATCATATACTGATGTCCTCAGATATTAGGCATGAGGGGGTAAAAAAAACAAAAACAAAAAAAAACAAAGCAACAGCCGATAATAAAATATAGCAGAGCATGTAAATTAGGTTTGGTCTCCACAGCCGCACTGTTTAACAACTCTCTTACAAACACATCTTTCTTTGTGTATATGTAGGACATTCTGCTGTTACAAATACTCTTCAACACCCCCTCAGTATTCCTTTCGGGAGCCGAGTTGTTTGATTTGAGTGTGGCGCTTTGGATTCAGGGGTGTTACATCCCTGTGTGCCTTCTATTTTTACCGGCCACAAAAAATCAGCCAGCGTGGCTTATGTGGAAGGTGCAGCTGCGTGGTTCACCCGGCAAATCCACCATATCTGTGAAAATCAGGACTCAAGACTGAACACATCAGAAACAGCCCAAAGTTTACCTCCATTCATGTTCTGACCTCTCTTCTCTCCACACCAACTGCTGATGCTGCCAGGAAAATAAGAGCACAGACGCGCTCGATGAGCTGCATGTCTCTGCTTTATACTAAGAAACATTCGGCTTGTAGGTTTTCAGCCGAGTCAGTTGAGATTTAGACCCTGGAAAGTGTACTGCTGCAGACAGACAGGGAGTTCATAATTACTGCCTTAATAAAGATCCCCTAACCTCTTCCTTAGCCTCCTGCTATTTTTGATAGCTGGGAGCTGGAATTAAGACTGACTTTAAAGCCCTGGCTTAGCTTATCAAAGAGTGGCTGCAACACTGAAGCTAAGGGTCATCAGGAGGGTAAATTGTATTGCAGTTCACAGACCTGATTTGTTAAAAAGAGGAATGAGCGTCATTTTCAGCCATGGAGAAATAGCACGGGGTGAAAGTTTTCTAACCTGCTTGGCATTTATATATCAGGCTAAGTAGTACAGTAGCACAGTGTGTGTGTGTGTGTGCATGTGTGGCACGATGGAATTGCCTATTATAATCTCATCTTGACGCTATTAGAAGTAATTAATAGGTAAACGGTAGTGCTATTGAGAAACAAATCATTAACTTACTGATTGCAGTTACTTAACATGTGGCTCTTGTCTGTACTTAAATGGATTAACAAACTGATGGAACAGTTTCACCTTGTTATCTTTTCCTCATGCTGTCTCAGTCTTTGTGGCACAGTGACAACACACCAACGTCTTTGCAGGAATAGTTAGGATGGTAACGGAAATACAGTACATTTTCCCTGCTCAGCACCCTCAAAAACCAAAGGGCAAATGACGCATTGCTGATATTATATTTTATAATTTGACAGTGCTAATCTGTTGTCTGAAAGTCGTGGGAAACCTCATCTAAATCGGATTATCTTCTCACCGGTGTCAATAAGCAATTTGCCTTATCAGTTTGACTTTACACACACATACAAAATGTATTTCATGCTCTAATTTTGAGCTACGCAGGCAATTTTGTGCTTGCTGCACTGCATCAACTTTTGTTTTTAGCTGAAAAATCAAAAAACGTGCTGCTCTGTTGATATGTGCCGTACAGTATATCTTGAATGACTGCGGAGGTCTGATTAGGTCTGATAATGCGCTGGCCATATTTAAAGAGTGCTCATCCAAACAGGTGACCGTATTTGGTTTGTTTACCACCAAACCTGACGATGATTAATTATCTTTTCAAACTATGGCAAAGACGCCTCAAGTTACGAGCGCGGCATGTCACTCCGTCAGTGTTTACTCGATCGCTTTGCATAATCCCCAGCACACTGGGCTGTAATTAAATTTCAGCAGAGGAATAGGTTCCCTGGCTGTGTTAACACGCAGAGCGCTCGATAAGCAAAGTACCAAAGCAGCTTTTCCCAAAAATGTGTTCAAGTATTACTCAGGAGAGGGGGTGGGGGGTCATTGTGCAGTGACACAGTTACGGAGCGTGTTGTTGTGTATACAGTGAATAACTCCCAGATATACAACACGGCTCCACAGTCTCTCGCCCGCCATTAATATTATTGATAGAGCTATTTAACCTTCCTGTTGTTAATGCATTCCATTCCCCAGATGCTCTTCAGGAGACGAGTCATTATCCTGGTGCTACACTGTGCCAAACAGAATGAATCACTGAGGCCACACACACACATGCACACGCGTACATATATACATATGGGAGTAACACACCATCTCTCGTACACAGACCCAGTCACGAAAATGTAATGATCCATGACAGACTATTTTTTGCCAAGTGTGGGTTTGTGAAATGAACAGCTCCTAAAAAAAACATGTTTCTATTTATTTCAAATATCTGTTCCAACGCTGTTTGGCATAATATATTCCCCTTGATGGCTGATAATTCCTCTCTGCGCCGAGCGTATACCTCATTTCTGCCAGCATGACGCCCACCTCTCGCACACAACGGTGTGTTTTTCCACAGGTAGCAGGTGAGTGAAGGGTTTGTCAGTGTGATGGCAAGATAGAAGCACGCGAAAGGGCAACAAGAAGGAGCAGACGAGCATCTATTTTAATTACATGCTTCATTCGGAATGGATCGGGTGAGAGAGCAAATAGATAAACAGAAGTAACGAGGGGCTTGATGGACAACGGTGTGAGGCTGCGTGAACTGAAGAGAAGACGCAGGGCAGCAAGCATAAGGCAGCAGTCGGAAAAGGTGGTACAAAGTGGAAAGAGTATGTGATGTATTCCTGGTAACAAATCATCATGAAAGAAAGATGAATTAGCAACACGCTGTGTCAGATTCATCACTCTATGATTTATGGCAAACAGGTGTGAGAGCACTATACATCTCAGCACTTTATCACTGTAAAATGCACAATTTTCATTTTGTGTCATACAAGATATAGTTGTTCCTAGACTTTTTTTGGCATTGTGATTGTTTAGTACCGTAGATTTCTTCACATCGACAAGACCAGGTCACACAAATAGTGCAGGTTGCCAGGAATCGTCTCCATTTGCTAAATTATCCTCTCTTTTCAGCTCCTATTTTTACCATGTGTCCTTTTCTCAAGAAAAAAAAAGAAGAAGAAAGAATTCCCTCACTTATGTGCTGCCCCAGCTTTCTGGGTTCAACACCACTCTCCCCTCTTGTCTTTGTTCATCTGAACAATTCCTCATCAAATTGGCCATTTATCCTGTTTTCTGTCACCCCTGTCCTCCCTCAAAGGCCGGAGTCGAACGAGCCGCTGACAGTCAGAGTGGCGCCCTTTTGCCGTCAACCATAATGGCATTAAGGTGGCTTTAAAGATGCCTTCCTCCTCTTCCCAATTCTCCAGAGGGCAACCAGATGCAGCAGCAATTGCAGAGTCAATACAAATAAGACCATTATATGTGGCAGATAGCTCTCAGAGGTTTTTGAGGAACAGCGGAAACCCACAAATTGATCATTACCATTACCAATCTTTTAAACTTTAATCCCCTCAGTACTATATAACTGTGCTGGCTGCCAAGGCCTCATGGTTATTCTTAAAAGAATACGTGGATGGATAGCATGCTCGTATGTATGTGTGTGTGTGTGTGTGTGTGTGTTTGTGTTACCATGAGCCGTGCATGTTCAGTGCCTCAGCTGCCTACGCTAGGCCGAGGCCTTAAGCACTAATTAGAGTGTCTATGATTACTGCTCAATCCCTTTCTTCTGTCGTCACACACACACATACCCACTCCCAGACAATGGCAACTATATTTAGAGATGAGAAATCAGTGTTTTTTGCTCTGTAACACAATCGCATGGGATGAACTTGATTGGCATCTCTAACAAGGTAGTGAGGCATTTCGGAGCCTATGTAAAATGTTCCAGTTTAATCCCTTGGTTACAAAAGGCATCCAGGAGCCCAAAGAGTGCAGAATAAAAACACTTTATTAATGTTAAACAAAAAAAAATCAGTAGGAGTTACAACACCTGCAACACCAATGATTTAGTCCCCTGACTCAGTGGAGTTGAAATTGAATGTTGAATGTGAAACCCTAACCTGTTCTCCTGCCAACCTGTCACATACAATCATCTACCTATCCATTATCTCACCCGCTCTGTACCATAGTAGTGTCACAGTGGTCTGGCTCCACAGTCAATAGGAAATAGGAAATACACAGCATCCAATTAGCAGCAAGCATGTAAGCCTTGAAAATAAAGCTTGATGAGAAAAATAATACATCTGCAGTTAACATTGTAATCACACTTTGGTCAGGTTCAGGCTACAAAATCACTTACATCAGGAAAGATTATGGTTTATTTTAAGATGAGAATGTGTGTGTGTGTGTGTGTGTGTGTGTGTGTGTGTGTGTGTGTGTGTGTGTGTGTGTGTGTGTGTGTGTGTGTGTGTGTGTGTGTGTGTGTGAACCGGCCTGGATCTTCTCCAACAGATGGATAAGATAATGGGTGGATGGAAGTACACACATTAAGCATGTTAGACATTTCACATGGAGAAGAACCTTGGTATGCTGGGTCACACTCCTGTGCTTGGTCCATGCAAGCACAGTCTTCTTCCAGACATGGAGCTTCTTCTCTCTTTGTATATAATGCATCATTTGATGCTTTGGACCTGAGAGACCATACATCCAGACCGCGTGTCTGTACGTGACAAACTGAGACTAAGAATATGTTGTGAATCAATGCTGACCTTCACTGTGGACTTCACTTGTTATGCTTTAAAGAACAACAAGAAACACTGCAAATTACGAAAAGCCAAGAGAAGCTGAGATTCAGAGGAGCGGAAATGGATGCAAATCTCACAATGCGCTTTGAGGAACAAACAGAGAGAATTCAAGGCTGCATACAAAACCCAGCCACAGGGATAAAATATAAAATAAAATATTTTTTGGAACTTGATTAACAGAGAAATTACATATGGGTCACGGTGCTCACTGTCAGATGGCCTCACAGTGTAGTTTTTCTGGTAACATGACCAGCAACTACATCTTGTGGCCCAGTCAACGTGTTTAACACTGATCTGTCTGGCATTGATGCCTCTCCGTCCTCTGCCATATACAGTAAACATTAGCCAGCCAGTCAGAGCAGATGGCCGATGTCCTATCTCACTTACTCCACAAATATCCCATATTCACACACAGACTGAGGCACAGACACACATATAAGCACATGTCTTTCTACCACTCATTAGCTTGAGGAATTATTTCTGTGTGGCTGTCATGCTCATAATTAATTTTATGGATGTCATTCTGTTCGGTCGACCGCCTGTTACTCCTGGCTCTTCTTCTGCTGCAGCCCTATTACATGGCCATGCTTGAATGCACAGAGTTGTCCAATGCCTACTGTATATCTTCGTGAAGAACTTGTTATATATTTTGGTTGCTGCGTGCCATTTCCTGTTGTTATCTATTTTTTCTATGTGCTGCAGTGTCATGTAATTGACTAATGTGTTGCTGCGTTTGACATATGCAGTTAACATGGGTCTTGTAGGAGTCGCGTGCACCAGACTATTAGTGTGGTGAAAGAACATCTCACAGGTTGTCATTACACTTGACAGAAGGTACTGGAACATGGCAGGGCTGCACATTTTTCAGGTGAGGAGAGCTGATTTGAAGCACCGTCAGAGAGAGAGTGATGTAGTAGATAGATGGAAAGGTGGAGGAGGTGTAGGGGAGGGGTGGGCGGGCTTCTCTTTATGCCTCGTCTTCCAGCCAGCAGGTTATTTGCTTTTATTGTAAATTCAGCATTGTGGAAGACAGGTCAGCTGTTGCTACGGTGAATTCCAATTTAACAGCCACATTTGGAGAGATATGACAGCGGAGATCCTTTGTTCGGGGTGATGTAGAGGATGAAAGGGACATGAAAGGCCCCGTTGAGCCATACAGCATAGTAATGCAAAGTGCACATCAAAACACTGTGGTGCAAATTGTAGCTTAAAATAGCACTAAACCTTCCGCTTTTCTAGCATTACGGACTGCTTCGTTGGATCCACCTGTTGCAGATCGCTGACAAAAATAGCACGTGGCAATAATTAAATGCAAAAGTAGAAATAGAAAGATATTAACACACTGTTCACTGTGTGTTATTAGCGAGATGTACCTGTGCCAATACATAAAAGGATATTTAATTCCTCTGTTTATGACAAATATCCATTTAACCCAGTATTTTAATGAATGTTCTCAGAGTGAGTGGGGAAGAATGTGTTAAGACGTATCAATAAGATTATGTTTCCTGTAAACAACAGAAGACAGAGATCATCCCTGCTGCCCTGAAAGTAAAATGAATACATGTAATATACACAATAACAGAGCAGAAGCCTGGGTATGGTACAGATTTTCAGCTGTGTTGTACAGGTTTTTAGTGTCATATCCACAGTTGCAGGTACATTACAGCAAATCCCTGCTCACTGCACTCACAAACCACTATAAAACTAACTTAAAGGGTTCAAGTTGAAATTCAATTTGCTCTGCACAACAAAAAATTCTCTCTCCCTGTTCAACGGCCGTCACATTTCATGTGTTTTGTGCTTTTTTTTTGTGCGTCCCCTGGTTGTCCTGCTGCACAGCCGGGGAACACACAAATTAGATCTAATGCGGGAAATGAAAGATAAGATGCTTAGGTGGGGACTTAACAATATTGGAAAGAGAAAGATAGAGAGGAATTGTGAGCAAATGAAAAACATTTCGCAGGCTGTGAAGCTGGTGATGATAGGGCGGCTGTTTTTGGCAGCGGGGTGTCAGCACACAGTGTACCGAGGGCCTTCTTCAGCAATCAGAGGCTTAATGGATGACTGGCTTGGACAACTGCAGGAGCAGCATCACTGAAGAGATGGAGCTGTCTCACACACACACACACACACACACACACACACACACACACACACACACTTATGCAGCCATGCCAGCCATGCACGTTAAGGGGCGGCAGGATTGATAACTCATCTGGTCCCCAAAAGAAAACACAATATTTTAGAAACAAATGTGCATTCATTTCATACAATTTTCTCTGCCCACAGTGGCATTTTTTTGTTTGATACAAGCGTGATTCTATATACAAGTGTAGACTCTTTCAGAGGCTGTTTTCACAACTTAACCATGTTGAGCTGCATCTATCCGAAAGGCTTTCAGCTCTTGGTGTCAATTTAAATTCAATCAGCAAACAAGAGTTGAGGCCGTGCGGAGAGGAGAGAATGTCAACAATAGAATTATCATTACACACCACGTTGCCTATGTGGCATGATGTGACAACAGCGAGCCAGCCAGCACCCTGCAGTTGTTATGAGACTTATGGCAAACGTGCTATTTCCAACCCGTTCTCATCCCAACGCGTCAAATACCGACTATTTGTCACGCCCCTAAGCGTTGCATATGGACGCCAAGGGTACCCTTCCGCGTCTGTTTATTGACGCTCCGGGTTTTCCATTCACTCTCATGCAAACCCCAGCTCGGCAGGACGGGACGCTGAGAGCAGAGGCTCCAGCCAAAGCCCCTAAACGTCAAATAGAACCGCGGAGGGTAGAAATCCGCGTCCGGATTTGACGCTGCGAGTTCTGCATTGACTCTCATGCAGACCCCGGCTCGGCAGGACGGGACGCTGAGAGCAGAGGCTCCAGCCAAAGCCCCTAAACGTCAAATAGAACCGCGGAGGGTAGAAATCCGCGTCCGGATTTGACGCTGCGAGTTCTGCATTGACTCTCATGCAGACCCCGGCTCGGCAGGACGGGACGCTGAGAGCAGAGGCTCCAGCCAAAGCCCCTAAACGTCAAATAGAACCGCGGAGGGTAGAAATCCGCGTCCGGATTTGACGCTGCGAGTTCTGCATTGACTCTCATGCAGACCCCGGCTCGGCAGGACGGGACGCTGAGAGCAGAGGCTCCAGCCAAAGCCCCTAAACGTCAAATAGAACCGCGGAGGGTAGAAATCCGCGTCCGGATTTGACGCTGCGAGTTCTGCATTGACTCTCATGCAGACCCCGGCTCGGCAGGACGGGACGCTGAGAGCAGAGGCTCCAGCCAAAGCCCCTAAACGTCAAATAGAACCGCGGAGGGTAGAAATCCGCGTCCGGATTTGACGCTGCGAGTTCTGCATTGACTCTCATGCAGACCCCGGCTCGGCAGGACGGGACGCTGAGAGCAGAGGCTCCAGCCGTCCATTCACTCCCATAATAACCCGGTCACGCGAAGCATGACGCCGCTTACTACTGTCTCATTGAAGAACCGAGTATCCTCTGCCCGGAAGTGTTTTTCTCACTATTTTCTCACTATTTGTACACTTTGTCCCGAGAATATATCCACTGACACGTTAAACAAGGCCAAAATGTGAGATACCTGGCTAAATAACTACGTAAATAATGTGAATTTATACTAAAACAACAATGATAACAGTGGATAAATTGGATTTCAACAGACTGTTTACATTTACTTTGGACCCGCCCCCCTCACGTGTGCGGCGTGTTACCATGGAAACGAAAGGACGGCGTTGCTTCAGGTAGTCTCGTCAGGGTTTCCCCAAAAAAATGTATACAGACTTTAAATTATTGTAAAGTAAACGTCAATTAAAATGCATTTAATTTTCAAACTGTAATGGAATTTCTAAACATTATTTTTATTTGATTTTTTATCATCTAAAGTCTATGCCATGAGACCTACAAAAGTCACCGAATGAATTGCAGCTACTGAAAGTGAAATATGCAAATAGAGAATTGTGTGCAATCCACATTGTCAGCAGTGACTGGATTAAATTATTGATTATGATTATTATTATTATTATTATTTGGTCGTTCTCCGTCTCACAGAGAGAGACAGACAGAGAGAGACAGAAATATGTCATGTTTATACATATTTCTTTGAATATTGACTTGGTATATGAGAATCTCTGAGCTCTGATGAGAAGATTGAAAGATTGATGAGAAGAAGAAATTGTGGTCAGGAACCTTGGAAGCTTATTATAGATTTTGGGGCCTGCTTGAACGGTGTTGCTTCTGACCTCCCCATAAACATTCTAAAATGTCATCCTCATTGCTCAAAAAATCTATGGAGGGCTGGTTCTTGCCATAAGTGTTATGGGCAGTCACATGGAGCGCCATCTGCTGGAGGGGTGCTGTCATGTCACCCTTGGCATGTCCTTCAATTGTGTATGGCCCTCTCAGACACTTTCTGAGGTAGTAGGAGCCTGAAACTCAGCACGATGGATGCTCTTGACCTACTATTGAACATAGTAAAATTTCAGCCATTTAGCTCAAAGTGTTGATGTGGAGTCCCTGATTGAACAATGAGAGGGTCTAAAAGCTATAGCAAACTAGACCATCAGATTCTGAAGGCCAATCTGGAGGAGATCTCTTTCTAAAGGTGCTGTGAATCTGACATTTTAGTATGTTGTAGGGGGCCCCTGGACAAGATGATATGTGTTGGTTTGGTCCTGATTGGAGCCATACTTTTCAAAGGGCGGGGCTTTGAACGTTCGCCATTTCCCACCTTTGAGGACTTGCCACGGTCTCAAAAATACACCAAATGGCCTGAAACTCAGTCTGCAGACCCCATAGCGGACCTGGAACAGATCCTCCGAGCCCTGCCTCCATAGACCCTTGGGGGCCCTTGGGGACGCAAAGTTGCTCTAGGAAGGTGCTATTAACTTGGAGGCAGCAGATCCTAATACAAGACCTTCTGACAAGTAACATAAACAAAAACCAGGAGGAAATTTTAAGGGGAAGGTATTTTTCTCTCCCCTCCTCCCTTTTGACTCAGACACATTAGGACTACAAACAAAATGGCGGAGCACATGAGTGTGTATTGCAATGTAGTTCATTTTTGGTTAAGGCTTCAGGGGGTTCAGAAAACCTCTTTCTAAGAAATATATATAACTACAACATATATATTTATTTAATGTGACACAGTACATTATGAATCATAAACATTTACATTTATTAGAACTAGTGTAGAACTAGTAGACACTGCATAGCCAGCTTATCATGTGCGGCGCGGCTATGACGTCATGAAAAAGTGCGGCGTGGTGGCTGCTGGGAGTTGGAGTTGTGTCAGAGTGAAAACGTAGTAAACCATAATAAACAGTTGTGGGGTTACCTCTCCAATAGTCTCAGTTCCTGAGTTTTTGGCAGTCATAAGAGCAGTTCAAGAAACCCTACACCTCGGACGCTTCATTAGTTTAGTTTCGATTCCTGCCTCAGTCTGCAAATAGTAAACACTCACTTTGTGTCGCAGACTGAAGAGGGTGCATTCAAAGTCAAAATTGCTTCAGCAACGTTTGAAAACCACTTCCTGTGCTTTTTTGTTTATTTGTAAGAACTAACAAACAAAAGATCATATCCACTCACTGAAGGAATAAAAGGAGACTATAAGGAAGCGAATTATGTCGGCACAAATGCGAAGCGAAACAACCCTTTCGTTTCCATGGTAACACGCCGCACACGTGAGGGGGGCGGGTCCAAAGTAAATGTAAACAGTCTGTTGAAATCCAATTTATCCACTGTTATCATTGTTGTTTTAGTATAAATTCACATTATTTACGTAGTTATTTAGCCAGGTATCTCACATTTTGGCCTTGTTTAACGTGTCAGTGGATATATTCTCGGGACAAAGTGTACAAATAGTGAGAAAATAGTGAGAAAAACACTTCCGGGCAGAGGATACTCGGTTCTTCAATGAGACAGTAGTAAGCGGCGTCATGCTTCGCGTGACCGGGTTATTATGGGAGTGAATGGACGGCTGGAGCCTCTGCTCTCAGCGTCCCGTCCTGCCGAGCCGGGGTCTGCATGAGAGTCAATGCAGAACTCGCAGCGTCAAATCCGGACGCGGATTTCTACCCTCCGCGGTTCTATTTGACGTTTAGGGGCTTTGGCTGGAGCCTCTGCTCTCAGCGTCCCGTCCTGCCGAGCCGGGGTCTGCATGAGAGTCAATGCAGAACTCGCAGCGTCAAATCCGGACGCGGATTTCTACCCTCCGCGGTTCTATTTGACGTTTAGGGGCTTTGGCTGGAGCCTCTGCTCTCAGCGTCCCGTCCTGCCGAGCCGGGGTCTGCATGAGAGTCAATGCAGAACTCGCAGCGTCAAATCCGGACGCGGATTTCTACCCTCCGCGTTTCTATTTGACGTTTAGGGGCTTTGGCTGGAGCCTCTGCTCTCAGCGTCTCGTCCTGCCGAGCTGGGGTTTGCATGAGAGTGAATGGAAAACCCGGAGCGTCAATAAACAGACGCGGAAGGGTACCCTTGGCGTCCATATGCAACGCTTAGGGGCGTGACAAATAGTCGGTATTTGACGCGTTGGGATGAGAACGGGTTGCTATTTCTGTATCAAAGCTGTCACTGCAGTTCACCGCTGCGTCTGGTTGTGGCAATGTAAACAAACCGTGTCTTACTCAGGGCAACTGTTCTCATAGGAGCAGAGCAAACCAGTAAACAAGTGTGTGTTATCCCGTTTCTACCCTAAACTGATTGGATTTTTGATGCAATATATTAGGGTTTGCGTCTCTGCTCCCCCAGCAACAGAGGGATCAGTTTCTTCTTGAGTGCAGCTTTTGCGGTGGGATTCTTCCCTCTGAACACACTCCAGGGAAGGCATTTTGTTGGCCGTGATGTAAATCCCTCACACACCTGAAAATGTATTCCTCCTCATCCCATCGCTGCAACAAAAGGGCCAAATTCCAGGTCTTTTTGCACAAGACAGAGATGAAATTTCTGTATCTGTGCTGCAGAATAAATTGTTTCTCCTTCATTTATATGAAATTTGTTCAGATTAAACGATGGGTCCATCTTGCAAAAAACTGCATTTCCCTCCATAATGTCTGTACAAAAGAGCAGTTTGGATTGTAACCTCGGTGCTGAGGTTCCTCGCATCTGGTTAATTACGGTGATAAAGTCAGGATCCAAGACCGACAGTCAGTTATTACAGTAATGTGGCCTTAATGATGACAAAGACTTCTCATTTGGTTTTAGTAGTGACATGCAGGCAGGCTATGCTAAACTCGTTAGATCGCTGTTAGATTAGGTTATTAACTTAACGCAGTAAAGACAAGAGGTGTTTTATTCTCAATGGGAAATTGCGGTGATATAATTTTAGCTGTCAGAGCTGGAACGATGAGTCACATATTGTGTTCGTTGAGATAAAGGAGCCATCTGTGCGCTACTGGTGCAGCGTCTCAGTCACGTTATTAACAAGTTTCCAATAGTTAGACTAAGCGGCTGCTGTCTTACAGTTCACACCTCTCTCTCTCACACCACCTGGCTGACTACTCGCTTACTGTATCACCGCTTTGTCCTCTGCTGCGTATACAGCACAGTGGTGGTTTGGTTGTTTTTCCGTCCGACTTGCTGAGTTAATCCACCGTCACGCCGAATAATCTCTTTGTTTCATTCCATATTGAGTATTTATTTTACCTGATCATGATTGCACAACACCTCGCTTCCTGCCTGCTTTTGAAGACATTTCTGTCTAAACCTGTGTGGATTCTGCAAACGCTCTGGAATTTCTGTGAGCTCAGGAAAGCTTAAAAGATTCCCAGTGCACCGAGGCTTCCTTGCTTTCGTCAGCTGTGCTTTGTTTGTTTCGTCACAGTGACTGAGCTCATTGTTTTGCCCCCATTCTAATACAAAAAAAGCTCCGATGGTGCAAACATAATGAGCAGCCTGATATGATGTGCTCCTATATGTCTCGTGCCCTGTGGGAAGACTAACAACCAATTGAGAAGAGCCACAGATCAGGGCATGTGTGTGTGTGTGTGTGTGCGTGAGCATGCATAACGGTTAGAATAGACATTAATGGATATTGCAGTAGATTATGGAAACCCAGAGAGGCAGAGGCCATATAGATTGTGAAGAAAACCCATTTACCTTCTTCAATCCATTTTATGTATGACTCCGTTCACCAGACCCCTCATCTCCTTGGAGTAATAAGTCATCATCCGCTAGTTATGCATGAGTAGGTCAAAACGCAACCTGGTCGATACCACAATGCACCACTGCACCATGTGCAGTGTAGGTGGCTGCATGCATGTGGAACAGACAGCATTACAGACACAATTAAGGCAGCTTAGAGATCAGACACCAGCCGGCTTCTGACATTCTCCAGAGCACACCTGGTAACCATGGAGACAAGTTTCGCTTCATTGTCTGAGGATGAATAATTTTGCCTTATATCCAGTGGTTACCCCCAGGAGATGAAAGAGAATTGGATAGGAGGGGGAAGATAGTTTTGCAAACTGAGGCACGATAAGTTGGATAGAATGACATAGATCAGGCTGAAGCACCACTCTCAAAACTGTGAGCCACTCTGGAATAGAGGTCATTTAGGTTAATTAGATATTCTGATTAATGGCTAACATCAGGCATTGTCAAACACATTACCTCGATGGGAATAAATGCCAGATTCTGTGCATCGTTTACATTTTAACTGTGCACCACTGCAGACATGAGTCACATTTGTAGCGTCTGTTTTAGAAGAAAAAGCCTCTTTATGTAAATGTCAATGATAGAATCTCTTTCAAAGTGAAATTCACCATATGAATTATACAAAACACTTTCATTATGTCTCAACGTGGGCTCCTTTCCACAGCAGCATGCACTGACTTTTTTGACTCACGGAGGTGGACATGAAGCTATAATTTCCATATATATATAAATATATCCTCTGTCTGAGGTAAAAGCACGTCAGTATTTTTTTTAGCTACAAGTACATCTATTCTGCTGCACTGAAGTTAAGAGTGGACTTTATGTATTTTTTTTGTTGAAAGGTGCATTTAGAAAAACAAGAATATGTAGGGGCAAATAGAATTTGTGTAAGAGCCTGCCTGAGTGCCTACATTTACCACTCTAAATTCCATTGTATCTCATGTGTTGAATCAAAGGACGTCTTCCCAGAGTCGGCGGCCGTCTTCTGCTGAAGCAGCTTTCACAAATGGAGAGTGTGGGCTGGAGGCCGCGCAGAGGTTCTGTGCAGCAGGGAGACGGCGTCAGGCCACAGCCTCTCACCCACTGGAACTTGTTACGTGTCCGGTGAGTCAGTGCTGTTGTCAGGGAGATGAAGTCCTGTGTTTGGACCATCTAAAGGTGTTGATGATGCGTAGACTGGGCAGTCTGCGAAGCTGCAGGGTTTCCCATCCTGACCCAACACGTCACAAACCACAGAGCGAGGAGGAAAATATATCTGGATCCACCACATGGCCAAAGCACACCTGTCTGGTTATGCTCATTGTTGGATTTCATGTAATAAATATAGCACCGTCTATCCATCTATTTGGACTTGTCTCAGTAAAATGTATTAAAAAACAAGCCTCTCTAGCTTGTTGTCTGAAAATACGTTTAAAAAAAAGAAGAAAAATAAAGCAATACCCACTACAATTGCACTGATTTCCATGCTTTGTTCTACTAGAAATCATTACATCCATCACCTGCCCTTATGATGGGGCTGCTGTCATGAACTGAAGGGCTGCCGCACTGCTTGATGTCGCCTACGATTGCTCAGATCGTTCACTCAGACTTTGGTGGGTTTGTTTGAGTGTAATTTTCTCCGCTCGGCGCGCTCACTCAGCCTGCATGGGAGAGTGAGAAAGAAAGAGAGAGAGAGAGCGTGCGTGCGTGTATTTCTGGTCATGATGAGGAACCTGTTCCCTCTGCTGACTCCTGTGCATTGACATTAATAACGATAATGAGGATGTCATAACCATTTTGTCATGAGCAGCAATGACAGCAGAAACAGGGAGAAATGATTAAAGCAGCATATAAATTATCCCAGATGTGGTTAAGCGGCGGAGAGCAAAAAGAAAGGAGCGTTTTAAGGTGCTCGGTTTCATTCTTCACCTCGGTGACTTCGCAGATAAACGTGATTAATATGGCTCACACCTGCTCAATTAGCTGCTCGTGAAAACACCTCCCCGCCTCAGAAGAAAGGGACAAACCAACAGCTTTTGCTCCCGTAAGATGGATGTTATTTCCCTTTTGATAATGTGCACCTGTGCACACCTGGGTAATCTACTTCAACTCACTGTTAGACTGAACAATAATTTGTTTGGTCATTTGGAGTGCACCGTGTAATATGATGGATTTTTTTGGGGGGTGCCTGGCATCAGCTCTGAAATGTCACTGGCTGAATATTTATAAGCACAGTGCATTTCAAAAACTCTTTTCCCTCCCGAGGAAAACTCCACATAACATTCGTCTTCCGGTGACCTTAGTTGACGTTTAATGAAAAGGCTTTGTGAAAGGTCACCATTACCCATTCATCACCACAGACATCTCAAGATACTGCCGTTGAAGCAAATGTTTTCTCACGTTGAAGTGTATCAGGTCTAGTCAAATATGTACATTGCATTACAAATGTACTGTTTGCAGATGGAAATTACAGTGCATGCTCCATTTAGCTGCATGCCCTTTAAAATTTGAGATGTGCAAGAGTGCTCTCACCTTTTTCTCATCTTTTTAAATCTCATCTCACTGGATTTTTTCTACAGGTGCTTGTGACTCAAGTTTTGAATGAAAGAATGTTTTGACTGTCATTGCTGTGAAAAATAATCCTTCCAATCACAAATGTACACAGATTCGAAAGGAATTCGAAAAGCATCTTTTGCATTCAGGTGGATTTTTAATGCTTGAAATGGTATTTCAAATCGAATGTTTCTCAAAAACACACTTGTTTGAGTAAAGAGGAACACAACAGTGACCATCGGAGTAATCCTTGGTCTATTGGCCTTTCAAGATGACTTGAAGTGTAAAATCCTTTGAGACCTTAGAGCCAGTATCCAGCCTTTATCTTGCTCATTTTGTACCAACAGTGTAACTGCATGTTTTTGGACCATGGGAAGAAACCTGAGCACCAGAGTGTATTCCTTGCTGTGCATGCTGCAGATAGGCTCTAGTGGACAGATGAATGGATTTTTTATGAGTGTAAAAAGCACAAACACATTGACACCTTCACATGTGGTTGCTGCCCAGTTCAACCACTGTCTGATCTGTGATGCTTCCTTTTCAGTTTAATCATAATGACAAACTTTTACATTTCCTCTACGGTATGAACTCTGTTATCCAGTGTCTGCAGTAATTCGGTAACTGGTCAATTGTCAAATGTCAATCGTGTGTGTGTGTGTGCATGCAGCCTTATAGAGCCACAAGCACGGCTGCTGATTCTTTGACTTGTGTGATGTGAAAGGAAACAATGTAGAGAATGGCTTGTTTGATGCAGGCAAATATCAATCTATTCTCACTCGCCACAAAGTAAGAAATCGAAAAGTAATCTAAACAGGTTACGCCTCTGTGCAGCTCAAGAAATTCGGGTCTATTTTCCCTTGCACATTTAGAGAGTATATCCCCAAACTCTTATCCGTGAGTAAGTTTATCCCTACAGAAAGTGAAAGGGTCATTCCACCCTCTGTAGACAGTAAACCAATTAATTCCAGTGGCAGCTGGACATTTCTCCTGACATCAGGCTGGATTTTCTGTCTGCCTGGCTCGGATGACTGCACCCTCCTGACGGGGATCTTCTCTCCAGTGTAGAGCCAAAATTATCAGTATTTTCTAGAGCAATTACAGGCACGGGATATGATGTTAAAGCATTGTGGCTCAGAGAAGTGTTGTAACATCTTTTGAATATTAAGCATATCTCCTGATTAGAAAGCAGTTCTTTGCTGTGTCAAAGGTTTCTGTTGTGCCGCGTCTATTCATGAGTAATGACAACCGAGCAGTCCGATGTGATTAGTGCAAGGGGAGAGATGCTTCGGATGATATCTCCCAACTAATGCACCATCACACACACACACTCAGGGGCACACAAAGACCTTCATGATCTTCTGTAGCATTTAATGGTGACATTGATTTCCTGCTGTCTCGAACAATAGGACTCAGTGGCGTGGAGTTGAGAGATGCTGTGGCCGGATGGAGAGAAAATCTAATTGAAGGCATTACTTCCTCAGGAGGTTTTCATTCTCCAGACCAAGACGAGATGTTTTCCAAGTGGTTAAGCTCAAGTTACACACAGCCAGTCATCTGTAATGCCATAATGATGTTAGAAAACACAGGAGGGGAGATCAAGTGTGTCCAGCCACTGGCTTCAGCTCTCAATTACTGAAAAAAAACAAAAAAAACAAATCCACAAGCCCACCAGCTTCAAAATCTTCCCACACTGTGTAGTCATCTCTTCATCTCCTTTTTCTGTTCCCTATCTCCTTTCATTGTTAAGTAGTATCTCCTTCAGTTAAACCATACATTTCAACAGTCGCTGGTCTGAAAAGACAGACCTTTGAATATTGCTTCTCCATCTCTAGTTCACAGACAGATTTCTTTCACTATGCTGCTGAATCCTGATCTCACTTTGTCATACAAGTCAAAGATGCTGCCAGGTATGGCTGTTACGATGTTGTAGATCCATCAATTTATCATCTTACCCGCTTTCTACCTTTGCTGCAAAGGCAGGGAATACACCCTGGACAGGTCTGCAGGACATGCTGCATGGGCACACACAGAAATCAGCCTCACACTCACACCAAGGACACACTGTAACGTCTTCAATCAATTTTTGGGCTGTGAGAGGGAACTGGAGAACCTGTGGGAAGATATACGATCTAAATTTATATATTTAATATCTAGGGTAATATATATACATCCACCTAGACAAATGAATGCTTATGTCATTAATAAATCTGTGAAACCAACTTGTAAATGTTGTCTCCTCAAATTCTTGGAAACATCTGATTCCAAATTAGTTTTTTAGATCATTTATTCTGGTAACAATGAAAGGAACCAATCTTACAAAGTACTGGGATATAAAATCAACAAATAAAGATACAAAGTGACATTTATGTCCCAGCTTATTTTTTGTCACAGAAAAGCATCCAAGGAAGGAAACAGTGACAGCTTTATAAAATGCGCCGAGGCAGATGCATGAGTGCTTGAGGATGATAAATGAGAAGGTTCCAGTATTGATTAATCTAAATGTTAGTAGAAGTAAAAAAAAAAACAAAAAAACATGCAGACATTATGATGGATGACATGCTAGCCACAGTCTCTGGGTAAATAATTGTGTGAATTTACAACAGCTCGAGCTGTCTAAGTGAAAAAACACAGCAAGGTCAGCCTATTAAATCACCAATATGAAGCTGTACTTAAACCAGGGAAAGGTCAAGGTCCTGTGGTGCCACTGGAGCTCCTCTCCGTCGTTGTGCTCTCCATCTGCTGACCTATTGATCGCCTGTTGTGAGGCAGGTGTGTATGTAACCAACCTTGTCAAAAGTAAACCATCAATCCATTTTTCAGACACTTTTTCATTTTATCCCTGTATTCAATCCCCTTTGCATTTTTTTTCATTCCTGCCATCAACACAAAGGTTGATGCTCTCAAACATTTTAAGTTTTCTCACTCAGGATTTTGATACTGAAAAGCGTCAGATCCTCAGCTTGTCCCGCATTGATTTATTTGCAGTATGAAGCAGCAAAGTGGCGCTACACAGACTCCACGGTGTGTCTACGCTGACACACAAACCGAATTTAAAAGCCACTTTGAAACATGGCCGTGACAGTTAGATACTGTGAAAGTGCCGGCTAATGTTGCTGTGCCATTAGCGGCAGAGGGAGAGAGACAAAAGCAGTGACGCCTGAGAGGGATCAGTGAGCGGCCTCGCTAAGTGAAAGGTCGATAACCCCGCATTGAAATCCAGATCACGCAAACAGACGCTGTCAGAGAGCCGTGCACAGTGGTGGGTAATGTGAATTCATAAATGAATAGGATGAGTTTAACCGTTTGCTACCTCCCTGCCTCCCTCAGGTGCAATTATTCCATTGTACACTCAAGTGTACAGCCCTTGTATATGGTAATTCAGGCTAAAAGTTTTTATATATATATATTTTTGTGAAAGGTCACCATTACCCATTCATCACCACAGACATCTCAAGATACTGCCGTTGAAGCAAATGTTTTCTCACGTTGAAGTGTATCAGGTCTAGTCAAATATGTACATTGCATTACAAATGTACTGTTTGCAGATGGAAATTACAGTGCATGCTCCATTTAGCTGCATGCCCTTTAAAATTTGAGATGTGCAAGAGTGCTCTCACCTTTTTCTCATCTTTTTAAATCTCATCTCACTGGATTTTTTCTACAGGTGCTTGTGACTCAAGTTTTGAATGAAAGAATGTTTTGACTGTCATTGCTGTGAAAAATAATCCTTCCAATCACAAATGTACACAGATTCGAAAGGAATTCGAAAAGCATCTTTTGCATTCAGGTGGATTTTTAATGCTTGAAATGGTATTTCAAATCGAATGTTTCTCAAAAACACACTTGTTTGAGTAAAGAGGAACACAACAGTGACCATCGGAGTAATCCTTGGTCTATTGGCCTTTCAAGATGACTTGAAGTGTAAAATCCTTTGAGACCTTAGAGCCAGTATCCAGCCTTTATCTTGCTCATTTTGTACCAAATTTTGTAACAAATAAAAACTTGAATCTTGAAAAACGCAGCTTGATAATATTTTTCAGACATTTATTAATGATGTAGAAATGCTGTCTCTTATCTGCTGTTTCATCCAGAATTGTTGACACTTAATCCCAGTTCACGCCTGGATGATTCCTTCCACACTATCTTTCTTTTTATAGAGCTGGTGTCAAGCAGTATCCATGTGGGTTTTGTCCTTGGACTCCGGTTTCCTCCCACAATCCAAAAACATGCATTAGGGCTGATTTGAGAGGTTGATTTCCCCTAGGTGTGAGTGTGACAATGACTGGTGAGGGTGTCCTCTCCAGGGACCACCGGTGAAGGCTTCAGCAGACCCCATTGACACTGTTAAGCTACAGAAGCACGTAAGATAATGGACAGATGGATATTGAGTCAGAGAATGGCAGTTTTCCCCCTTGTTGGTTGTCAGAGTGTGAATTTGTCGAGTCAAGCAGGCTGAGGACAAGGACTTGAAGCAAATCCTCCAGTGAGTGAAGAAACCATATGCCATGAGGTTCCCCAGCAGAAGAACTAGCTCTTGATGATTCTCCCTCACCACTTTGCCTCTGAAGTGTTTTACTCCACAAGCCAGTGGTAAACAACCGAGCCTGAGCATTGCACAGTTTGCAGACAGTTTGGATTACACCTGGCTTTGTCAAACTTCACCACAACTTCTGATTATATTCTGCAGCAGCAGAAGGATTTACTGTATAGCCACACACATTTTTAGGCTCTGATGGATGCTCTCCAGGTGCTCAGTTTCATGAATGTTTTTATTTTCCTCCAACTGAGCTGCATTCACTGTAATTTGAGCTGCCCCCTTCTTACATTCTCTACCGTCAAACTGTCGCATTGTGTTAAAAAACTATCTGCCTCATGACTGGAGGCAAAAAGTGACAATAAACAGGATTATTTAACATCTGTTCTCCTCGACTGCTTTTGTCCATTGGAGAAGAGAAGTTACACTCATGCAGCACCAAACTGTTAAATTTAATGGTGGAGTAAATGTGGCATGGAAGAATTACAAAAATGAATGTGATAGCTTGTGTCGTTTTCACATATATTAAGAGTTCTGGTGTTGTTTTTCTGCTGCCTTTGCTATGGTTCTGCTTCTGCGTCTTCGGCACAGGTACCACATGATGTTTGTCTCCTGATTTAAATGCTTTCAGCTTTAATAGAGCTAATAAAGTTGTGAGCTCTCCCTGTTTCCCTATCTATGCACTGTAGAAGGGTTCATGTGTATACGTGCCTGTAAATGGAGTCTTGTGAGTCTATTTCATGTTCTTTTCATAACCACAGCAAATCATCTTTTTTTTTTCCACTGATGAGGTCATTTTAATTAAACCAGTAGAAAACAAAACAACCATATTTCTCTTTCCGCCTCCTGCTGATTGCTCGTCTCTGCGCTTCCTTTGTACAGCTGTCTATAACATGGAAATGTCCTCCATTAGCACAAACAAGACACTGTACACATTCGATATCACTGTGATAATCATGTTTTTCTTTAATGCGTCCTGATTACCCTCATCTGCTTAAAAATAATGTCTGAGCGACACATGGATTAGTGAATTGCAAGAGGGTCCCTGGTGTCTGAGTTAATTGGAACAATGTTAAAGAAAGTAAAGGCAAAGTATTATTAAGTATTATTAAGATTTATTAAGAGTTATTATTATTAAGAGTTGTTTTCTGTAGGTTTCTCGGACTTCCATAACTGTAGAGAAACAAACATATTTAGGTAATGTGCCATGCAACACCACTGGATACTGGATACTGAAATACTGGATAGGTTTAAATCCACCATGTTGTTTAATCCAACATGGTGGATTTAATTCAAATGCTCATTACACAGACACTGTGAGCATCTAACATTTCCAATCCAATGAGAATCAGCACCACATGTCAATGTGAAAGATGAAATGAACTCATGCATTTAAAGAAAAATAAAAATAAAACAATATATGATATCATGTTGAATTGAGATATTTTACTCTGTTTCTAAGGCAGAAAATGTATACTGTCTAGATAAATACAGACATAAAAAATGGTGGTGAGGATAGATGTGTGACTAAATGTTATGACATTCACTGGCTAAGGCCCTAAAGGCTAAAGAGTTCTCTTTCCCTCTTAAAGGTGAAGTATTAAAAGCCTTGTAGACATTCAGTCTGACCTCACTCAGCTGCTGTCTTTTCACAGTTACTTTCACTGGTCGCCTCTTCACCCGTCCCCCAGTTTCCTGCAGGCGAGTCCATTAACCTGCTGTTAATAGTGATTTGGAATGACACTGCTGCAATCTCCAGCAATAATCAGATCATTTTAACAACCCATCGCAATCGTTTTTCTTTTACCTTAAGGTTGCTTTGATGAACTTTTGACTTCAATGTCGGTCTGATATAATCAGTTGTTTTCATCTCAAAAAGAATCAGTTTTCAGGACAAAGTGAGGAGAGAGTATTATAATAGGGGTTACTTAAATTGTCTGCCAACAGAGGGGAAAGATTTCACTCCACTCAGTTTGAAGAGCCAATAATGATCTGTTTTTCTCAGAGGTTAGTGTTGATCAAATGGCTTCATATTTCTGGAAATTCTTGCCAGTTACCCCATGGCTAGCCTTAGTGAGAGATTATAATGACACAATTATAAGATTTCTCACTTAACACAATATAATTAAGAATAAAAAGTCTTGAAACAAGAAGCACTCCTCATTAGAAGAAGCGTCACCCCGATTAAATATTAAATTTACTCAGAATTTGTGTTTGTTTTTCAATTATGGTACTTGTTGAAAAAAATTCATTCATTGCTTATGTCACAGATGTATTTTCCTTAAGTGCAGGTATGAAAGGACAAGTGTTTGCTGACCGTGGACAGAGCATATTATAGCAGTTAAGAGTCATCTCCCGCCTTTGTGTACAATGCCTGTGCTGCCTACAGCACAGCCACAACAAGGTCAAAGGGCCACGTGCTCCGAAATTATGTGTTGCCAAAGCTGTCTGAAGGAGAAAGAGAGCTTTTCAAGCCATGTGGGTGCGGTTTGTTGCTGACACACAAACTACAGCATGTCCAGTGGACCAGAGAACTGAATGTTGAAGGTGCATGTGAAAGGCAGGATAATGTCGGTGGGAGAGTACACCTCCGTCTTATCGCAGAAAAACTGCAGCTCAGTTTGACCTCGCTGATCATTTCTGGCCCTATTGTTGCTTTGTGATGTTATTTCCAGGAGTCGAAGTCCGAACATTAAGAGCGAGGACTCTCGAGTGTTTCCCCGGCAACTGGAGAAGAAGAGAACATCTCCCCCAGATGTGCCCCAGGGGTGACGTAGACCTTTGTAGTTACTGAAGTCTTACATGTACAGTTAGTATTGTTCTGATGCAACACATACCACGGTGGATCATTGTGTCTGTGTTGTTTACATGGTGTTTTTATTCCTCTGAAACACTTTGTGACTTACCATGCAAAAATACACATCTCCACTCTTATTCTTGCTATTTTCTTTTGACACGTCACTCATAGAGGCAGAGACCCTCTGAAGGGAAAAAACAGTGACAAGTAAATAATGGCGCGTGTGCTTCTACACCTATAATTACAGTGCACTGATAATTTCTGTTATTTTCAGACTGGTCATTTCCATGGTGATGGTGTCCTCTGAGAGGCTTTACAAAACGCTCTCCTCCCAAGGTGCTAGATTACACTTTTTGAACATGTTTCTGTCGTTTTGCACCCATCTGTAGTAATTATACAGTAAAAGCAGCCAAGATGGAAAGTATGAGGAGGCCAGTTGTGGGGTTATTTCTTTCTGCTGGCTGAACTCCCACTGGCCCAGCAGAGATGTGTGTCCTTTTAACGGAAAAGGTGTGAGAGTAAAACCGGCAGGGCATGTTAGTATTCTCAGCTGGTCCTCTGCTTTGCTCAAGCGTGATGCAGTGAGGGAAAGTGGTCACAGGAGTGATAAGTGAAAAAAAAGAGAGGAAATATTCAAAACAAAGCACTTCTCATTTGAAAGAGCATGGTTGCAGATGTGGTATTGTGTTTTTGCTGCTTCGATGAGCGGTAAGAAAAGGGTTGAATCACCAGTACAGGGGTGGTTTTTATGCGCACACTTGAGTCACTGACATATTACCGAGATCTCTCAATATTCAGCTCTGTGTAGTGACTCATTATCATTATTTTCTGCTAATTTTCTTTCCTCCCGTATGCTCTTTTGCAGAAGTCGAGAGTAATTGCTGTTATTACTGAGTTGCTTCCTTTCTCTACAGCACAAGTCAAACACAACGCTTATTGTAACCCTCAAGACAACCTCATATAAGTCTGCCAGTATAGACACGAGTGGCGTAAAGATGACATTTACACAGCAAAGAGTGCTCGAGGCGTTGCATTTCCTCTTGTTCTCCACAAGAAATAAGTGAATCATGAATTATTCCCAGGTTTCATGTC
This sequence comes from Karalla daura, assembly GCA_029224185.1. Lineage (NCBI taxonomy): Eukaryota > Metazoa > Chordata > Actinopteri > Chaetodontiformes > Leiognathidae > Karalla > Karalla daura. The sequence goes on along the minus strand of CM055204.1, from coordinate 10,577,483 downwards.
AACTCGATGTCCCTTTCATCGCATGTGCCGTTTAATATTCTGTTGCATTTCCTGGCATGCAGTTGTTAATTTATGTACTGTATACTGTATCTGAAGACAGTGAATTACTTGAATTACAATTTCAAAAGATGAGCTGAGTATTACAAGCTCTTTTCATAGGTGAATATGAGGGACAGAGATGTGTAATAGAACACACCAAACCCTCAGAGTTCAGTACATTAAGTGCAATGTCTGTGATGGACAGATGAAAGAGAATAAATTGACAGTGAAATGGAGAATGATTGATTCTTAATGAGTGGTTTGCCTTATCCTGTCATACCCTCTTTACTCACTGGTCTGTTTGCACTCATTTCACAACCATTGCTGCATAAGTCATGATAACAGGAGGGAAACCGGTAACATTAACGTTGCTGCAAACACCAGTCTACTGTGAGCATAATGTCTGTGTGAACCGCTGCAGTCTGAATGCAGTTATTGCTCTCGGGAGTGACATTGATCATTTGGATTTACCCGAACAGACCTATCCAACAGAAGTGAGCAGCCTCTCTGCAGAGCCCGAGGACCAGCTGTGGCCTGTGTCTGCTCTGGAAAGAATATTTTTTTTATATTTAACAGGGATTTCTCTTGGTGTGGGAGGGAGCCAGAACATTTGGAGGAAACTACACAACAAATGGGAGACAAAAATGTGACGGTGAGCCTTTGGCTGCTTTCCATTGATGAGGGAGGCACTTGAGTGTGGTGTTGTCCATGGAGCACACCTGTGGAGGATCATCATCGGCGCATACTTCACATAGAGGCTGGCAAACTCATTAGAGCTCTGCATCTAGTTAGGTGCTGTGGTATTCGTTGTAGTCTTTTAAGTATTTTCCAGGAAGGTATTGGATTGAACTGTTTATCCTCACATCTTTGCCATGATCTCTGAGTCTGCATTTGGGTCCTTTGTGCTCTGTTTATAGATTTTGCTTGTTCTCCAGTATCTTGTTGAAGCTTTGCTTTGCTAAATAAAAAATAGGCAGAAGTCACTTGAATTCAGGATGAATTGTGTAAGGATGTTTCAGTAGGGAGGGACCAAACTGGAAGGAGAGTTAAGGGAAGAAACAGTTGGTGAGTGTGTGGCCAGAGCAAAGCTCCATGTCTAGGGAGGTGACACTCTGAGCTCAGCTGGAGATATCTGCTCTATATATAGTCTGATACGTTCACCGCCTGAGCGTCAGCTGGTGGAAGATGTGAGATAATATCTGCTTCTCAGGGTTCAATAAAATCAAGAGGGATGTAGTTTTGATATCGTCAGAGATGTGCATAGAAAAAAACCGTGATTGGTTTAGGTGCAGTGATGTCCTTTTAGGGGTTTATGTCGTCGTTTTCATGCACTTGATGTTGCAATATATTCGTTCGTTTAATAGATTTCATCAGGATGTTATTATTCATACAACTACCTTATGCACGTGGTGTGTGGACATGAATCACTCTTATTGATGATCACCTTCCATCTGGTACTTTCTCTCCCCCCTCTGAAGCACATCCCATACTGACACGGACACATGCGTAGCAGGCAGTCATGATATATTCATTGACATCCAGCACACGTGGAGTTGGGCTTCCACGCTTGTGCATTTGATATTCCTTTCCTTTACGTGGGTTGTGTGTTTGATGTCTGCAGTCAACACGCGCTTTGTTATCTTTACAGGCATCAAAAAACCCCATTTAAGGCTTTTTGTTGCTTGTATGTGACAGAAAACGTTTGATTTTACAACACTGTGCACGTATAGCGTGTGTCTGTGTAATTCATCACATGTGGCAAGAATAATTGCACAACTGGTTCAAATGTTGACTGAAAATCAAAGTGTCGATTCAGGCTTTGGAGAAAACAGAAAGTCTGTCTATTCCGTACTGGCTATTATTTCTGAGGTCGACGCTACCTCCTCTTTTGCTGAGGCTTTGCCTAATACCCTATTAGGGGAGGACACAATCAATGCAGTTTGAGCTAATAATTGGATTTCTCTAGGCTTTTTTTTCTGTTCACCTGAGGAAAGAGGGAGAAAGAATAAAACATGACACATGTCTTCCATCAGTCTGCTCAACTTACCTTAATTTGCATCGTGATTGGATCCCTAGTCTGATAGCACCTGACTCTGATACCCCAGGAGAGATCGATAAGGTTAATTACCGTGAGCATCCCCCGGCATTAGTACAAGCATCACTGGAGATGGCTTAAAGTTAATACGTGTGGGTGTGTGCACGCCTGATGGACAGATTACAATCACAGCCACAATCAAATTACTCGACGGCAGCAGAACAGATCCATGTATTTTTAAAGCTGATAAAGTGGGAAAGTGAACACAGACAGGAAATGAATTACACCACAAACATGAGTCTAATAGTGTGGGCACAGTACACTAAAAGGAAGCAGATAGAATATCTAATTTCTTGCTCAGGTTTAAGATGAGGCTTCTGAAGGTTTGATCAACTTAATTTGATTAATACCACAAGTCAAATATGGATTAGCAAATTATCATGTTCTTATTCTTTGTGCTATTAACAGATTATACAATGTCCCAACAGTGTGATATGTGGTCTCACCTCACAGCAAAAAGGTCCTCAACTCCTCAAGTCATGGTCAGAGGTAAGGTCTTTTTGCGTGGGCTTTGCATGTTCTCCCCATATCTGCATGGGTTTAATGGTTAGATTTTAGGAAAGTACACAAACATCTGTCTCATTCAGTAGAGGAACCCTTTGGCTGCACAGACACAAGTGCATATAGTGAAGGTCAGTCATTTCAGGGTTCATAAATACTGTATCACAAAACATGTTTGTGAGCGAGGAATATCTTTACCTAACCCTGTGGCAGCAGCGTGGGTGAAAGGGAGCTGTGTCAGTCCGTATAAACTTGAAGCACTTGTTATTTGACCTTCACCACATTCTTTTCAAGTGTTGTTATCCACCAGGGAGAAATTCAGCTGTCAGTGCCATTCGCATAATAACAAAATATGGCCTTGTTGGTCCTGCACAAAACAAATAAAGGCAATTAAGTCAGAGTATATGTGTGTACTTGATATTTACAAGATGATTAGCTTTAATGAGGGACAGGCGAGCTGCACTCTTAGCAAACTTCAGCCCACAAAACAAAAACGACAACATCTCTCTACTGTCCTTTGATATTCCCAATGTGGCGGAAATGACAGAACACACAATGTGGAGTCAAAATATATCTCTGCAAGATGAGAGGTAGACATATATATTTGTGTCGGAACACCTGAGCAGTGGCAGAATGACAAAGGACTTTTGAAGAGAGGGAATGTAGAAAAAAAAAGTCTATTTCCAGTACACATTTTTTCACATTTTATCTTACGGAAAGAAACAGAACTATTCATAAGACAAATATTGATATTTGAATGTTTTATTTACATAGAATTGTAACCTAATTAGTGAAAAAACCTGTGTGTTAGAAAGCTTTCCACATAGTCAGCTACATCGATGAAAATCTCTCTTATTGAAACCCAGTGATCTTTTAACTTTGATCAGCATGAATATTTATCTATTGTCCACTTACAGTCCAGCTTTAATAGGTTTAGCAAAGTTGAAATCCTAAAATCAGTGGGACCAGAATTCAAAGCAGTGTCTCACTATGTCTGCAACTAGGCCACTGTTTCTGAGCAGCGCTTGCATAAGCTCCACACTGCAGGAGCTTTCTGCCACATCAAGCATTTTGTCACTGACTGCACTAACGCTGTGTTTTCAAACATGAAATTGCATCTTGATAGAGTCACAGTTACCCACCATGTGTTATTTTGTCAGCCGCGTCAGAACTCCCAAACTCAGAAGACTAGTCCAAAACCTTTGTTGATATCATGAAAGAACATTCAGATCAACTGTGTATCAGCCAGTGACAAAAAAACAAGGCAACAAAAACAACGCAGTCCAGTGATTCCACTTTTCTTATTGTTTAATGTAATTAAAAGCAGTTAAAACTCAATGATTGAGTTTTAGATAATTTATATCCTCATTTTCTCCTCTTGGAGCTTCCTCCCTCCGATGAATGAGTGCTGACTCAGCATAAAAACAACTTTGATACCTTGTGTTTTTACAGTGAACAGCTAAAGCAATAATGGTAAATTGTGAACACCAGTACATGAAGCCTAATGGCCATCCCCTGATGCATCATCCAGAGCCCCCAGGATGTTTAAGTACCACTTACCTATAAATTACCACTGAATGTCTTAGGTAAAAATCAATAGACAAACGTATTGTTTTCCAATGATTTTGGTAACCCCGTGACTTCATGCAGCAGCACCAAGATTAGAGGTTAAATTATTTGTTTAGATAACGATAACCTTTGTGACCCCGTAGCCTTTTGTCTGCTTCTCGTGCTTGAGGGCACAAGATGTAAATTAGCTTAGTAACAATTAACAAACATTAGCACAGCATAAACACAGATGGCAAACACTGTTAAGATTACACCTGCAAAGAGCGTCATTTTCTGGGGCTTACGCCATGTTTAGATACCGAAACTTAAATAGCTGCACTCACAAAAAAAAAAGCTGCTCAAATGTTATATGTCAGCATTGTAGATTGGGCGTGAAGTCAGCCAAGTCACATCAAGTCACCTACTTTGTGAGTTACACTGATAATTTGGTTGGTCTTCGGGGTGTAGGAGCAGGGTAAATCAGAGTGCAGCGACTGGGAAATGAAGGGATGTGACAAAAATAGATGGATAGCCTCTGAGCTGACACTGTAAAAGAAGGGTGGGAAGAGCACAATCACAAAAATCAATAGTTGTGGTGTTGCAAGAAGGTGATGAGCTGACTACAGAAGTGTGCCCTCATCAAATAGTTAGAAAAAAAAAGCCAGTGTGCAGTAGTAGAAGAGAAGTAGAGAACAGGCACAATTTACTTGAATTCTTCTTTCTCGCTTTTGCCTCAGACGTGTCATCACCCTCACTCTGTGTCATCTCTGTTTGGGTGTCTGACTGGCTCCAGGTTATTGTTCAGATTGCTTCTGAAGAAAGAAAAAAAAAGGCCTTTAGACCCGTCATCTGGTCGTCCCCCTTGATAGAGGGGGGGTCAGGCAGGGGGCAACACCTGGCTCTCCATCAGCCCCTGTGGGCCACGGACGCTCACACAATTAATTCAGTGGAGTGAGAGGTTCGGTCAAGAAATCAAACACACACACACACAGTGATACTAACAGCGTGGACACTTACACACACACAGGCACACACACATGCACAGTAAGCTGCATCTCGAGGGACAAGAGTAGCCGTAGCAACCGGTTATTTCTCCTCTCGTTTTCCCTTTCTCTCCCAGTGCAGGCTTACAAATCATGCGTAAATCATTGTTAAAAGTGCTGCCGTCATTTTTGGATATATCCCAACGTGGGTCACAATCTGTGAGAGGATGCTTGATTGTTCATGTGCGGCTTAAAATTTGAATTTCAACAGCGTAAAACTGTCTCATAACAGTTGACTTGAAAATCGTTTGTTCCGGTGATTTAGCACATCTGGGCAGGATGTTTTTCCAAGTATTGGCTCCTTGAAAATGTGCTAAGATCTGTGAGTGGTTTCCCTCCCCAATTTTTAAAGTCTACTTTGTTTCCTTCTTTTGTCCTTGGACTTTATTTGCCCTATAGTAAAAGATTTTGGACTGCTTGTCCATCAATCTCAGGGATGAGACTGACAGATAATTAGAGATGGGTGCTGTCAAAGCCTCCACTCCCTCTGATTTGTGTGCATTTGAGAATAGTAAGAAAATGAGAAAGTGCACCTGCAGTGATGGTATTATTCAACAAAGATAATATCAAATATGTGATGTGAAAGATAAGCCAAAAATACGTAACTGTACTTCATGATATCAGTTCTCTCGATTCTTTGGTTTATTATAGGATGTGAATGTTTAACAATACGCCTGTGCACATCTTGAGAGTTCATTTACCAGACATAATTCAAGTGTTCAAAGACATATTGGTTCCTTGCGGATGCTGTTGCTTCATTAAGTGCCTTTCTCTGGTTTCTTTGTGGTGCGTTGAGTAGTGGTTCCTCAGTGGCTGTTCCCTTGTGTACATACATGACAGAAGACCCACCAGATACTATGACTTAAAAGAAGAGCAGACGCCCAGCAAATTAAGTCTAATGGGGATTTGATACCAGCAGAGGCTAATGCCTGATTGTCAGTGGGCATCTATTCAGAGTATCCTTGGGCAAGACTCTGCATGGGCTGTTCACTTAGCACAAATGACTATCGATTGTAGTAACAGTCAGGCAAAACCTCAAATTATAAGAGAGGCAGGAAATAGCTAACCAAGCAAAAGCAGGCAAGACGATCTTTTGTTGAAGTTTGGGGCAATAAATCCTGGTTCCTTCATCTTAAGTACTGTGTACCAGTCTCATTGTGTAATTACATCTGTTTACTTTAAATGTTACAGTGGAAACTACAGCGTTTTTTTTTTTCTACCCTGCAAACTTTGACCATGAAGCGCTGGTGTTTAGCTCATTTAAAGACTTTAAATTGTCTCTAGGAGCGAGTCTGAGAGTGAATGGTGGCTGTGTGTGTCCTGCAGTGAAATGGGGATGTGTCCAGGGTGTTTTTTCTGCCTTCACCCTATAAAACCAGATGGATGGATGGAACTTTTGGGACAAAGGGGATGTTGTGAGTGCAGGGTATTCATCACTGCTCTGACCAAACAGTGACAGAAAGTGTCAGAGAATTAAGGAGATTGGCTGATACTTATCTCACAGTGGGGATGATTACGTCGCCCTGGTCTCACAGCCTGCCACGCTAAAATAGCTGAATGTCGATACTGTAGAGCTGATATGAAAGCAAACCACACAAAAGCCATGGACATGGGCAGAGATTTTCGCCACCAGAGAAATAAAGTTTGGAGTCAGTGTCCAAACATTGGCAAACGTCTGATGGCTGGAGGCTAGTGCCAGCCCTGGTTTACAGCATTAGATCTGACACAGTTTCTGAAGATGGGAATAAACAGGAAAAAGGAATTTGTTGTGTGGGATTCCAGCAAACACTTTAATGAAACACTTTTATGAGTCTCAGACTCTTTTAAGAGTCTGAGAGCAGTTATGAAAAATAACCTTGATCTCAGCACAGTCACCTTGGCTCGGATTTGGAGACTTGACCAAAAAGTCTTAAAATCATGAGCCATGGGTTATTTACTGGCCTTTTTTATTACGTTAAAGCCACTGTAGATTCCCCTACTGCTGACTCTTTATCTTTCTTGAGGAAAACTGTTGCAATCATTTTTAAAACTGTCACTCAAGTGCCTCCCAACATTAGACAAGTGAAAGAAATTGATGGATTCCCCTCCATTTTCCTCCATGTTCAGAAGCTGTGACGAGCAATCAGTGATCTGTTTTGATGTTGAACTGAAGAATACGGAGAGACAATGTCAAAGCACCAGTATCACTGCCGCCTCAATCATGCGCTCAGTCCATCATTTACACAACAGACACTGAGGAAGTGATGGCATGACATGACACAGAGGAGCACCTAATTCACGCCAGCAGTATAATAGTCTGCAATTCTGCATTTAAATTGGTGTTGGGCCGTGTTTACACGCGAAGTGCTTCAAATTAAATTACCAAATAATCTGTCCGTACACATCCCGACCTCCTACGGGCTTTGTTGCCCTATATTAAAAGCACCTGAGTTGCTTGTCTGCTGAGCTTAGAATTAGCTTTGGTTTAAACACTTGTTACTCTGAGATGCTTGATGAAGCAACAAGTCCAATATCTTCTGATTTATTAAGTGAAATGGACATGGATTTGGTTTTTAAAATGACAAATAGTCAAGTCATAAACTACCAACACACATGCAAATGATGGTGATTGAGATAAATCATTCAAAACCAAAAAGAAGATTTGTGAAAAGGCAGGCCTCCTGAACTAATCTAATTTATTTTTCACTGGGAAAAAAACACTAAAGAAGAAAAAATCATTTTAATTGAGAAGCTTTTTAATATTAAACTGTCCTTAATATAAAAAGTGCACCAAGGCAGTATTGCCAAAGCCTTTAGAATGAAATGAAGAGACCTTCAGGCGATTTTATCACAGACTCTCAACCTCATTTTAAAAAAAGTTCTCCCTTGGCATTTAGATGTGAATTGATGCACTCGGTGTATGAAGGTACGCCAAAACATTTCCTCGGAGCAGAAAGCTGTTCCCTTAACATTCAGCTACTTCAGTTATGTCACTGCCGACTAGGAAAGGCTTTTGCCAGCGCAAGTTTAATCATTGTTAACAGACAGCCGCTTTTTCTTTTGCAAATTAGCTTTAAAAGCAGACATTAGATTTAGCAGCGAGCCGCTCCCATCTGTCAAATGTACAGCAGGCAGATTAAAGAGAGAGTGGGCACACACTGTCAATGCATTATGTTGTTTGGAGAATTCAGGGGCAGCCACTTTCATCTGAGTCCTGATGATAAAGACTGGTGACTGCAAAACCGAATACAGCAGCCAAGTGGCATGAAAAGACTGTTGCATTGTTTATTCCCTTTAAAGGACTCACACATAAAACATGTCTTTGAAAGGGCAACATTACCAATCAGACTATGTTAACGTCCCTCATCTATCATAGTTTAATCACCCGAATTAAACTTTGTAGCGCTGGCCTTAAAAAGAAATCAAATAGAAATCACAGAGCCCTTTGCAGTCGTGTTGTGCTTTTGTACAAGTAAGGGAAAAAACTTCCCATGGTATTTATCGAAACCTGAGCCAAAGATAAGCGCAGATAACTGCCTTGTCCTTGACAGATCGCTGCAGCACAGTCTGGGCTGCTCTTTTGTAAGGGTGGCCGTCCTGCACGGTAGAGGAGAGCTTCAGGGTGTACTTACATCGGGCGTGTGTGTACTCTGAGACAATCTGTTTATTCTCTGCGGGCTCTGGAGAACGATGGCTGAGCAGCATGTGCCGTTTCTGCTGCTGTAAACCACGGTTTCTTGGGAAGAGACGTTTACTCATCCCTGGCATTGGTTGTGTGGGAGAGCATCCCCTGAAAGACACTTTTTCTGCATGAAAGTTATGGGAATTCATTGTCATTCCACGGTATTTATATCCAAGACAAAATGGCCATCACTCAGGGAAAGTGTGCCTGGGGGCTATAGACTTAATCCCCTCTATAGTGCAAGAACCAAGACTGTGCAGCTGATAGGTCAGAAATCATAAAAAAAAATATTTCTAAAAATAGCACTGAAGCTAATTCTTCTCCCATAAAAGGCCCTTTTAGAGGGGGATTGATTGTAGTAGACATTCAAACAACATCTGATGCCATGTGGGAGGGGGAGGAAGCAAAACAGTAGATTCCACTTGCCTCACTTATACTGATTTATAACCCTTTTTTTAAAGCTCCCTCATTGAGACGCCTTACTTATACTGGAGGATGAAACTTTGCAGGGAGGCACAGCACGACCTTTCTCTATTTAAATTCAACAGGTGCCTGACTGCCCTTATCAGAACAGCAGTGTTTCTCCATGTTTTAATTACACTCTCAGCATTTTGCAGGGTGATCCAGAATGATTGAATGGAGTATTTATCCTTGTTTGCTGGTGTAAACATAGACGCTATGAACAATTGGTTTAAGTAGAAATACTTCAGATGCTCTTTTACAAGCCCTTTGAATATCCTCTTCTTATCTGCCAACCACATGTAGGATTTACACTAATTGGGTGACTTACTGGCTGCCCAAGTGAATGATATATATTTCTTGCTCAGTAACAGGCTTCACAACATTCTACTGAAGCAAGTCAACTACTGGAGCATGTACACATCCAGCCTATGTTTTGAGAAGGAATCAGACATGAGGCCTTTTCACTGGAAAATTCACCAAACTATGTGTGAACCAAACCTGAATAAAGGCAGCTACATACAAACGTTTTTGGAATTGAGGGGCTTGTATTTTGCCTCAGAGAATCACCCCTTTTTTATATCAGGAATGCACATATGAATAATAACATGGTGGTGTTTTTGAACCGTTGAGCTGTGGATCTTTGGCCGAGAATAGTCTGTCATTATTCAACAAAACCAAGTGCTTTTTTTTTTTCATTGTAACTCTTCTTTAAGCAAGTGTCTCTGCTGTCTTTGTTGACAAGACTTGGACGCTCAAACTATTGACTTCTGGGGCGCTACATCGTGCGTTACGGATGGGATATGATTTCACATAAAAAGAATAATCTTTGCAGACGCCCGTTGACGAACAACAGGCGAGTCGTAGCTGCTCCAACAGCTGGTGCTGCAGTCATTAAGGTGAGAGGAGACCCTTGAGAACGCGCGTCTGCAGCAACAAAGCAAACGGGTACCCCCTCTGACTGTGAGATGAAACGCGGCCACTATTCCAGTGCGAAACAACCAGCTGGCAGTGGCAGCACACTCTGCAGCCTCCCTTCTCACCGTTCGTCTCCTCCGTCCTCTTTTTCTTCTCCCTCCTATCGCTCGCACGCACGCTTTCGCACCGCCGCAGGTTGAGCCCACTTTTGTTGAAATCCCTGACAAAGGGTTTGGACTGATCTCCGTTACACAGCTACTGTAAGCGTGTCTGCTCCCTGAAATCTAAACTTGTGCTCCAACCCAGAGTTTCTCTTTTATCTCCATGGAAACACAGCGCGGTCCTCATCCTGTCCCACGCTTCTGAGAATAATCAGTCTCCCTTTCATGAAGTTCCTCCGCGCCATGCATAAAATACGTATTTGAAAAGGCAGTGCCCCGTCGACATCACGGTTATGTCAAGTTGCAGATTTTCACAACCCCTCTTTTTTTCTTCATGGATGCTCGCGTGGGAGTCGTGCAAGGTTTTGCCATGTGTGACTCCCAGGGTAACCTGAGGTGAACCTCAGCTGTTCAAATCCCCATACCCTCCTGCTCTGTGAGACACTGCTGGGTAATTAAAATTGATCTGTCTTCATCCTCCCTAGAAGTGCGCTGAAGATGAGATTGCCGCCCAGGCAATATCGTTGATATTTGTTACAGTAAGCAAAAAATGAGAATCATTAGTGTTGCTGTGTTTTATGCCCTAACGCCTCTCCTCTTTTTCACTGACAACACAGTGGTCGGAGAGGAAACAACTTTTCAATGAACTGTGTCTCTACAGAATGGAATAAACTTACTTTCCCTCGAGAAAAACCTACTTTGCTGTGCCTACAAACTTGGGGAGAAGATGTAATTGCTGCATGTTGATAAATTTCATTTCCAAACCTAAAACTATGGCTGGGAGGAAGTCAGAGCTGGTTTATTAGATCATGACTTTCATATTTTGCATGTTGCCATCTATCCATATCTGTGGCAAGTCTGAGCTGCTGATTATGTACAGCAAACAAATGACAGACGACAACAGTGAAGAGTTAAGATTTTACATTTCGTTATGTTGAAATCAACCATAATCCAGTCAGAATTGCATGCATTATTTAAACTCCACTTTGTCCTCGCAATAAAATGCATTTAAATGCATTTGTTTGTGTCAAAATGGGGCTTTGTTTATAAAACACTTTGCCTAATAGTACTCGAATATACATTTCTTTGAAACCTTGCACATGAGAGACTCAGAGAAAACAACAAACAGAGAGTTATTGATAAAACTAGCATCTTACCTTAATAGAATATTGATCATTATGTCTGATTCCCTGGCACATAATGGTCAGAGGCATCACTGCGGTATCATTTGTTTCAATCTAATTCCATTTCCTGCCTTCCTGTCATGATCAATCCATCGCTTTGCATGTGAGCTCCTATATCAGCATCATAGGAGTAAAGAGTGTAGTAAATGACCCCAAAAAGGAGTATTCAGTCTTATTAAAATACATGTCGTATAATATACGATATTAAGCAAAATCCCTCTGCAACAACCCTTCACATACATAAAGTAATGAACTTATACTGTATCAAATGTGGGTAACTTTGAAAACATCAAAAAAACGGTGTCAAAGCCCTCATTTATGTCAACACTCTTAGCCAATAGAGCTCCTTTAGAGCAAGCTGTACGCTAGAGAAACGTCCATGTGGGATTAAGGCCCAGTTCCAGGGAACCCTGTTATCCCCCGGGTGCAGCCATTTAATTTGAGTCTATATGGTGCATCAAAGAAATTAGCAGCACCAGGGGAATGAAGCTGTAAATTATTTTTAAATGAGAAATGCCTTATGAGGCAGCCAAAAGCCCAAGAACTTCATGACTAATTTGGTGTGTGTTAATAGTCCTCTCTGCAGTATTTATCGGCTTAAATTGTACAAAATGGGCCTTAAAGTCGACTTAATAAATACAACAGACAAAGGCAATATGATCAAAACTTTTACTGTAAATGGATAATTAATTAACATTGCTAGAAAAATATGACGGATTAGTGATACAAACCCACAAATCTTTGTCAAATTCCATCAACAATATGCAAATAGCTGTGCCTGTATCTGAGTGATCGATGTTTTTCCATATCCAGAAATCAGACATGTCCATGTTACTGGACCTGCAGTGTGACTTCACTCAGCATGGACGACAGCACACATTCAACAGCATTACACACCGTTAACAAGAATTTACAACATGGGCAGGCCGATACGTTAGAGAGAGAAGGGGAGGCACAGAGAGTGAAGCAAGCTTTGAATTATAACTTTGGTCCAACATTAAACCACTGCACTGTGTCCCATCCATACACATGTAATGAAAAGATTTTTCACCCCCACTTCAGAAACAATTATCTAGATGTCAGACATAGGGAAACATGTGAGACCCTCGGTCTGACTGGGATTCAAACCAGGGACTGTCTTGCACTGAGGCAACAGTGCTATTCACCAACCCACCATGTCACCTGACTTCTTCATAACGACTCATAAAATCAGTTTTGATTGTATTGCTGGTCCAGCTATACGTTTCGTTCTTGTTTCATTGGAAAGGAACATATATTTGGAGGAGTTTTGGCATGAGATGGAAGTGACTTCAATTCACTGTTAAGAGGACTGCTGGATGTCAGCCAAACACTGGAAACAGTGTTTGCAATGTTGTAACTGTAGTGACATTGCAATTTGTCTATTTCAATTACGATGACATTATTTTCTTATTTCCATTTTCATTCTCACTCCTGCTGCAACACGACTACCATAAATCTTATAACTGCTGCTATCTGCTGCATATACCACCTTCCATTTTAAGCACTGTAGTTTTTGCACTTTCACACCTGTTGCTACTTAACGCATACTGTGGAACTTTTACTTGCACCAATACACATAGATTCTATGTATTTTGTGTTTCGCAACCTTGCGTTTATTACTTTTTATCCCATTGATATTCTCCCATTTCTGTAAAAAGATGGTTATTCAAGTCTGTAATCTATCTATCCATCTATCCATCTATCTATCTATCTATCTATCTATCTATCTATCTATCTATCTATCTATCTATCTATCTATCTATCTATCTATCTATCTATCTATCTATCTATCTATCTATCTATCCATCTATCTATCTATCCATCTATCCATCTATCCATCTATCCATCTATCTATCTATCTTTAGATCTTGTTTGTAATGGTTTATCCTGTATCTCGTGGGGTTTTCATTGCACATGAGTGAAAGTTAAATACCTGATTCTCACATTGGAGACGTTTTCATTGGATTTTTCTGGAAATCAACATGCTCAGGTCAACCATCAATCCGCACAATATTGGCTGTGATTCCCCAAAACTCATGGGAGATTAGGCAGTGCCATTTCGGTGAACAGTGATTGTGTTTAGTTTGAAGAGGGGCCGTCTGCTTGCGTGTGTGTGTGTCTGTGTCTGTGTCTGGTTCGGCAGCTTGTTTAGGTGATGTTTTCTCTCCCCTCGGTGCAGCAGTGCCACGGTGCTCAATGCGTCTCCAAGTGCGCACCAGTAGTCTGCAGAGCGCCTGCAGCGCATCCGCCTGCTCCGCTCTGCCTCCACTCCTGCATTTTCCTCTATCAGCCCCAACAGGTGGACAAGTCCAGAAAAAAAACAACAGCACAACACCCGCAGGGGGAGGGGGACGGATTGGACGCGTCGCTAAAACCAGGTGAAAGCCAACAGGGAAACTTGCCCGTCTTCCGTCTCCAGGAGCTGAATGCGGCGTTGTGCGCAGATCAGTACATAAGAGCGAAGGGGAGTCGTGATGTGGATGTACAGTCAAGTCTCCAAACATGAGAGGGAAGAATGCAGACGAGGTTAGAAATTAAGAGAAAGGAAGACGGAGCTGCAGCACAAGAAATCCAGGAGAACATTAACCAACCTTCACGCGGATCCACGCCGCGGTTGTCACATTTCTTTTTGAGGAGGATGCTGAACCTGAGAAGTTGAAAGGTTTTAATTTTTGCGCATCTGCTTTTTTTTTAAAACCATTCCTCATGTGGTTTCATCGATGTTATCCTAAAAGAAGAACGCAGGTCTCCATGAGCGCAGCAGCTCCAATGCCCATCATCTCTCAGGTTAGTCCTCTCTTGCAGTGTTATTTATGTTTCGTCTATAAAAAGCTTATTCTGACAGGATAAACGCGACTTCATGGCTCCTCAGCTTGAAGGAACCCCCGCAGGTACAAAGAGGACTCTTCTCTTTTATTTTTGTACAAGCATTTTTATGTTTACGAATGTTTATTCCCAGTAATCTTTGGAGCCAAACACAGATATAAAGATGTCAGAATGTCACCTGGGAGTGTTTGCAGGCGCCTTCCTGGCACGTGCAGCATGCAGCCAGGTTACACAGGGATGCTGTTAATTAGTGAGTGCTGACTGTTTTCTGACTGTTTCAGTGCTGGTGTAAACACGCGCACACGCACACGCACACGGGCCTCTCTCAATGGGTTGCACGGTCTGTTGAGAAGCGTAATTATGCAGCGTATCTGATCGATACAACTTTCAGAATAAAAGGCGATTTTGCTCCAGCGTTTCCCTGCCACCGCACTTGAGTTGCGCTGCACTCTTTATGTAACAAAACAGCTCAGATCGTCTATTTGTAACTATTGATCCCAGGGAGCTGTGATTACCACAAGATGGAGATGGGGTCTGTGTGTGTGTGTGTGTGAGTGTGTGTGTGTGTGTGTGTGTGTGTGTGTGTGTGTGTGTGTGTGTGTGTGTGTGTGTGTGTGTTTCAATTACAGCACACCACATATCAGGAGACCATTCACAGAGCCTCTTATACCAGTGGGGGGTCTGATGGTGGGAAGCCTCACTGTGCTGCTGCTGTATTTTCTTTTTCTGTCTCTATTTTATGTTCAACAATAAACCAAGTGATTTCTTTTACTGGGATGTACCTGATTTCTGTATTAGGACACACTACTGTGGAATCGGGGAATATACAAATCAGACTGTGGTAACATCCATTTGTCACACCATTCTCTCTCATACTCACACCTATGGGCAATATAGAGTTACTAATCAGCCTGAACAAAATCCTTGAAATATGTGATGTCTGTTCTATTTTATACATACATCACATGGAAAAGTTTTAAAGAATGACCCGTGGAGAAACAATATCTTTTGGTATCTTTTTATGTCAGAGTTCTCATATCTGACGTTCTTTGGCACTGAGGAAGCTTGGTTTTGTTGTAACCAGACATGTAAATACTCTGATGTCCAAACTATCAGTTTTGCTGCCAGTTTGAAAGCATGCTCTATTAGTGGCTCAAAGATCTGGTGCTGGCAGTGCATGCGCTTCCTCTGCGTAGTGCAGGATTTTCACTCTGCCTGTGATTGAAGTTGTTCTGCGGTGGTGACTGCGGGGTCCCCGTGTGACCAGTTCATAAGTATTTTTGCTTCAAATGAAATTGCTCCACGAGGGGCAATAGCAGTATCAAACTAATGCCCAGATTCTCAAATACGGTGTGAAAAACTGATGCCAAAGGGGCTTTACAAATTGAAAAGTTCTCAATGGAGCAAATCCTTCTCTCATGTTCTTTTCACTCGTCGTGGAGGGTAATTATAAAGCAATGAGAGCATTTCGCCACCTTTAAAGTGGAGCATTGGCTGTAACAGGGCCTGACAGGTGACATCAAGTGCGAAAAATGTTGCTTAGAAACACCAGCCGATGGTAAATTACGTGATGCTGTTTAGTGTTATTAACTTACACCGCAGCTCTTGCTGCTCCTGAAGCACATCAGGCTGAGGAGACATGAAGCTCATGAGCTCAACTCCTGAACAATCCCATTACGGCTTGTCACCTGTCTCTGAAAATTACCCCTCAGACCTGCAGATGAAACAGAATCAGTTTTGAATGTGTGACACTCGCGCTTGTAGGGGGGTAGGTAGTAGTGTAGTTCAGGCCCAAACGCAGACAGTAGAAGCAGAAAATGAGCAGCATGGTGAATTTAAAACCCCAAAGGTTCAGAGGAGAGGACTCTCAAGAACCAAACCAAACCAAAGTCTAAAAATAGAATCTCAACAGGGAAAAAAAAGAAAAAGGAAAAAATTAATAAATGTCTCAGGTCTTTCTCGAGAATCAGGAGAAATATCATTTAACCAAGGAGCAGACCAAACATGGCTCTTATTCTTCCTTCTCCTTACCCTTCGTCTTGTGCTATTTCTTCTTTAATAGTGCTCAGACTCTGTTCTTAGTACCTAACTACTGCACTCTCATCCTTTGGTAATCTGAGGAATGTCGAGCAGCATTAAATGGTATTCCAATGTCCCTATTGCATTTTTAATTGAGTGTTTTTTTCCCATGTAAGTTGCTTGGGGTAAAACTGTTTTCTAAATGACAAAATATGAATGTAGTTTAGTGATCTAGGAACTGAGGGTGAGGATGATGAGTTGAGGTCTGATTAGGATGTTTGGACCAGGACAACTCAGAGACAACATCACCAGGGAAGACATGAAATGGGGGTTGGAGGGTTTCAGGCTTTGGAGAATGTACTAGAAGAAAGGAGACCAGGCAGCTGGATGACAGAGAGTCAAACTGTTCCCATCAAAACGAGCATTTATGAAATGACTAACTGCTTGTCTTTTTGTTCTTTTAATCTGATTGGGCTGCGGTTAATCCTGTTAATCCACTAACAGAACAGCAATGAGTTGAACTGTCATAGGGTTGAGTCCCATGCTGTACACCGTAAAGGCCTTTCTATTTGCCACCTACTCCTTGTTGTTTTCTTTAATATTCGTTGACATTCTTGTGGTTTGGCTTTATTACCATGGCCCAATGGATGTTTGCAAATTAAGCTTCATAATGATCTGGATGGAGGTCCAAATAGAGATATGTTGTTTCATTTCAGGATGAAAAAGTTTACTGGTGCCACATTGTCTGCTATGTCCACCTCATCAGTATATGGATTATTATTGCAGAGCACTGGTAGATGTCACTGCAGCCACATTAAGCAGAGCCAGGAGTTCTTGGCCGTCGCCTTGTTAAGAGACAATTTTTGCCCAGTGTGTGTGTGTGTGTGTGTGTGTGTGTGTGTGTGTGTGTGTGGGGCATCATTTAACTGTCACTAGGCAACCACCGTTTCAGCCGCTGTCCATCAATTAGTGCGCATCACTAATGACATTAACCCAAGGTATCAGAAGCTGAGAAATGAAACACCTTGCCACTCTGCCTCTTCAGCAGCAGCACTTGAAGCCTGATGTTGTTTATTATGATGTCCTACTGCCATAAGATGAACAGGAGCCTCCACTGCGACTCCGTCTTCTAGGGTTCTCATTTAGTTAAAGAAACCGACTGTTGCCAGAACAGGTTTCTCTCCACAGAATGTAAATGTGTTTTTTTTACTTTTGGTGGTTTGGATTTTGTTTAAATAGGAGCTCTAAAGCAGTGCAATTAGTGCTCCAAGGTCACAAAAAAATCTCCCTCAACACGGATCAATAGCAAGTTTTAGGGATTAAAGTAGACTTGCAGTCGATTAGCAGTCTGAATCTTCACAGCTGTAGGAATTCTCTTAAGTATACGTGTTGTTCTGAGGCAGATGTGTTTTTTTTTTTAAGAATCTGCTCCACTTCTCTTTCTGTAAATTTCCTCTAATCTCTGCCTCCTCCACCTCATGTCTCCTCACTTGTGAGAGTCAGAACCCTCGACAGCACGTGTCTCCCTCCTGTAACACATTTTTTTGTTTTTCTGTCCCCTCCAGTGTGAACTCTCCGCGTCTGGCAGCAGCTGTAGCAGTGTTAGCAGGGTGCTGGTGAGCTGAAGCCCGGGGAGATGTCACAACTCTACTACCGGCGGACTGACAGCTCCTCGTACCGGGACCGCATCCCGCTGAGAATTGTGCGGGCCGAGTCGGAGCTGTCGCCTTTGGAGAAAGCCTACCTCGGGGCTGTGGAGAAGGGGGACTATGCCAGTGTCAAACTGGCTCTGGAGGTGTGTGTGTATGAGTGTGTGTATGTGTTCACAAATGCACGGTGGCGTGGATGATAATATGATTGCTAAATGGATGAATGCATACAGCCATTGAAAATCTAAATTATGGATGGATGCATGGATGGATATTGAAGCCCCAGTGTAATTGAATTGATTTAGAGATGATATATGGGCTAACGTGTGCTGGCATGATTATCCTCCCCTCATTTGCCACAACATCTGGGACCTTTATTTACTATGACAACTGTCTGAAGGCGCAGTGTATTGCCTAAGACTGGTACACAGTTCTATACCAAATTATGCAGCTCAACGTTAAAGTCGTAAACTCTAAGGGACTTACAAATACGTGTAAAGGATTTACTTTACTCGAGGTGAATAGTATTTACTGCTTTTTTTCCAATAATACATTTTTATATCTTTTGCATCACTTTTGCAATATTTGCACTGCACACATCAAGATCACAGTACATTTTTAGGCCACTATATGTAAATGTTATATAAAAGCAATGGGCATATATATGGGTTATTGTTCCTCTAAATGAATCAGGTGAAGAGAGACAGAATGCAAGTAAAACACTTGTCTGTTTTAGATCATAGTTTGCAAAGGCCAGCTGTGGAGATCTCTGTCCAAACCAAGTTCTAGCTTCCAAGAATTCACCTTCACATTTGAACAAACATATTGAGATGAGTGAATGCATAGAAACTTACAAAAGGGAATGATTTGACGGGTCATTTTGCTTAATGAAATGCATTTTATTCGAGAATATAAAAAAAAGAAACTGAGGAACTGAGACTCACAACTGAGTAAACAAAACCATTTGAGGACATGCACGAGCTTTTGCACCTCTGGCAGGCGCTTCAGTATCCAGTTCTACCCCTTTAGACATGAATCAGACTGTAGTTTGTAGCTACAGATAAAGCCTTGCAGCAACAACCTACAGACATGTTGCCCTGTCAGTCTGGATGGTCTGAAGAATGCCCGTTTCCTTTCAAAAATCAATGAATCATCTAATCAATGATCTTCTTTTACACCAAGTCCTGCGGCGGTTCCCAGAATCTAACCCTGGTTTTCAATCACAACCCTATTATCCTCAGGAGGCAGAGATCTACTTCAAGATCAACATCAACTGCATCGACCCTCTTGGCCGCACGGCCTTGCTCATCGCCATCGAGAACGAGAACCTGGAAATCATCGAGCTCCTGCTGAGCTTCAGCGTCTACGTCGGCGATGCCCTGCTGCATGCCATCCGTAAAGAGGTGGTGGGAGCCGTGGAGCTGCTGCTAAATCACAAGAAGCCGAGCGGCGGCATGCAGGTGAAGAGAGGGGGGGGGGGGAAGGAGTCTCAGAGAGAGCGAGAGAGAGCTTTATTCATGAGACAGGACTGTGTCACTACACTACACAGACACTGAACTGCAGACAGGGCTGCAGGGAGAAAAGTGGGAGAGAGGCAAAGACTGGCATTTATTTTCTCTGCAAATGAAGTTTGTTCTGTTGTTCTGTTTTTTCACACTTCCAACCCAATTTCTGTCTGAAGGGACCCCTGGCAGTTTTGTTTGAAAGCTGTATGACAGCCATCTTGTATCCAGTAGATAATGGCACTGCACAAATGCACTTATATGCAGCTGACATGCCATGCGCTCATTACTTATCTCAGAATCTGAAAATGGTCATTCAAATAACTAAAGGAGTCATACTACTGCTGTTTTTTAGCCTCACAGCACTTCAATACACACATGCTGGCACGGCCTGACTTGTTTTGATGTAATTCAGCCTCCTGCTTGCATTTCTTTATTTAACTTTTACTCCTTTGCTGCTGTTTTCTATTGCTCAGGGTGATTGTTGTTGGCAGCGTATCATTGTAGGTTTTCAGACTGCCTCTCAGTCCTCTTTGCTTTTTGTGACAGCAGCAGAGGCAGAGCAATGAAAAAACCTTTGTGACCTGACACCTGAGATCTGTAGAGCGGACGGCTCTTTAGACCGTCAAAAGAAAGTAACTGAAACGCGCAAATCAAAGTGGCACGCTGTAATTTATCACAATGCAACAATGAAATCTCGCAAGAGAGCTGATCGATGAGGCCACCGGCATGGCCGCCCAAAAGCAAAATTACAAGAGGAACTTTGGCTCTTAATGATGCTGGAGTGCAGCGTCAGCCCATAAAACTCAGCGCTCACTGTATGACTAAGAGGCTTTACACACTGGCCTGGAGATCCTCACACCATCCAAATTTATTGACCCAGTATCGTTGGCAACAGTAAAAGCTGACACTTCAAACAGGCCTTCCTCGGCCTGCTGGAAAATGTACAGGTCTCATTAATGAGTTGGGGGAATATGACACAAGAGGGTATTCATATATTATTTCAATCTCTTGTACGGATCCAGAGCAGTGTGAGAATGCAACGCTGCTGCTTACGAGCAAGTCTGATCCTCTCATGGATGATAACTGCCAGCTCAGAGGTGTAATTACCGTAATCAAAAGCAAATATATTCAAATTAATCTCAGATTGGTGCCCTCTTGCACTGATTGCTCTCCATCCATGGGACATTTTCTTTTACTTGCTTCCTGCAACACAAAGTCTGTTTACACTGGCGCACCGACACACTTAAACAGTATTCTGCCCTCCTATCACAATAATTTACCAAACACCACACTGGAGCAGATGGTTTTGGCCTCATCGATCGGTTGAAGAGACTACAACCCGAAGTGAGATACTTTATTAATCAAGCAGGAAGGGAACGGAGTATAGACTCCTGTTGTGTCTGGTTAGAAGCTTTTTATATGGTTTTGATACATAATAAATCAAAAGTAATGGGAAAGGGGAAAATAAAAAAGGAGAGACTAGAATATATTAGAAGACAAAATACAGCACAAGATGAGATAGCGAGAGCAGTCAATAATTTCCAGTCAGAAGCTCTCAGCTGTGACATCAGCTCCCGTGTTTCCTCTTTACCTTAATGCTTTCACAAGATGGTGCCTCGTCCACCGCATGAGTAGGTTGTGAAAAAGCATTACTCCGACCGAATGTACCCGAGAGGCTCATTGATTATATGAAAAGGAAAAAGAAAAGGACCCTCTATGTTTCCAGCGCCTTCTCAAACAGTTATTAACGAAGAGATTCGCTCGGCGTTTTGTGTGTATTTGTCTTTTCTGTTTTGCAGGCTGTCTGAATGATGTGTTTGTAATCATCTCATAAGTGTTGTGGCTCATTTGTTTTCTGCCAAGGATTGCGTTGTGATATCAGCCTTTTAAACAGCTTCATGCATTATCCTCTGAGCACAGATATGCATCTCTTCTGAGGCACGAGCGCTGGAGCTCGCAGCGTTTCTCAATTAAAAGGGCCTCAGGGTGCGTCTGTGTTCAGCTGATTTCTCTTCCCTTGTCTCCTATCTGACTGTTACCCAGAATTTTTCCCTGACTTTCGTCTGTCTGTTTTCTATGGATTCGTGATATCATAGCATATCATAGACAGCTATGTAAGGGGATCCTCCCCTTACATACACCCCCTCTATACGATACAGACATTGAAGAAGGCACGGTCGTGCCTGCTCGGATTGGCAAAGACAAGAGCCTGTGTTCTGCGCTGTCATCCGAGCCCGGAGCTGCTCAGTGTCCCATTTTACAGCGGCTTAAGCTAAACACTGTTTGTGAGGTTTCGGAATGACAGGTGAAAAGCAGCAGGGAGGCTCAGAAAGCAGCACGCTTGGAACAAAAATCAAAAGCACGCTGGTGCTAATGTTGCATTTTTAATCAATATGCTGATGCGGGAAGCCTCTTCTAATGCGAGCAGCTCATATTTCTCACACGGACAAGTGGGCTACGACATTTCGATTCTTTTCTCCGCTACCATCATAACTTCACATCTATCGGCCCGCTCTCCTCCCGCCTTGTGCTTGGGCACTGGCCAAGGCCGTTTGATGTGGACTATTTGATGTCCCTCCTCCTCCCACACAGAGAGCAGGGTATATGGCTTATTAGATCACCCTCCTCTGCGAAAATACGACGACTCTCAGACGTGGCTCCATGCCACTCTTTGGAGTTTGGTGCTGCTGCATTGTGACTGCTCTGGGAGTTCAACTACACAGTAAATTAGCATCCATGGGATAAAATGACTTTTTAATGCAATATGGATGATGAAACATTTTGGAGAAAATGAACCAATTCAACAGATAGCAATTCTGTTTTGTTCATCAGAGAGTATTGGGTTTTTGCTTTCTACCCACAGTGGAGTGCTTTAAAGTGAAACTGTTCCAAAAGATCAGATCTTATCTTCAATGAGTCTTGCTCGTTCACATCTATTGTCGTTGTCCTTTAGATGGTTTTCTTTGGAATGAAATGCCATCTAAATTGAGTTTTGTAGATATAAATGTTGCCACAGAGTACAAACACGATGTGTCCTCAATGGACATCAGTGACTCGTAGCATCTCGCCAACCACTGGATTGATTGATTAATTCTATTAAATATTCATAGCCAGAGGATGTATCTTAATGGATTCTTAATCTCTTGATTTTTCATCTAGTGCCACCAACATATGTCAAGTAGATCAAAACACGATATTTTACGTTTATTCATTTTTGCCTGCAGATTAATCGCTCAAGACCAGAAAGAATCCATCAGTTAAATGACTTTTCTTGTAGTGCCTGCATTAGATGCTAATTTATTTGGATATTTTGCAAAGCCTATTATGGTCAGCCTGGATTGTGCCTGGTCTACAAGTAGGGCTCCTCCAGCTCACTGAATAAGGCTTTAGACATCACATGTTCATCCTGTGACCGTTCCCCGCTCTCCTCTCTCTCTCCCTCACGGCAGAATCAGATAATATGGCTTCAATTATAAGCGAAAAGGGCCATCTTACTCTTTGGCAGCCCGCAGACGTGTATTCCCCCTCAATGACATGGGAATAGCAGAAAGGCTTAGCTGGAGTGACTGATAAGAGGGATAGGTGGAATGAGTTTCTTTCTGAGCATAATGATTCCCTTAGAAACGTGTGAAATACTGATACCATTCATCGCACTGTTGCTTAAACCCTTTACAGGGGTCTAGATAGGGCTGGCAGTTTGTCTGCGACTTTGACCAAGGGCGTGATCTCTGGAAGCATTAAGGGACTTTTTGGATTGAACAGAGGATCGTTTAGGGGTGGTGTTTAAGTAAACCAATTGCTTTTATGTGTCAGTTTAACCTGACAGGATGATGAAAAGAGACCAAAATCTGAAAAGCTAGCCCTGGATTACATAAAACGACCTCACAGGAGCTTCCTAATTAAAAATTCACTCTCCTCTGCCCTGCTAGGTTCCTCCCATCTTATTGGACAAGCAGTTCTCTGACTTCACCCCCGACATCACTCCCATCATCCTGGCTGCACACACCAACAACTATGAAATTATCAAACTGCTGGTGCAGAAGGGCGTGTCTATGCCGCAGCCTCATGAGGTGGGTAAATGCCAAATGGTCGAAAATGTGGTATATTATGAGTGTGAAACCCTGTTTTTTTCTAAAGAGGTAAGCAGACAGAGGTAGCAAACATATTTATTAGAATATCAGGTGCTAAAGTGCAAATTGCAGATAGTCAATGTGTAAGGTAGCAGCATCAGGGGTGGGACTTGAAAGTATATAGATATGAAAAGCAGCAGTAGGAGTAGAGGTTTATTTACATGATTACTTTTCTTCACACATGAGCAATTTTTACATTATGAGTGTCTTCAGGATAATGTGCAAGTATGCACATAATTTGTACAGTGGGTTTTTTCTTCAGGACTATAACCAGGCATGACAGCACTTGGCCTGCTTCACGGATACAGAGCTTGCACTGCAACAAAAAGACAGATCATCATTCGGTTCATCACTAAACAAAGTGAAGCCTCATTAAAGCACAACCCTCCGCTGTTTGATGTTGCAGGTGCGCTGCAACTGCGTGGAGTGTGTGTCCAGCTCAGACGTGGACAGTCTGCGGCACTCGCGCTCGCGCCTCAACATCTACAAAGCGCTGTCGAGTCCCTCTCTGATCGCGCTGTCCAGCGAGGACCCGTTCCTCACCGCGTTCAGGCTCAGCTGGGAGCTGCAGGAGCTCAGTAAGGTGAGGACAGAGTGCCGTGTGCACACACTGGATCAGATCTGAAAGCAGCACTGAGATTACCTGTGAGATTGGCTGCGCACTGGATTTATTAACTTGTTGCCCTTTACCGATACAATCACCTGACCTTCAGAGGCCAGTCCTTTTATTAGCCAGACATGAATATGAATCGGTTTTGGTGAATGTCGTTGGATGAGGAAAATAATTGAAAATACACAGGGCAGCACAGTGTGGTGGAGAGCATCATCCCCACACAGCTAGAAGGAGATGAGATAGACTCCCTGGAGTTTGCATGTTCTCCTCATATGTGAGTTTTGTCCAATGCCTCCAGTTTCCAAAAGGTGGGTGTTTAGTTCAATTGGTGAGAGTAAAATGGGGATAATACAGAATATTATCAGATGAAATTGTTCATGTGGAGTGGAACATTTCAGGCAGTTCAATTAAACAACCAAAGAGTGTTAAATTATGGCCCGTCGAGGCTGTATATTTAATGAATATCTGCAAACAAGTTGGAAACAGCTAAATGACATGAAACACCCAGAGGCAATGTTAAATTAAGAAACACCACTTTGTAGCCTGTGCCATTGTAATTGACTGGGATTAACACTGCAGCTGCCAGTTGTGATGCACAGCTACGTCTGTATCCTCCTCACAACCGTTTTAAGGTGGAGAACGAATTCAAATCGGAGTACGAAGAGCTGTCAAAGCAGTGTAAGCAGTTTGCCAAGGACCTCCTGGACCAGACCAGAAGCTCCAGAGAGCTCGAGATGATCCTCAACTACAAAGACGACACCAATATACTGGACGAGGACGGCAACAACGACCTGGCGAGACTCAAGCTAGCGATCAAGTACCACCAAAAGGAGGTGAGCAAGACAGAGTGTGTGAGGCAGCTGCTGTCACTCATTTGTGTGTATTACTCTCTATTTAAATTGATTGTGGTGTTCAGGTGGTTTTTAACGTTTTTAACACATAACATAATGTAAAATGGAATTTAAATTAAGTTGTCTTTTCATCAGGAAAGTACTGTAAAAAATAGAAAGCTTATGTTTAAAGACTAATCCTTGTGGTACGAGTCTTCTAAAGAAAAACAAATTCTTCATTTGATAATAGCTCAGCCATTATATCGCAGTCACGTAGCAATGACTTTGAAGGTTAGAACAATGCCAGAGAAATAATCACTTTGTGACTCTGACAAAAAGAGCGAAGGGAATAACAAGCAAAACATTATGTGTCTTTCATTATTTCTTTCACACACACTAGCACTCACTCAGGTGCACCTATCAGCCTGTCACACAGTCAATTTCACTTTTTTACTTCTCTAATTTTGAAGAAATCACATTATTCATGTTTTTTTGTGTGCGTATCTTCTACCTTTCCTCTCTCCTTGAGGCCAGTATGGACCACCATGTTATCCAACTGTACAGCTTATTAGATTGCTTTGTCACATGCCTCAGGCAGCATCCGCTATATGACAACCAGGAAAGACTGTAGAGCGCTGAGTTTGCTCACAGGTGTCACCGTGAGCCAGTGTGAGCTGATGTAATGATGTTAGACTAGCATCCTTTGTTTTCTTTTTTGGTGCTGATTGTTTGGATATGGATTTTATCCATATTTTCTATTTCAGTAAAACAGATGTTTCTACATGCTGGGCCATTAACAGTGCGACCCAGCAACTTTTAATGCTCTAAAAGACGCAATGATTTCCTTTAACGTCCACTTGGCATCCATCTTGGCATTTTGAACACATATGAATAATAATGAGGAGAAATGGTTCAAACCTGATAGCTCCACAGCAATTCCCCCCCCACACTCCACTGATTTCATGCCTTTGTTTCTATTGTGTGATGATATTCTTCTCAGTCAAGGCAGGAACCACTAATGCAGAAAGGGGGAAAAAGCCAATTAAAAAGTACAAAGTATAGCATTAATTGTCTGCTGCTGCTATATAGACCTGCAGCATATGCAGTATGGCTAATAGGAAAAGCACTCGAAATTTTATAGTGCCTCTCTCATTTTGAGGTTGTTATTCTGCAAAGATGTTCTCATTATATCTCTCTAACTCAAGAAATACTTTAAATATATACATATTGGCTTTTACCTTACTTGTACCAGTGTTACAAGCCTGATGCTGTGGCTGAATGGAAAAGGTTCAGGAAGGAAAATCCTAGAAATGATGCATGAACTATGTTTGTCCGGGAGGCCTGGTTTTTACACCGTTGTGAAATTTATGTGAGATTGCTGAAAGCTCCCCCGGGCAGCAAGAAAAGGGGTTAAATAGATATTACACTGTAGAATTGTTCCACTGAATATTGAGGTGATGCAAAACAGTGAGGAGGCAGACACATTACTCCCAGGAGCAACTTATAATTCATTCAGCTGTCTCTGGCTGGGAGCTCAGCCTGGGCTGTCAGAGCAGATGCACTTTCTGAGGTGTCGAGATTTATGAAGCCACCGTTTTGCCCCGTCATCCCCCCAGTGGTTGTGCATGGAGACTCAGGCTTTCGAGTCTCAATGGGACAATAGGAACAGTGCAGACACACAGCTGGACGCCATGATGGACAGGCCTGTCAACTGACCCAGCCTCTTGGTGGATGGCAGCAAATCTGTCATCCCACCCAACATGAAAATACGTCCCCTCCTGATGATTCGGCCTCCAAACGCATCTCCTCTCCCCAGACATCTTTTAATTAACCAAGACATGTCCCAATGTGTCCTATCAATAACGGCCTTCGATTGCGCTGGGACTTTGATGGAGGACGACGTCTCACGGTGTGGGTAACAATCCACCCAGCTGCCCTTTTCAAATGATAAATGTCCCGGCTGAGTCGTCATTTCAAGGTAATGTCATTCCTCTAGATGTGCTCATTCTGGGGCTATGAACACATGTTGCTAGCAGAGTTATTTTGGAGTTATTTGGGCCAATGAGTGTTTAGTCCTGTTGCCTCATGACATGAAGGTCCTGGATTCAACCGCCTCTCTATGTGGAGTTTCCATGTTCTCCAGTGTCTGCGAGGGGTTTCTCTTCTCATCAGAGTAAAAAAGTTTCATTTTTCATTTAAAAGAATAAAAAACCCCAAAACAGTATTTTCACCTTCTAAACTTATGTCATTGCCACTGTAAAATACATTCTGAGATACGTACCTCCACAAAGTCCACACAAGTGTCCTCAATGAAAGGGGTCAAGAGCACGTGGGACATTTGACTGTACTTGGTGGGATGCAAACTTGGAAAAGTACTTAGTCATACTGATAATGTTTTTCGAGTCCACAAGAGCACTAGTACAGAGAAGTATTGTACAGGTACAGTATTGAGAAACAGCAGTGGACTGACTACCTGCAGGGCTGCCTAGAGGCCACAGATGCAAACATTTTACTAATGTCATTCATGAAGAAACAGAGTCTGAGTGATTACATGAGCATCTCCATCTGCCTCCCCACCAGACCTTTGTGCATCTTTTCTAATAAGAAACCCTGGTTTAGTACGAAAATCCACAGAAAATCTGAAAGAGGCATGGAAGCCTTCAAGTCTGGGGATTGAAACAAGTACAAGTGGGCCCTCTTGTACTGTTTGTACAGAGCAAGTTACAAAAGCCCATCCAAGCTGCAAATGGGGCACACTCCCAGATGTGAGAGCTGAATAACAACACACAGTGCATGGCAGGGAATCCGGGCTGTCACAAATACACTGAAAACACAGCCAGTATAAAGACCAGAGACACCACGCTCCCAGGCAGTCTTAGCACGCTCTGCACCCCTGCAGTTATGTAGTGTCTGCGTCTTTGTGTTTTTCTATTGTATTGTTATTGCATTCGCTGCTCCTGCTAATCTAACTGATCAACTCAGGGACTGAGTTTCACAACTGCGCAAGTATACACAAGTATTTTATATGTGCCCAGACTGTTCAGTTTGTGCCGAAATGGCCATTCAAAAAAATCTTGAATCTTCACTTTAATGCAGTAGTCTCTAGTGCTCTCTCCTGCTTACAAACTCAAACCCTCATTTCCTAAAATTTCTCCTTGAAATAAGTCTATTCATTTTGGAGACTTTTCTTCTTGCACAGTTTATGGCTCCATAAATTTACCTTGGAATCATGTAGAGGGAGAACACTTCATAATCAGTAACAACATGTGCAGCGCCAGCACTGTGACATAAGGCGTTGCATTATGCTGGATCTTTCTAACATGCTTCAGTAAATTGTCCATGGAAAGGAAATTTAAGATGTGCGAATCTCTCCGCTCAAGTGACAATTTGCAGTGGAAATTGTTAAGCTCACTGCAGAGCTGGAAATAAAAGAGCGATTTCTCTGCTGCAGTCTCCTGAGAGGCGGAGATGTCATTGGTACAGAGGAAACGTACGCGCGCACACAGGCTCACAAAAAGAGGATTTGTAGTGATTGTTCTGCCCGTGACAGATGATTAATCGGGCAGACACAGTTCTGCCACCTGCGAGGCATGAAGCGATACGTGGACAGTGCTGGACTGCAAAGCCTTCGCTGGGATCTTGCACTCCAACACGTCAGGGCGCTTGCGATCACCTCTTATCCCTGCCTGCAATTTTGCGGACACTTAGACGCTCTTGTAATTATTATGGCATGACATTCAGCGTGAATGTGTGATTCAGTCTTGTTACAGTGCAGGGTGTTAATGAGTGTCGTGGTGAGTCACGATGAGCTCGTTTCTGACCCTCAGCAGAAGGACAGATCTCCTCTTAACCTTCTAGTGTGTGCGTTTGTAATCTCTCATTTGCAGTTTTTGTTTTTATCCTCGCATCTGTGTGTCTGTTTGTGTGTGTGTGTGTGTGCGTGTGTGTGTTTTTCGGCTTTGCCGCTGCTGCGTTTCCAGGGTTTAGCAAGGCAATTTATAATGGTCTGAAGAGAAATCTCCACAGGCCTCCCCATCTGAAGAGCTGCGCTAACAGAGCAGTTTGCGCTTTGATGCAGCGGGAGGCCAAATCAGATAAATATGATCAGTAACACATACACGTCAAAGGGGCGATTATCCCCTCTATCTCCCCAGAGGGTTCCACAGTGGATTACTCCCATTCATACTGACACACTTGCAGATATAAAGGTGAGAAAACTGAAGATTCGCCGTGGGAGTGAAAATGACTGTGTCTCGAAAATCTGAACTTTTCAGATGGAAACTCATAAATGTTACATGCTCTAGTTTGATGTTGCCCCCTTGTGAAGCTTATAAAAACTGCAGTACAGTGTTTCAGGATGTTCTGGATGTCCTCCATCAAACAGTGATGAAATTTCACAGAATTCTGTGTGATGTTAACTTTTCTTGAAGTGAGAAAGACCACTAAGAACAAGGTGTCCTTTTACAACATTCCCCTGATGGCAACATAGAAAACAAATAAAAAATGCAATGGACAACAAAACAGCATGAGAAACGTCTACTCAAATTACACACCTACAGACTCTTAAGTCTTGAGTTCAATTTGATTAGAAAAGATCAGCTTAACTCGTTTGAAAACTAATGCAGCATTTCACGGCGTCACACTACCCCATCCATCTTCAAGAAGCCCAACTTCTGAGAACATCCCCTCTCCTGACTTACTTAGCCCTTCTCCTTACCCTTCTCCTGCTTTCTCCTCTTAATTAGCGCTTAAGATGTGCACTTGTACTATTACTCACACAGCTGCCCTCTCCTCCCCTGGTAGTCTAAGATATGTAGAGAGGTATTTCCTGCTACACTGCAGTCTATTTTGTGATGTAGCTTGAACAGTTTTTTTTACTTTATCCCATGTTAACTGACTTTTATCAAGTGTCTGGATAAGTAGTATATGTAAAATAGATGACATCCTCTGCTTGGGTCAGTGCCATTGTTGGCGTAGTTCACATCATGGATGGGGCGTAGCACCAGTTTTTATATTGTGGTAGAGCTAAAGTCTAGTGAAGCCCATCGACTTGTTTTAATGAGCCTGAGACTGGGTGCATTAGCGGTAACAGATGCCAAGATCACCAGTGCGAGGGATAATGCAGTTCATCATGTAGAATTGAATATCAAGGAGACGTATGAGTGTGACTGTTCATCCTGGAAAGTTGATTGTGATTAACCCGTAATGAATGATGAAAAAATAATGGGTTCCCACTTTGCACAAACCCACACAGTCAAGAGTGGAAATCCTGAGCAGAGAAAACAGCAGCTGAAACAGAACCAGAAGGGTTTTCTTGCCTGTCAGTGAACGTGGAGGAGAGGACCTTTTAGGCTGATAGAGCCAAAGTGGAACGTCTCTTCACAGAGCTTCACTGTTATCTCACTTGTCCCTTTCACACTGTGATGAGCTCTTTGGAGGCACTTTTGGACAGCTGACAGCGGAGAGAGCCAGGAAGGGTTGGAGAGGGACACTTTCCCAACTGGTCTCGATGTGGTTTGAGCTCTGTGAAAGGCAAACGCGACACTTGACGGCAGCTGAATGTTGGAGCTGATCACGGTAGTGAAAACAGGGGTATGACCACACCGTTATCTGTTATATTTAATACAAAGAGTTTCTTTAGTCCCGAGAGCAAATTAAAGGAAAATATGAAAGATTACCAGAGATTTTTTTTTCTAACCTTCTGTTTTTAAAAGATGATGGAGACATTTACTCAGTTATGTAGATTAATTTGCTAAATCACTCTTAAAAATCACATTATCTTATTATTGTTGGGATTTCCATTATGAAACAGATAATCTCATTAGGTTTTGAGAGAGTTATTAGAGAGTTATTACTTTTTAATGCCGTCTCTGGTGCCATGCTTAGTAGCAGGGATATGTTTCCTAATTTTGACTTTAATTACCCTAATTTCTGACCCAATGAGCATCATTGTCTATTTTTAATATCATGCTGATTAAGGCAAGACTCAAGGCAGCTCAAGTACCTCTTGTTATTGTCAGTAATTAGAAGTAATGTTCTGACAAGAGGTGAAAGACGCGATCTAAGAATGATGTGTTTGTGAATGAATCACCAACTCAAAGTGTCTAAGAACCTGTGACAGAACAATCACAAAAGCGATCAAAGCTTTCTTTAAGTGGACCCACTTTACTGCCATGGAACTAAAAATGTTTTCTTACTTTTTTATTTCATGTTTTCTTATCTTAAATACGTCAGACTTTGCACCCACATATCCTTTAATGAGGTTTGCTCTTTTTTCCACATTAAGCTTCACACTCGGAGAAGTCTGAAAAACAAAATAATCAACACGCACACTTTTCCCTCTTCACTTGTTTCAATGGCCTAATGTTGATGTGTTTGTGACTCAGCGAACTGTGTTGACCGTATTGCTCTAGTTTTGTGTACGTCGTGTTAAAGACAGAAACACACCTGTTTGGTACTCCTCTGTTGTATTCACCCCTCTCCCCATCCCTCTCAAGTTTTCTGGCAATACTGTGGTTGAAATATGGAAATATGACCCTCTCTACTCGAGACCTTGACTCAGTGGGGGATCTCTGGTTCCCATGGCAACGTGGCTGCAGAGTTGGTGAATTGGCGCCCTACGGCGGGGGCCTACAGTTTAACTCTGACGGTGCACACGTGTTTTTCCTTGCGCACCTGTGTGGTTTGACTCGTCGTGTCTCAGATCCGATTTACGCGCTGATCAGTGCCGTCACATGGACTGAACAAAGGGCAAAACCACACAAGTCCCCGCGCCTGCAATCCTGCTATTTTGTTTTTGTACTATTTGTGGACTGTTGTGTATTGTGTATGGTGAATTTAATATTTTTTGTATTATTGTTGGCTGCTGTATTTGACTATATTTAATTATCACATTGTTCCTTATCGTATCTTATCTTATCTTATCTTATCTTTTCTTATTTATCTTATCTTGTCAGCAACAGAGTCGCAGCACAGCTGCAGAATTAGATTGGGTCACCAGCAGGAACATGGCACTGACTTAGTCATTATTTCCATTGCTCTTTTCTGTCTGGCAGTCAAAGAAGGCAGTGATCAACACTTGACATCACACCAGCCACCCAAGTGCAAGGGATGAAACATTTCCCACATGTTGGTTTTGGCCCCAAGTGACTCAACAGACATGATTGAAGGCAGAAATTTTCATCTGTTTCAAATGAAGATTAAATCATATCAGACATCTCCGGAAGGATCAGTGTGTTATCATCTCAGCAACAAGAGCTGATCCAACAACAGGATCACACAGATACCATTTCATTGATCTCATTTCTCTTCATTCTCCCTTTGTTTTGTTTTATAGTTTTCTATGCCAAGACAGCCATTAAAGCACTGATTTCCTTCAAACATATCTGTGTGCAGACAACACAACCAACACGTCCTACTCCTACGTTCATATGCTCTAAAGTGGAGCTCGCTGCAGGTGCTAATTCTGGCATGTGGTCACTAGAGCATCGTGTTCTGTGTAAAACCCTCAAAATAGCTTCAGGCCGAGGATGCTGTCTTCCAGCAGGCTAATACACCAGGCTCCTAAGCGTAAGCCAGTATTTATCTCAGTAGATAGGATAAACAGCATAACTCTCCTCTTCCTGGTTTTGTCTCCTTCAGTTTGTAGCTCAGCCAAACTGCCAGCAGCTGTTGGCGTCCCGCTGGTATGACGAGTTCCCCGGCTGGAGACGACGCCACTGGGCGGGGAAGTTCTTCACCTGCGTCTTCATCGGCCTCCTCTACCCCGTGTTCGCCCTCTGCTACCTCATCGCTCCCAAGAGCCGCTACGGCCTCTTCATCCGCAAGCCCTTCATCAAGTTCATCTGCCACACGTCGTCTTACCTGACCTTCCTGTTCCTGCTGCTCCTGGCGTCCCAGCACATCGTTACCACGGAGCAGGACAGGCAGGGGCCCGCACCCACCACTGTGGAGTGGATGATCCTGCCCTGGGTGCTGGGTGAGAAATGGGGCTGAGGGTGGTTGCTGTATGCCCACTTTACATAATCCAAAAGAGAAGTTGTCCAAGTCATCACCAAAGTTTTAACTTGTTTTAACCACTGGAGCATGGGGTTTCATTTTCCCAGCAGTTTGCTACGGTGGATGATTTCAATTAGCTGCCATTAACATCAGCTAGTGTTTGCTGTGTTGAAGGCTCCAGTCAGAGATGCAAATGAGAGATGCTGCAAATTCCAAACATTTATAATATCCATGCTCAGACTTCCAGCCATAGCAGCATTCAAGAGACTTTATTTTTTAGTGGATATTTCTAAAGCAATTTAGTAGATAAAAAAATCAAATGCTCAGCAGCAAGGGCCAGTATCAGTACCTTTTTGCAGAATTGAATCCATTTAAGATAGCACTTTGAGCTATGATAAAATGATCAGAGAGAGTGTACAGTTTTTTTTACCTATTAATCAGTTTTTTTAACCTATTAATCCCAAAAGTAATTGAGAGATTAATTTATAGCAACAATAGTTGTTGCAATCCTTTCTTGAATATGTCAAAAGTAACTGAATAGACAGTCCTTACAAATTTCTACAGACATTCAGTATTAATGCTAATGTACTGCAAATATACTTAACTGCAAGGGACAATGCTGGACAAGGTGTCAGTTTTCAGAAATTAATAGATATGGAGGCGTGAACCGTCTGACGTTTTTTTTTGAGAATTTGACACCTCGAAGGGCATTATCCTGCTTATTCTGTACCATGGTCACTTAAGAAAGAAAGAAAGAAAGAAATATTAAATTAAATTCTCATATTTTGTGTCATGTGTTTTAGAGTTCAAATGATTTGCTAAAAATGGATACTTGTAGCATCTCTACATATATATATAATCGACACAGTGATTCACAAGCAAGGGAAGAAAAAGCATACGATCATTTTCTTTCATTTGTGGTCTTATAATGTTTGCTGGAGAAATAATGAGTCTATCTCTGCATTTGCAGGATTCATTTGGGCAGAGATCAAACAAATGTGGGATGGTGGTTTCCAAGACTATGTGCATGACTGGTGGAACTTAATGGACTTTGTCATGAACTCTCTTTACTTGGCCACCATCTCCCTCAAGATTGTAGCCTACACTAAGGTAACTGCACTAGACACTACACACAGCATCGGTTTTCCATCTTGTCACTCATCTGTGCCCCATCCTTCGATATGTCCAGTACAGTGGCAGTAAACCCAGGAACCAGTGGGAGATGTGGCACCCCACACTCGTAGCTGAGGCCGTGTTTGCCATCGCAAACATTTTCAGTTCCCTGCGCCTCATCTCCCTGTTCACCGCCAACTCTCATCTGGGGCCGCTGCAGATCTCTCTGGGGAGGATGCTGCTGGACATCCTCAAGTTCCTCTTCATATACTGTCTGGTAAAGTGATGTTTGCAGACCTGGCAAGAATAGAAACATGCACAGAGGAAACACTGAAATCATACGCACGCTCTTGTACTGTATTCATACAGGTCCTGCTGGCCTTTGCTAATGGGCTGAACCAGCTGTACTTTTACTATGAGACCAAGGCTTCGGATGAGAGGGGCAAATGCAAAGGCATCCGCTGCGTGGAGCAGAACAACGCTTTCTCCACGTGAGTTCACAGACATGAACACAGAGCACATACAACTTTTCAGATGCAAAGAGAGACTGGAGGCATTTCGGATTTCTTCACCCATCTTGTGAAATCTTTCAATTGATGACAAATTTGGTTTATCTGAGGTCTTGTTCCTTTTTCTTGCAGATTGTTCGAGACCCTGCAGTCTCTCTTCTGGTCGATCTTCGGTCTGATCAACCTGTACGTGACCAACGTGGACGCAGACCATCAGTTCACAGAGTTTGTCGGCGCTACCATGTTCGGCAGCTACAACATCATCTCCCTGGTGGTGCTCCTCAACATGCTCATCGCCATGATGAACAACTCCTACCAGCACATTGCTGTAAGTGCAGACCAAACACAGGGGGCATTTAGTTGATGATTCGTGTGTCGGCTGTGCTTTTCATGTGCCCCATTGTTGGTTTCAGGACCATGCGGATATTGAGTGGAAGTTTGCCAGAACAAAGCTGTGGATGAGCTACTTTGAGGAAGGGGCCACACTCCCGGCACCGTTCAACATCGTCCCAAGTCCCAAATCTTTCTGGTACCTTATGTGCTGGATCAAGAGACAAGTTTGCAAGAGGGCAAGCTCCAAGCGGCCAGAGACATTTGGCACTCTTGGAGTAAGTAGGATGTCGAACTTGGGTGGACATTTTTAATAGGATATTACAGAGCATATCCATTGCCCTAATTAAAGATATGCCATTGACCAGACTTTCCTTAAAAATCTACCATTATTTCTTGTTTATGTGGTCAATCTGCAAGAGTAATAGAAACAGGCTGTAATGAGCTGAATGACATTTAATGGATTCTCTTCATCATTTCAGCCATTGTTAAAGCAAATAATCTACATTAAATGTCAGATTTTGACGTCCTTGTTTATTTTAGTAAAATGATTTTTTTTTATTCAAGGTGACATAAAACAGGAGTTTGGAGATTTCACCATCAGATTTCACATCATACACAATAATATCAATTAACAGAGAAAACAACTGCCAGATGAATTAATACTCAAAGTATTATTAGCCACACCCTAATCTGACAAATGGATTATATCAGACTCATTTCAGTGCAGAAGTCAGACAGTTTTCTCCTGCGAAATTCACACATAGCAAAGGTTAATGCAAAATTTTCACTTAGAAGAAAAGCTCAATATGCCTTTTCCATTATCTCCCCCTCTTTGTGTAACTCATCCTCCCTGGCACCTGATGTCTGTGCAGAGGCGGGCAGCAGAGAACCTGAGGATAAACCATCAGTATCAGGTAAATGAGATCTCCTTAAAAGCAACCAGAGAGCAATCGCCATCGTCTGCCTCTGTGTGTGTGTGTGTGTGTGTGTGTGTGTGTGTGTGTGTGTGTGTGTGTGTGTGTGTGTGTGTGTGTGTGTGTGTGTGTGTGTGTGTACGTGCCAGTAAGAGACAGTTCATAGCCTTTGACAGCTGTTTTACACTTTCCGTTTCAATCTCTCAATGGATGGCTTTTATGATGCTTCATATAATGGACTGACAATTACACTCAGTGGGATGTACGTTGTCTTTCTCTGTGGAGGATTTTCTATTTGTCTGTACCTGCAGGTGGCTATTGTTGAGTTTGTCATTGGAGATGAAGCATGAAATGTTTTTTGTTCTACACTATTATGTTTGGCATCTTTTCTCGGAATGATTCACTGACTTTTGTCTAACATTGTAAAGCAACATGTAATTCAGTTGCAGTTTGCAGGAGATTTACTATTACAGTACTGAAGGGTTCTTTTTCCTAACGTTGTAGGAAGTACTGAGGAACTTGGTGAAGCGCTATGTTGCAGCCATGATCAGAGATGCAAAGACAGAGGAGGGTTTGACTGAAGAGAACTTCAAGGTAGGCGCAGTCCCTTCAGAGAGAAGGAGTTCATGAATATTTCTGCATTAACAATAGATCAAATCTCTGCATGATGAGTTTCATTGCTCATTAACTCAGAGGATTGTCTTTGGACCCTGCAGGCAGAGCTCAGTGTTCAATTTATGAATCTATTACTGCTTTTTACAGTAAACCAGGGCAAATGTTTACCTTATGAGAGAGCTCAAATAACACTTATTGTTCTCTACTGAATTACCAACACTATCCTGAGCTACTGGTGTAGGCCAAAAATGGAGATATAAGGAGAGGGAATACTACTGCAGACTCAGCCTTGTAGATACAAACAACTGGTAAACTCTAATGTCGACATTAGAACATTTTCCATACACAAACGACTAAATCCAGTTGGAATTGCTCAAGCATATCCCAATATTCAAATAACTCTAGAGTTGCATCATTGTTCTTTTAAATGACCACTTTTATGCACTTAGTATTGACTGAGTTTAGATTGACGCTTTGAGCACCATGCTACCATCAGCAACCAGGACTAAAAATTAGATTAACAGTATTTGTTTATTCACTGGGAAGAGCTCACTGTTCACTTTACTCCCCCAGGAGCTGAAACAAGATATCTCCAGTTTTCGTTATGAGGTGATGGGCATGATGAAGATCGGGAAGCCACCTCTGCAGGCAACCAAGGCCAGTGGCAGCTCATCAGACTCCAGCCTTTCGTTCTCCAGCTCCTCGCTCGAGGTTTCTCCCTGCCCTCAGAGCAGCCAGGTGAAGAGCAAACTCAACCGCTTCAAAATCATCACGTCCATCCTCAAGCAGGGCAGCTCCACAGCTTCTCCGCGGCCTCCCGAAGCCTCCAACGGACTGCCCAACGGACTCTTGTCCCCAGCCTCCGGCGAGAGATCTGGCGAGGATTCAAACCAGAGGAGAAATTTCAACAAAGACATCTCTGAGTTCGGCTTGTTCCAGAAACGCCCGTGGAGTGGCAGTGAGGACACGTCAGGTGCAGGAGGGATTTCCAGACAGATGTACTCTTTGTCAGAGGAGACTGGAGACTCCGGGGGGTCAGACACTGAGGTGCAGGACAAAGGGCAAAGAGCAGGAGGGAATGACGAGAAGGAACTACTGGAGACAGAAAAGGTGGAAGGAGCTGTGGTAAATGAGGACCAGAGTGGAAACAGAGAGGTCTCGAACAAAGAGGGAGCAAATGAAATGGAAGAGAAGGACAAAGAGAGTTCAGCATGTAGTGACTCAGTAACTGATGGATGTTCCTCAGGGTCGATCTGAGAAGAAGCATGCGATGTGACAGGTTAATATGGACAATGGAAGTACAGGGCCACGTAATGAGAGACTGACAATCAACATGAGCTTCGATTGAGGACGCTTGTTTTGCAAAGAGTCTAACTTTTACAGTTGTTCCTAAACTGATGATCAAAACTGATCTTTGGAGACTCAGGGAGGCCTTTGGTTAAGAGTTTTAAATGCCATTATATCAGCAGAGGAAGTGCAGCAAAGGTAAACAGAGCTCTGTGTGAGCACCATAAGGATTTAGATTTTAGCATAAAATCACTTCATCTAATCTCTTCCCTGAAGATAATTGGAAAGTAGTTATTTCCTAGAACTGATTGATTTAGCTTTTTTCATGATCCCCACACTCTATCCTCCATCGATTTCTACCTCTTTTTCTTTCCCATTGATCTGCTTAACTCTGTCAATTCATATCTCACAAGAGCAATAGATGTGTTCTGTTTTAGACCTGACGCTCTGCCTTACTCTGTCTGTTTCTGCACTTTATACATTCTTTGTATACTATAGTATCTCAAGATGTGCAGAGCTCAGATCGTGCAGCAACAAATCCGTCAATGTTTTTCTATGCAAAAACCTTGGATTGTGATCCTCATGCTGGAGAGGACACCAGTACGTGAACAGTGACCGTAAATGTATGTGGAAGTTGACAGACTGTCATTCAAAGATTAATGGGAGCTATATAATATGGACATCTATCAACCATTCAAGGCAACATATTCTTCATCTTTAATCACTCCCACAGAAAATGAAGTAGTTATTTTGAACAAATTTGCTGTTTCTAACAGGTACCTTTAGA
The DNA here is from genome assembly GCA_029224185.1 of Karalla daura. Classification (NCBI taxonomy): domain Eukaryota; kingdom Metazoa; phylum Chordata; class Actinopteri; order Chaetodontiformes; family Leiognathidae; genus Karalla; species Karalla daura. Next base: position 10,538,725 of record CM055204.1, on the reverse strand, counting down.
TGTCTTGTTAGTTTGAATGAATGTTATAGAGATGAAAACATAATTCCACAATAAACGAAAAACAGAAAAATGAATCTTTATTTGGCATTTTTCTTGAGTCTAGACATTTTTGTATGATATAATCCAGAATCATCCATGGAATTGGACTATAAGCACTGAAGTATTTAAATTTGTGATTGTTTACAACTTTATCAGTATATATATGTATATATATAGTTTACTACTTTTCAAAGTTGACAAGGCTGATGGATAAAAATTGTGTTCAAGATTTAATCTCCATTCTGTCCTTCTTAAATATGGATCCCAGAAGCAATGTCTAAATGTATTTAGATAAAGTACATGATGCTTATAGCTGAATCCTTTCAGGAAGTTTTCTTGCTCTTTTTGAAACATTCTTCCATTTGTGTAAATTGAGTGGCAGAGTAAGGAGAAATGTGTCACTTATCTGGCAGCATATTTCTTCCGCATCACCAGAAAGAAGCAGAAGAATTCTCCAGTGCCACCAGCTTTGTAAACACAAATGGCTTAGAAAACCTCTGCATAACAGCGAAATTGAATCGACCGGGCCAGTAGATCTTGAATGAGCAAGCTGCTTCTGTTTTCTCTGAGCAGCTCACTCGCTGTTTATATGTGCTGGTCTGTAATTTCTATTGGGGAACAAGTGATCAAGCAAGTGAGATGAAATATTTAATAGATGATGAAACTGAGCTTCATGTATGATCAAAAGGCTGTGCTGAAATGCTCCTGGATTTGTAGTGGCTCTGTCAGCTCTAAACAGGACTGTCACAGCTGCAAAGATACAAGAAAGTGTTCATAAATGCTTTAATCTTCATGCCACTTATTGCAAGGAGGTCTCTCAACATTACATAATACAGCATAGGTTGCATATTCATGTGTTAATTCATTCATTAATTTAAGTTAATTCAGTGTGCATGCGATGGAACTAAATGTTGTTATTGAAGCAAAACCTTGAAAGTAATTATATTTCAGGAATTCATGGTCCTTAGTAGTTTTATTTTCCTTACATTTTCAGAAATATTTTCTCGCCATTTTCACTTTGGATACTGTAAAACTGTAATTTATTTATTTATCTGTAAGTTATTTATTTAAAAAAAAACAGCAACACAAGAGGAAGATGAAAAGTCATTGTGCCATACATTTTATAAGACCTATTTAAATAACCAACCAGATAATGCACTCTTGGCACATTCCAGGTTGGGAAATGGACTTTGTAGAAAGAGATGTCAGTTACAGTAGATTGACAGAAAGAAAATAAATGAGACTTGGACATTTGACATCAGTCATTCGAGAATGAGTGAGAAAAAGAGAGAAAGAGAATCCTATAGAAGGACTTGTACTGACATAGCCTTGTCACTAGGGGGAGATGTCATGATAGGCTGGTGTTCCCACTTTCTGCTTCCTGACCACCTGCTGCCTGGTGAGGGCTGTGGTGTAGACATGAAGGCAGCAGCAGGATCTGAGTTCCTCTTAATGTTTTGGATGACGGGCAAAAAGCACCCAGAGCTACAAGTCTGCCCTTACTCAATCTGTTTTCATCTGTTAACAAGTCTTTCTCTCTCTCTCTCTCTCTCTCTCTTTCTGTGTGTGTGTGTGTGTGTGTGTGTGTGTGTGTGTGTGTCAAAGGTATACTCCACAGCCTTCAATGCAATGTACTTGTTACATGCAGAGCAGTCTCAGGCTGTGTCTGTGTGTGTGTGTGTGTGTGTGTGAGAGTGTCTGTGTGCGTGTGAGCAGATCTTAGATGCACCTAAACCTCAAAGGGAGTGAAAGCAGAGGAAATCAATTGCTGATTAGACTTAAATTACTGCAAATTGCAGGTTGTGCTGAGCATGTGTGGCCTTCTCCTTTAGGTGCTGGGATAGGAAGAAAGTGAAGAAAGCTCAGCCTCCTGCCTGCTTTCTTCAGTGATGTCATGTGGGTTCATGAAAAGAGACTCAAATCTGATTGCTGTGTGTGAATATATATTTCAGCTTTTCAATACTTAGTTTGCTCTAGGTTACTCATTTGATACATCAATATGCCCTCTACTCTGTCTTTAGTTACTGTAAGCTCAGCAATCCATAAATCACACGCATGTGGTTTTGAAGCATACCTGTTCACAAGTCAAGACTGTACATGACCACCTCCCACAGTGGATTTTTACCCTTTGAAGCCGTATCAGATCTGGCTCCAATATGGAAGAGACACCCAGACACAGCTGTGGGAAGAAGCTGGGACCCGGAGATGAACGGTGAACATGACAGCAGAAGGATGAAGGGAAAAGAGAAGCTGGAGCACATGCCGGTAGTTCAGGGGAGGACAGGCTGGTGGAAATGATGAATCCAAGCTGTAAAAGTAATGAGGAGGAGAGCGCTCTCCCAGGGGATGGAGGATTAAAATATAGGCAGGCTTTTGTCAGGTGAAACCTATCATCCTTCACAGATTAATCATTGTGGCTCTTTAAGTTTGTTTTGAAACCTATTGGAGACACTCCTGTCAATTAAACTCACATCTCTTGTTGCCAAATATACCATAAGGATATGTAATGTGCTTAGTTTTTTATTTGGCTGTTCACATTATCTTTTAAATGTGTCCTATATATAGACGCATTTTTTCTAAATGGTCCCTGTGGCCCGCTGTTGTTTGTGGCCTCTGGATCTCATCCTATGAAAAAAGAGAGTAAAGCCTGTACCTTGTCATTTATTCACCAGTCCAATACCTTCTTGCTGGGCTCCATTCTTCTTGAAACAGCTGCAGGCCTCAGAAAAGTACTGGAGAAATATGTTCAGTGCTCAGACCATGCTCCATACTTCCAGAACCTTTCAAAGGTATACTCCACAGCCTTCAATGCAAGGTGGCCTAATGTACTTGCTACATGCAGAGCAGTCTCAGGCTGGTGCATCAGAGCATCCTTGGTGGTCTGGGATGTGATGGTCGAAAAGAAATTCGTGATAAATTCTTATATAGAACTCACTCACCAGCGTGCTAGTGCTAACGAGCTAGCACTAGCCTTCTTTACACTGCTCAGAGCTCTGCCGTCTTCGTTGCAAAGGATGTAGGATGAAGGTTTGGGTAAGTGAGTGCTCTCTGAATGGTGAATTGGGGTAGGCCATAGGGGTGGTTTCGGACACAGCACAGAACTCTCACCCAGTTACCCTCACACGTAGGTACTGCAGCCTCACTTCACGCCCGTCAATCAAACTTTTATCAGCGTTTTTTGTAAAAGGGAATAATGGACTCACACTGAAAGTGACAAAATCGCCTGTGGATGCTCAATGAAATGCACCCTCGTCTGAGTTTAATTTGGTGCTGATGGGAGATTAGTAGAGAGTACTTAAGTCTGTCACTGTTTCAGTCCTGCTCTCATATGAGCAGGTGTTTAGACAAGTCTCCAAGAAGCAGCAGTTCAATTAATACTGCCGCTGAATCATTTAGAAGCAGTTAATAGAGAGAAAAATTTACGTTGATGTGAATTGGGCCTGCACTGTGTTCTTCTAATTATCTAGTGTGGAGTTAAATGATACCCTGGCATTTTCCTAATGCCCTCATTTCCGTGGAAATCTCTGGGAGAGATGTTGCTGTAGATTCAGGGGGAAACAAATTTCTTGCAGATTTTCTTACACTTAGAAATGCTGAAAATCCAGTTTATGTGTAGTTAATCCATAATAATATCACATGTGTAGAAGTGTACAAGTGTATATCAGTATTAAGCAGTGAAAGCAATCTAAATATGTGACAATAAATCCAGTTTATGACAATGACAACACAAAATGGCAACACACTGGATGGATGGCATTATCACTTCACAGCATCTTGACCAAGGGCCTTTCTGTGTAATGCCTGCACATCCTCCCTGTGCCTGCAGAGATTTTGTCCTACAGTCCAAAAACAAGCATTTGATGTAAACATACATTTGAGACAGCATTGACCCTAGGCGTGTAAGACTGAATGGACTGAATACCTGCAACACTGGTGTAAAGCAGGTAAGATAGTGAATGAGAGGATGTTGCCACTCAACATGAACTCTACAATGATGATGACATCACAGCAGAGGCTTCTGAATGTTTGTGGCTGTGTGAACAAGCATTTTGGAATAAATTGCACCTAGGTGCGAGTGTGCTGTGTGAAACAAACTGAGACCCGTGGAGTGCATCTTCCCTTTCTTTGCTCTAAGTGATCTTGGATAGGCTGAAACACAGTTATGGAATCAAGCAAGTAAGATAATGAACAAGAGGATGTATTGAGGAAGCCAGTGAATTTGACAAAAAAAAGCCACTTAATGAGCCCACAGCAAAGCAGGCTGCTCAGTGGTGATTACATAACAGGAAAACCTGTAACAATGCCAGACAACCCCACCTAGTGTCTAGTGTGTGTGCACGTGAGTGGACACATCTTTGTCATTTTGTGAGGGCATGAACCTGTTCACACAGTCACATTGTGGAGGCCAATCCTTAGTAAGTTCCCATAAAATATTGCAATGCTTTATGCCTGTATATCATTATAGGTTGAATACTTAGATCCAGGTTCAGTTTGGAAGTGGTCATGACTGTGCTCATAAGTCTCCAGGAAATTAATGCAGGTCCATGTTGAGTCCTTGAAAGTGATAGAAACACGGCTGTGTGTTTGTGTCTGTGTGTGTGCATGTGCATGTGAATGTGCTTGTTCTCTGTGTTTGCACATCTGCTCATCTGGAAGCCACATTGAGCTGGTTCATGTGGTGACACTGTCAGAGGCCTGGTGCCCTGTCTCTGTTTAGTGCTGCATCTATTATCCTGTCAAAGTGCAGCTGGGGAGCAGTGACTTCAGGGCTCCCTTACAGCCAGGGAATATTTTGTGTTGCAACCATTTATGCAACAATAAGCATATTCACAACACCCTGTATCTACAGTCAAGTAATTTTACTGTGTACTTTCAGAGTAATGCAGAGTCAAAGATCCTAGCATTCAGTAGGATTCAGGCATTTTGTCTATCTTTGATGGCACATAAAACATGATTCTCCAATTGGTAGTTCATAAAACCAACACAGTGTGCTTCAGTTGCCCATGTAGTATATGATCTCCTGAAGCACACTGTTATGGATGATGAACTACCTATTGGAAAATTGTGTTTTATTTCCCATCAAAGATATACAAAATGGCTGAATGGTATTATTCAATTTTAAGAATTTTGACTCTGGATTACTCTGAAAGTACACATTAAAAGCAGTTGATAGTACTTCTAGTAATAGTACACAGCCTATTGTAGATAACAGATCACAGTCAATAGCCAGATTGGCTATTGACTATACAGTATATTGATTATACTTCTAGTTGATTGATTGTGTCTAGGTTAATATGCTGTACTGGTGTCACCGTCAGCCACTATGAGCTGATGTAATGATGTTAGACATTAGTTAGATGTTAGATGTTAGTTGTTTTTCATGGTGGTAGGTGATTGTTTGGGTATGGATTTTATCTGTTTACACTTTGGCAGCACACACAGATGACAGACGACACAGAGACAGGCTGAATTTTGATTCCAGCAAGAAAAGCATTTCAAATGTGTGGTAACGCTTGAATCCATATGAGAAACAACATGTTTCCTTGAAATATCATCTGGGTGGCAGGAGAAACTACTGTCTTGTCTTTATTTCTGTGAAACAGTCATTGGTACATGCACATTATCACATACATCATGGCTTTTAATGATCTAAAAAACACAATGAAGTGTTTATTCCCATCACTATCCACTTGGCATCCCCTTGCAACTGGTGGCCTTTTTATTCAGCAATTTTGCAGGGCCCATACTGCATTTTGAACACATATGAATAATAATGAGGAGAAATGGTTCAAACCTGATCGCTCCACAGCAATTTTGCCCCCACACTCCACTGATTTCATGCTTTTGCTTCTATTGTGTGATGATATTCTTCTTAGTCAGTCAAGGCAGGGACCACTAATGCAGAAAGGGGGAAAAAGCCAATTAAAAAGTAAAAGGTATAACATTAATGCTCAGCTGCCTTTGTTGTGCCTCACTCATTTTGAGGTTGTTATTCTGCAAAGATGTTCTAATTATATGTCATAAGTAATTCAAGAAATACTTTAAATATTTTATTGACATATTGACTCTGAACGTCTATTACAATGTTACAAGCTGTCGCTGAATGGAAAAGGTTCAGGAAGGAAAATCCCAGAAATGATGCATGATCTATGTTTGTCCGGGAGGCCCGGTTTTTACACCGTTGTGAAATTTATGTGAAATTGCTGAACGCTCCCCCAGGCAGCAAGAAAAGGGGTTAAATAGATATTACACTCTAGAATTGTTCCACTGAATATTGAGGTGATGAACAGTGAGGAGGCAGACACATTACTCCCAGGAGCAACTTATAATTCATTCAGCTGTCTCTGGCTGGGAGCTCAGCCTGGGCAGTCAGATCAGATGCACTATCTGAGGCACTGAGATTTATGAAGCCACTGTTTTGCTCTCTCATCCTTTACCCTGAATCACCATCCTGGACATGGAGACTCAGGTTTTTGAGTCACAATGGGACAATAACGTGCAGACACACAGATGGGCACCTTTAAGGACAGACACCTGTGTGGTAAACAGTCCTCTTGGTTGTCTGTCAATTTTTCAATTTCCCAATGGGAAAATACGTCGGGGTGGGTGCATGCATGTATTTTTGGAGCTGCACCATGGGTGGCATGGAACCTGAACAATAGGCGAGAATTTGCCAAACTACCAGCAGGTGTTGGCGTCCCACTGGTATGAAGAGTTCCGCAGCCTCCCTAATCTCCTTCCTCTAATCCACTCCATCCTCTTCATCTGCAAGCCCTTCATCAAGTTCATCTGCCATACACCTGACCTGACCTTACCTGACCTTCCTGTTACTGCTTCTCCTAGCGTCCCAGCTCATCGTCACAGGACTGAAAAAAAGGGACTGAGGGTGGTTGTTCTATCCCTACTTTACATCAAGGAGGCATACAAAAAGTCAAAGAGGAATTATTCAAGTCATGTTTTACTTGTTTTAACTTGTAGTGCATGGGGTTTTATTTTCCCAGCAGTTTGCTGTGGTGGATGATATACATTAGCACCCATTAACATCAACCAGAGGCAGACTTCCAGCTACAGCAGCATTCAAGAGAATTTCTTACTCAGGGAGTGGACATTTCTTGTGGAGAATACGTTTGAGTCATACCTAACTTCTGTTTCTCTGTCTAAAAACACCAGGTAAATAAAGGAAACAGGTGTAGCAAGAACCAGTATCACCCACTGGTTTGTAGAAAACTATCTGCAGTGATCTGCAGTGACCTTTTTAGTGTTACTTATCATTGTGATGTATAGTCTACAAATACTAGTCAAATGAGCTTCGATTGAAGATGTTTGTTTTTCTAGAGTCTAATTTTTCGAATTGTTCCTAAACTGGTGGTATTTTAGCAGAGGAATTGCAGCAAAGGTAAACAGAGCTCTGTGTGAGCACTGTGAGGTTTTAGATTTTAGCATAAAATCACTTCATCTAATCTCTTCCCTGAAGACAATTGGAAAGTAGTTATTGCCGAGAACTGATTGATTTAGCTTTTTTTCATTATCCCCACACACTGTCTTTCATCGATTTACCTCTTTCTTGGTTGATCTGCATAGCTCTGTCAATTTGTCTCTTCATCATATCTCAAGATGTGGAGCTCAGATCATGCGGCAACAAATATGTTAATGTTTTTCTATTCAAAAATCTGCGAGTATGATTCTCATGCTGGAGAGGACAGCAGTACCTATAGAGTGACAATCATTGTATGTGGATGTCGGCAGAGTGTCAATCAAAGAATTGTGAGTTATGGACATCTATCAACTATTCAAAGAAACATATTCTTCATCTTCAATCACTCCCACAGAAAATGAAGTAGTTATTTTGATGAAATAAGCAGTTTCTAGCAGGTATATTTAGATGTCTTGTTAGTTTGAATCAATCATGTTATAGAGAAAAATGAATCTTCATTTGGCATTTTTCTTTAGTCTGCAAATGATATTTGTATAATATTGTCCACAACAACTGCTCTTATCAGGCCATGTTGCTCCATGTAAATGGGCTGTCACACCATAAGTATTTAAAATTTTAGTCATTTATGTACCCACATATACATGTACATACATGCATACGTGCATACATGTGTTTAAAACTGCTTGAATGTGGATCCCAGAAGAAAGTACAAGAGTGGTTGTGTAGTTAGACCAAGCTTGGCTGAACCCTTTCAGGAAGCTTTCTCCCTCTTTCTGAAACATTTGTCATTTTATTTGAATAGAGCTGCAAAGCCACACAGTGAGGAGAAATGTGTCACTTATTTGCCAGCGCATTTCTTCTGCATCACCAGAGAGAAGCAGAAGAATTCTCCTGTGCCAACAACTTTGTAAACACAAATGACTTCGAAAACTTCTGCATAACAGCAAAATTGCATCAACTGGTTCATTTGATCTTGAATGGACAAGCTGCTTTTGTTTTCTCTGAACAGCTTTCTGTCGCTCCCTGTTTATATGCGCTGTAATTTCTATCGGGGAACAAGTGATCAAGCAAGTAAGATGAAATATTCAGTGGATGATGAAACTGAGCTTCATGTGTGATCAAAAGGCTGTGCTGGAATGCTCCTGGGTTTGTGGTGGATCTGTCAGCTCCAAACAAGGCTGTCACAGCTGCAAAGATACAAGCAAGTGCTCATATTAGCTTTCAAAGTACTTGTGCACACACTTTGTAATACTTTTATCTTCATAGCACTGATTGCAAAGAGGTCTCACAACATTTCATAGCGTATAGGACTACATGTTCAGGAATATTTTCCTGTCATATATCATGTATGTGTATTACACATTTTATTAGACCTATTTAAATAACCAGATAATGCACTCTTGGCACATTCCAGGTTGGGAAATGGACTTTGATGTCAGTTACAGTAGATGGACAGAAAGAAAATAAATGACACTTGGACATTTGACATCAGTCATTTGAGAATGAGTGAGAAAAAGAGAGAGAGAATCCTATAGGAGGACTTGTACTGACATAGCCTTGCCACTAGGAGGAGATGTCATGATAGGCTGGTGTTCCCACTTTCTGCTTCCTGACCACCTGCTGCCTGGTGAGGGTTGTGGTGTTGTCATGAAGGCGGCAGCAGGATCTGAGTTCCTCTTAAAGCTTTGGATGATGGGCAAAACGCACCCAGAGCTAAAAGTCTGCCCTTACTCAATCTGTTTTCATCTGTTAAATCTGTGTATGTGTATGGACAGATCTTCAAGGCGCCTCAAACGCGAAATTGAAAGCAGAGGAAATCAATCGCTGATTAGGCTTAAATTTCTGCAAATTGCAGGCTGTGCTGAGCATATGTAGCCCATTCTTTCTCCCTTAGGTGCTGGGGTGGGAAGAAGGTGAAGAAAGCTCAGCCTCCCGCCTGCTTTCTTTGTTTGACTCGGTGAGGTCATGTGGGTTCACGAAAAGAGACTCAAATCTGATTGCTGTATGTGAATAGATGATATTTCAGCTTTTCAATACTTAGTTTACTCTAGGTTACTCATTTGATGCATTAATATTCCCTCTGCACTGTCTATAGTTACTGTAAGCTTTATCTTTTAACCCCATAAATCACTTGACTGTGGTTTTGAGGCATACCTGTTCACAAGTCAAGACTGTACATGACCACCTCCCACAGTGGATTTCTACCCTTTGAAGCCGTATCAGATCTGGCTCCAATATGGAAGAGACACCCAGACACAGCTGTGGGAAGAAGCTGGGACCCGGAGCAGAGATGAACGGTGAACATGACAGCAGAAGGATGAAGGGAAAAGAGAAGCTGGAGCACATGCCGGTAGTTCAGGGGAGGACAGGCTGGTGGAAATGATGAATCCAAGCCGTAAAAGTAATGAGGAGGAGAGCGCTCTCCCAGGGGATGGAGGATTAAAATATTGGCAGGCTTTTGTCAGACGAAACCTATCATCCTTCACAGATTAATCATTGTGGCTCTTTGAGTTTGTTTTCAAGCCTAATGAAGTCACTCCTGTCAATTAAACTCACATCTCTTGTTGCTAAATATCATAAAGATATATATAAGAGGTGTCCTTACTGTCTGCCTATGTTTGCGGGGGTGTGTATGTGCATATGTTAAGGTGTGAACAAGAAATGACTTAATTAAATGCAATAAATCTTTCCTGCCTTACTTGACTCTACTCATGTCCTTTTGTGCATATTTCAAGCCCTGTAGGAAACACAAGTGTTTTGCCCTCTCCAAATACTCCACAATCTAAAATGCAAAGTGGCCTCGCATACTTTTTTTTCTGTGCAGAGCAGTGTCAGGCTGGTGCAGCAGGGTGTCCTTGGTGGTCTGGGTTGTGACGGTGGTAAAGAAATTCATGAGGAATTCACATGGAGCAACAGCAAGAGGGGAGCGGGAGACAATAAGCTCAAGTCAGAGCCGGGGGAAGGATTTGGACCAGGAGAGGAGGGTGTGTGAGGGTGAGAGCAGGACGTAATGGTATGGAAAAGGCAGTGAGGGAGTAAAAGGAGAGTGGGTGGGTACGGGTGTGTACTCCAGAGACGGACTTGTTAGTATAAAAGCTCCCTCTCTCACTCTCACTCCCATATCTCCTGTGTCATTTTTTTTGTCAGGGTGTGTGTGTGTGTGTGTGTTTAAAAGCCACGAGGAGCGTGTGACTGTGCCCTTGCTGTGCAGAGGACTGATTACTCCCCAGGATGCATCAGCTGCTAGTGGTGATCTTAGTGCTGGTGGCTCTTTGCTCTATAGGGAGCGTGGATTCTTCCGCTTATGACAAGATAGTCACCCACAGTCGCATCCGGGCCAGGAAGGAAGGGTAAGGAGATGAGGGGGACAGGTGGGGGAGGAATAGAGAGGACACAGTCAGCCAGCTTCTTTTGTATCAATTCAGCAGATGAAAAGCATTTTTAAGAATCATGTTTGCACAATTAGTCACAGGCTTGCAATGCAAAGTGCTGGGTGTGCTGTATAATGTATTTGTATTCACTTTAATTGGCTTTTGGATCACAGAGAGCACACAGTCGTGATTTGAGAAGCAGGTCATGCACATTGATGAAAATATCGATTCAAGCCCTAATGGAAAGTTCAATACTGTCTCACTTTCATGCACCCCTCTGCTGTAAATAATGCCTATATGTTAGCATTTAAAATCGAATGATTTGTTTGTGTTTGTGTTTAAGGGCGGTTGTTGCATTCTGAGATTAGTCTCGAAAAATTATTTCAGAGTGGAAACAAGCACAAGCTTCAGAGTTGTTGAATTTGCAAATTATGTTTTCATTTACCCGTGTGCCCGCCTGTCTGTCTCTTGCCTAAACAACACTCTTCTCTTCTGTTATCATCTCATCCTTATTTTCTTCTCCCAACATCATCTTATCATCCGTTTCCCTTCCTCTCCACTGCTATCATGCACTCCCACATCCTCTCTCACCTGCCCTTCCTCGCACCACTGCCACTCACCGTCTTTGTCCTCCACCTCCCCTTCCACCCTTCTCTTGCAGACCCAATGTGTGCGCCCTCCAGCAGGTCGCCGGGACCAGGAAGAAGTACTTCAGCACATGTAGAAACTGGTACAAAGGATCCATCTGCGGGAAGAAGGCGTAAGTCTTCAATTGAACCATGTCATTTTATCTTCTTTTTTTATCACCAAAAGTACAAACCACTCCCAGTTTCCACACATCCTGACAGCTCGGCGCTGTTTCCTAATGAGTCAGATTAACTTGGAGCACTTAGAGGGCCTGTCTGTGTCTGTGGGTGCATGTGGAGGGATGTTAGCCCTGCTCTGACCCTCTCACCTGGTTGAGATGGCAAAGGTCGACTCTGTGAGACCCTCGGGCAGAGTTACCCGAACACATAGTCTCTTTCAGGACTTAGGAAATGTCCATACATAGGGCTGCAGCACATCATTTATGTTCTTTGTGCAGCTCTTTTTTTACATCCTTTCCCTTCACACCTGGAGTTCGCACTCAGTTTGCTCCACACGGGGTCTTTATGAGGTCTTTATATATACATTCGAACTTTTTCCTCAGCCACTTCTCCCTCTAGTCAGGTCTGGACATGCTGTGCAGCCTGCAGGCTGGGACTTCACTCTATTGTAAACCCATTGATGGTGTAAACTGCTCTCAGCAGTGATGGATGGCACCCTTCCCCTCTGACACGTTTTATCTACAAGCTATTTATTGTTTGTGCCCAGACTGGTGAACTGGATCAGCTCTAATTTCAGATTTTTACTATTAGCCCCAGTCCTTGGTTTAAGTGGAGAGTTTTGCCGTCCAGCGATGGGATTGATCTTTCTTTAAACCAAAACATGTAAAGTTCTCGCTTGTTGAAATCTTGTTTTCGATGGGAAAAGAAGACAATGCCTCATATATAGTATCAGATTTCTTGATGTTGATGGATTTATTCAGTCACATTTTCATGTGACACATTTTACAGAACTGGGAGATATAAGAAACATGAAATATAGGCTCTGATGCTTTGATGGAGTGTAAGGCTCAGCTGGTGCTTGTTTGCTGCCTTGTATGAATGCAGAGCTCCTCCTCCTTAGTCACTCTCATAACTGTCATTCACAAGAGCACACACAAGATTATGCCTGGATACATATGGTACGGTACATACGCATTTTCTTTGTGATGTTGCATCTTCAGCTGTAGTAGCGATGGACACCCAACATTTACAAAGAAAGTGAGGATAACGTAACGAGGTTAGAGAGCCTGGACGTCATTCAGATTTTTTATTGCATTTTAATTGCATTATTAAATGACCAAAAAAAACACTTGACACAATCTTAGTCTCAGTGAGAACGCTGTTCAGCTGTGAGGAAAGAAATGCGCCCAGCTGTGGTCATGTCTGACTTTAATGTGGTGATGACAGGCGATTAGGAGAGGGTGCTCAAGTCTGTCACTGTTTCAGTCCCACACTCAAATGAGCAGGTGTTTAAACAAGTCTCCACGAGGCAGCAGTTCAATTAATACCGTCACTGAATCATTTTAGATGCATCATGTTGATGTGAATACAGCCTAGACTGTGTTATTCTAATTATCTACTGTGGAGTTAAATGATACCCTGGGATTTTCTTAATGCCCTCATTTCCATGGAAATCTCCGGGGGAGATGTTGCTGGAGGTTCAGGTGGAAGCAGTTTTCGTACAGATGATGTTTTGTGGGTGATGAACACTTAAAAAATGCTAAAAAAAAATCTGATATATCCTTAATAATGTCAGATTGGAAGTATTCTTAATTGTTACAGTAAATTGCCTGGGTTTTCTAAAGTTACTCTGGTTTCCTCTCACAGTCCCAGAACATGCAGGTGATGTGTGAGAACAAGCATTTTGGACTAAATTGCTCCTAGGTGTGAGTGTGAGGATGAATGTTGTGCACTCTGTGAAGAAATTGAGACCCTTCTAGTGTGTGTTCCCTTTCTTTGCTTTATGTGATCTGGGATAGGCAGCAATACAGTTTAGGTAAACAGTAAAGCAAGTAAGATAATGAACAAGAGGATGTATTGAGGAAGCCAGTGAATTTAACAAAAAAAACTTGATGAGCCCACAGCAGAGCAGGCTGCTCAGTGGTGATTACATAACAGGAAAACCTGTAACGATGCCAGACAACCCCACCTAGTGTCTAGTGTGTGTGCACGTGAGTGGACACATCTTTGTCATATTGTGAGGACATGAATCTGTTCACACAGTCACATTGTGGAGGCTTTTCCTCCCAATCCTCAATAAGTTCCCATTAAACTCCAGCAGAATTATAGATCTATAAATCATTATGGTTTCGGTTGAATGCTTGGATCCAGGTTCAGTTTGGTAGCATTTATGATTATGTTATTATTATTTATGATGTGTTCAGAGTAAGTCTCCAGGAAGTTGATGCAGGTCCATATTGAGTTGTAGGAAGTGATGGAAACATGGGCATGTGTTTGTGTCTGTGTGTGTGCATGTGCGTGTGAATGTGCTTGTTCCCTGTGTTTGCACATCTGCTCATCTGGAAGCCACATTGAACTGGTTCATGTGGTGACACTGTCAGAGGCCTGGTGCCCTGTCTCTGCTCAGTACTGCATCTATTATCCTGTCAGAGTGCAGCTGTGGAGCAGTGACTTCATGCCTCTGTGACAGCCAGCTGTGCACAGATATGTATTTATTTTTCGTTGCAACCATTCCTGCAAAAGAATGAGCAAATTCACAGCACCCTGTATCGACTCAACTATAGCAATAAACACTGATCAAAGTGGGTTGGTGAGAGTTTGCCAAATCCTGCAAGTTATTTTGGGGAGTTTAGGGGAGAGAGAGGATGATGTTGCCTTGTTTGTACATGTGTTTGAAGTGGGTTGTGAAGGGAGTGATTTGATCTTGCATAATATGCCACAGCTCTTTGTTTCAGAATGGAAGGCAAATGTATTCGTTTTGGATGTGTGCTCTGTGAAGAAGGCAATGAGTCCATGTAGAAACAGAGGCCTTCTGTGGTACACAAACCCAAAAGTGTAACACAAAATGCAGCAAGGTGTAAAAACCTCAGTCTCCCCCTCGAAGCAAATTCCCCCTTAAACACATGGAAAAGAGGTTGAAGTCCCAGCATTCAGGAACTCTGTGGCTGTTTCTGTGTTGGATCACAGTTGAGTGACTGCAATGTTGACTCACTGCTATGTATTCATTTATTTGCGTCTGGAAGACTGGTGTTAGCTCAGGTCGCCTCCCATTGAAATTTCCACCTCAACTGCCACGTGTGCTTCATTTTCATCTATCCATTCATTAGCTGAGGTCTACTGGTGCTTACATCTCCAGCACACATAGTTTGAAGGCAGGGAATACACCCTGGACAGGTCTCCAGTCCAACTTAGCATGCAAACACACTCCATTCGCTCTCACTCACACCTAGGGGCAATTTGGTCTCCAACAGACTTAAACATGCATTTTAGACTTGGGAGGAAGCCAGGGTACCCAGAGAAAATTCATGCAGACAGTAAAACATAATTTATTCCTGTTATTATTTTGCAGAATCTTCACCCACACTGTCATTCACCTCACACCTCACTCCCTATCATTATAATATAGCGGAACTTGACCTCCTGTAAACTAGAGTGTGTGAATGACTGAGGAGCAAGTAGCTGAAGTGCTCCTTTGGCGTGCCTGATGTTAGCAGGTCCTCTCAGCTTCCTGCCAGGATGTTTGTATTTTTTTCAGCGCTGTTTACATGATTTTTTTTGTAAGCACTGCCGTTTACATGGACACAGGATGTCACATGTATATCAAAATGTTGTTTGTCTTGGAGACTTTCTTGGGAGCTGGATCAATGGTAGGGCGAGAGGAAAAGGGGATGTTTTCATTGACATGAAAAGCAGTTTATAATATATTTACAGTGTTTTGATGAGTATCACGAAAGAAGAGAGAGAGATAGAATAGGATGAGAATGTTGAGTAAGAGACTTTCTCACTGATCATTTTTATCCACTGGCTTTATTCCTGTTGCATGAGATATTGGAAATGATGCTGGCTGACTCACTTGAAGCAAGTGTCGTGTATGGGCTAGTGTTTCTTTCTGAGTCCAGTCCAGCTGTTTTTCTGTGACTGGCCTGCTGGGAGTTGCGCTTTCACTGCCAGTTTTCTGTGGAAGTTTAATGTGCCACTTTTGGTTTAATAGTGTTTTTCCTTGTGTTTTTTTATCCTCATTTGCATGATTGCTTTTTTGGAGGTGTTGCTTGCTGATTTTTAAATGTGCACTCTTGTCTCACATGTCTTTGCCATTCTTGTTCCAAGAGCTCGTCACTCTCTCCCATCAGAGCTCCAGAGGTTGTTTTTCTTCCTCTCAGATGTCAGATTTGTTTTATCGATCTGCCAAGATTCTTGTGTTTCTCCAACCTGCATTACATTCCAATTACATATTGCTCTGTTTGTGATCTTTGGCCTTTGCAAAAACCAAAAAATAATCTTTAACTCATTTTAATGGATATTTTTATTTTTTAATTGTCCGTCGTCCTTCACCATACACATCATTTATCTTCACATTCTGTTTCTCTTTTTCTGGTGGGAAGTCTGGTCCTTTATGAGTGCTGCCCTGGCTACATGAAGCTGGAGGGCATGAGAGGATGCCCTGCAGGTAGGTGGCTCTGGTCCTTTGACATCATATCCTTGTTGTGCTGACTAGTTCAAGGACAAGTCAAAATTTCAGTCTTGAATTTTTTTCGGTTATGTCTCTTTGTCGAGTTTGAGTCGAGTTTGTCTCCTTTCCTCCCAGTGGCTCCCATTGACAATGTGTATGGTACACTGGGGCTTGTAAAGGCTACAACAACACAACAGTATTCTGAGATGTCAAAGCTGAGAGAGGAGATCGAAGGAAAAGGCTCCTTCACCATGTTTGCACCAAGTAATGAAGCCTGGGATGAGCTGGACCCTGTGAGTGGACAGGAAATGTAAAACTTTCCTTAGGGAACACCGATAAGTACACTTATCACTCGCTGTTAAACCAATGCTGTGATTTCCTCAGGCTGCACGAGCTGCACTGGTCAGCAATGTCAACATCGAGCTGTACAACGCGCTTCACTTCCACATGGTCAACCATCGTCTTCTGACCAAAGACATGAAGAACGACATGACCGTCAGCTCCATGTACAACGACCTGGGACTCTACATCAACCACTACTCTAATGGGGTCGGTTCACTCACGGCATAGAAATGCACAAATTCATTATTGAGTTACGTCCATATAAGATTTTGAATCCAGATAATGGCTTGAGAGAAATGCTCCTCTATGTGCAGATTGTGACAGTGAACTGCGCCAGGATCATCCATGGTAACCAGGTGGCTACAAATGGTGTGGTCCATGTCATTGATCGTGTCATCAGCGCAGTGGGCAACACCATCAAAGAAGTCTTGGATGTCAATGATGAGCTCTCCTCCTTCAGTGTATGTAAATCACTGGCAATGCATTGGCAATCCACAGTTGCATCTGACTTATGTGTGACAAGTGTTTAAAAAAAATTTTTGATGAAAAAAGATTTCATTGTTTTGTTGCCCAGGCTGCAGCTTCAGCCTCTGGACTGATGGATAAACTGGGCGAGCCAGGCCACTACACCGTCTTTGCTCCCACCAATGAAGCCTTTGACAAACTGAGCCCAGGCTATCTGGAGCGAATCATGGAGGACAAGGCTGTTATTGCAGGTGCATTGTTGCATGTAACACAAACTATAAACAGACCATCCTTTTATTGGTTTTGGAGCACACAGTTCAAAAGCAGTTAAAGTAAGTATCTCCAGTTTCAGGCTTTAATATCTCAACAATTCTTGGACCAATAGACATGAAATTTAGTACAGGTTTGAAGGTCCTCAGAGGATGAACTGAACTGAGTTCATGAAATATCTCAATATCAACCAGATGGATTGGCAAAAAATATTGTACGAATGTTCATGAATCCCGGAAAAAAAAATCATTTATGAATACAGACATTTTTAGTGTTAAGTAATTAATATCTCAACATTCTAGTTTCCCAGTGTATCACACGGGTGTCACTTGTAACTAGCAAATGGGTACCATGGTATGTTTAACCTGTTACTTAGTTTTTTTTCATTATGCACTTTATGCTAAAATCAACATTAATGTCAAAGCACAACTTGTCAAAGTGTCGAGTCACAGAGCAGCAGCTTACAGGGCTGAAACTGCAATTCTGATCTATGTTTTGATCATTTAACATACAACATTCATTTCCTGAAGTTATTTCCCCTCCAAAAAAGTAGCTTATCTGCTGGCTGAGTCACTGGCCTTGCAGCACACGATCCATTCTGTGGTGTCCTGACTAAGTGCTCACAATATAACCACAGATAAATTTGCAGACAATTGGCAAACAGGCTTTGCTGATTAACTCTGTTACTTTGGTTTCCAACATAACGATCACAGAAGCTTGTTTGTACAATGGAAGGCCCAGGCCACAAGGTAATTTGGCCGACAGTGTTTTACTAATTTGTTTCACATTTTCAAGGGTTTGGAAGGGCACTCTAGGCTGTCATGGCAATGCTTTTGCTGGCTGGTTTTGCCTGCCCGGTTTGACAGTTGGAACTAGTCATAGGTATAATCCCATTTTTAAAGTTGACAGAGGTGCATAAATATTTCTAAAAGAGCTGAAAGGATATCCGTGTATGCATGTGTAACTGATTAATGATCCAAACTGTGCACTCTGGACTGAAGAAGAACGTTGCGAAAAATTACTGCAAGGAATCTGTGAAGTCCATAAAAGCAGGGAAATCTAATCAGGGACCTTTTCCTCTTCTCTTCCTCCATCACCTACTTACTCAGCCCTGGTTAAATACCACATGCTGAACAGCGTGCAGTGCTCCGAGGCCATCATGGCAGGGTCGGTGTACGAGACTGCAGAGGGCAGCACCATTGAGATTGGCTGTGATGGTGACAGTCTGACGGTCAATGGCATCAAGATGGTGCTGAAGAAGGACATCGTCACCACCAATGGCGTTATCCACCTCATTGACCGGGTTCTCATCCCAGACTCAGGTAGGTAGCATGACATTTTTTTTGCTCCAGCGATTCAGCTGCATTGGTTTTTCTGTAATCACCTTCATGTACACGTTCCTTTGTTCATTCGCTTTAGCCAAGGAGGTACTTGAGCTGATGGGAGCCTCCCAGAGCACTTTTGGTGACATGGTTTCAGAGCTTGATTTAGCATCTGCCCTGGGACCAAAGACAGAGTACACACTCCTCGCTCCAGTCAACAATGCCTTCACCAGTGAGTCAATTTTAGTCCAATATCTGACCTTGTAAAACATACTTCAAGCACAAACAGGATTGTGGTATCTCCTTTTTCTCTCTGTTTGTCAGCTGAAGTGATGTCCACAGACCAGACCCTCCTCAGAACCATTCTGGAAAACCACATCCTGAAACTAAAAGTTACTTTGGGTGAACTCTACAATGGACAGCTGCTGGAAACACTGGCTGGCAAACTCCTCAGAGTCTTCATTTATCGCACGGTGAGAACTGTTTGTGTGTGTGTGTGTGTGTGTGTGTGTGTGTGTGTGTGTGTGTGTGTGTGTGTGTGTGTGTGTGTGTGTGTGTGCTGCTGCATCAGAGAGCCACAGAACAGCATCAGAAAACGATGGAGAGACGATGGAAAGCTGCGACTTCCATTGCGGAAATCTGAAAGCTATTATCAGGCCCCTAACTAAGTGTTAACATGGTTCTGCTGTCTTTCAGCTGCACACAAATGCAACAGAACACCTAATTAGTCCAGGTCTTGGCAGGTAGACTCTGCTGCTTCAGATATTAGAAACAGCTGGTTGAATTTCTTCACAAGCATTGTTGTTATTGATTGATTGCAATTTAGAGGGACATGATGACAGTCCCTGTGCCCTTGATCCAGATGGATCCCTGGGATGGTTTCCAGACTTTTACTGAGACTGACTTGCACTCTCTATATATTCTTCCTTTACTAGGCCGTGTGCATAGAAAACGCATGTATGCTGCGTGGCAGTAAAGAGGGAAGTAACGGTGCCCTCCACGTTATAAGGTCCATCATCAGACCTGCAGACAAAACAATGTACGACCACCTGATCGCTGATGGGCGTTTCAAGTAAGTCTTTCCTCTTATTTTTACTTCATTTGTTTTGGGCTTTTTTTTCAGTCCATTTTTCAGTCGGTTTTTCATGATAATATAATCTACTTTTCTAAGTTTGAAACACATTTGAAACAGAGCACAATGAGCGATTACATAACATCCTAAAGAAAAAATTATATGATTTCATTCTTACAATGAAATCTTTGAGACAGTAATGGTTATTTCACACACTCAGGAGACCTGCAGATATCGCCTTACTGGATCTAGTTTGTCAAAATGAATAATGAAATGATGAAAAGTAAAACAAAGTCCTCAATCATGTTCACGTTCATCACAGCTACTCTATACACCAGTACTGTATGTTTGACATTTCCAAGTTTGTTTACGCTCCTATTCTGGCCACTGGGTTTTATAGCCTACACCTTAGTAATTATGTGATTATAAGGTAGGAGTTTACATTTTTGTCACAGTTTTGTCGATGAAGAAATTTTGCATCAACCAATGGTTTAAATTGTATTTACAGGCAACAAACGCGTGCTGAGACTAAACACAGGAAAATTTGCCTGTCACTGTGAAGAGCATCTGAAAAGAGTTCTCAGGGGCAACGCCTGACAGTGCCTATTTCACAGTTTCTCATTTTTGGACAGATATTGGAACCAGTACATTGTGATGATGGATAATGGAGGAGGCAGATGTGTATTTTTATGGGACCACACAAGTGCACAAATCCCAACCTGAATTCCATTATATCAGTTTGCCAGAATCTTAATCCACCTGTCTAAAATGAGCAGCACACATGGCTGCTCTTTGGTCCAAATGTGACATACAGTATAATCTGGTCTCCTGACAGCACATAACTCATCATGCCTGTAACGGCCTTTTGTTCCACTGATTTACACCTCTGTGCAACCTGAAACATTGAAGTTCCCCATCACGAAAAGAAAACATTGGCAACATGATCTGTAGATTGAAATACAAAATGTGACGTCTTTTACTATGCAATGTAGTGTGGACTGTCTTTGATGTCTATATTTTACTTCATATTTCTGCCCCTGAAGAAAATCATCATCATTTTCAGGTTCACAAGACTAAAGTTGCACAACCTAAACATGGCTCGTAAACCACTATGGTGCTATACAGTCCTATTCTCATGTTCATTAATGACTTTTTTTTATCTTTTCTGAATAAATCTAGGATATTCCTGTCTCTGATGGAGACAGCAGGTCTCACTGAAGTGCTGAGGCAGGAAGGCTCCTTCACCATCTTTGCACCGACTGACGAAGCCTTTGAAGCCCTCTCTGAAGAAGACTTTGCTCTGCTCAGAAGTGAGTTCTTCACATGAAACAAACGTCTCTTTGCACTTCTTCCTCTCGAACATTTGGCAGTCAAACTGTTTTGACTTTAAGTGAGTGAGGATAGTGTGAGCTCTCCCGCACAGGGTGGAAGTCACATCTGTCTTGTGTTGCCGCTGACAGGTGATCTGAACGCTCTGAGGATCATTCTGCTGTACCACCTCAGTAACGGCATCTTCATCAATGGAGGACTAGAGGGAGGAGTCACCAACCTGCTCAAAACAGTCCAAGGAAACAACCTGCAAGTTCTGTCTGTATGTACTCCCTTCAGTTTGTCAGTAGTCTGTGTCTCTATTATTTATCCACCAAAAGGTATATCAACACCTTAAATCCAGTGAATCTTGTTTGTGTAGATATGACTATGGCACAATAAGCTTCTTTGCCGGTAACAAGAAAGTCTTTGTATTCTGCAAGAGGTGTGAAATGACCACACATCAACACATTTCCCCTACACTCCGAGACTTAAACCCAGTCTCTCCCCACGTTCTCATTTAAACAATGGCTTCAAAGAGCCTGCGCTAATCTACTACTTCAAGGCTGGATATCTCTGGAAACGTGCCAGAGCTAGTAAATCCTGGCTGCCTGTCATTTCCATCTACGCCCACTCTCTGCCCGGCACCCTCTGCTCCCCACCCATCCCGATGCCCCCCTACCTGCTGCTTTTCTCCTTCTGCGCAGCTCATGGCTTTGTCTGTTCACTCATTACCTCAGTTCTGCCCCCTCTTTCTCTTACCATGCTATCAGGTAATCTTCCAAAGTTTCAGGCCTGCAGGACTTCCTTTATGGAAGGAGTGTGGGTGAAAGAAGAGAGAGTGATTCATGGAAATGTGTGGCTGGAGTTGCAAAACTAGACCAAGGGTGAGATTTGAGTGCCGTAGCTCAATTTAATGGGTGAGTGAGTGAGAGGAAACCTATCCCTCCCTTACTCAGCATGTCCGCCTGCCTCCAGCCACCTCCATGGAGATGATAGAGTTGCAGGAAATTAATCATTGATAGAATTGCCAGATCCACAACAATGGATTATACAGCCTGAGCTTTCTATTAAGTCCTACCTCACTTCAGCACCTCTTATGCCAAACTATTTAAGAAAGAAAATGTAAATGTAAGAAAATTGAATATTGGAGCAATAATAATGTCTATTTTCCTCCTGTGTTTTTTTTTATCATTATTATTATTCAGGTAAACAATTCCATTCATGTCAATTCTGTGGATGTGCCAGACAGTGACATCATGGCAACAAATGGAGTGATCCACGTGGTGAAGAATGTGCTCTATCCTGCAGGTGGGAGCAGAATACTTTACATACATTGCTATTGATGACATCTGGATTATGTTATGGTCTTCTGATAAGTAAGGTCTTGCTTACAGACCTTCCTGTGGGCCGCCAGGACCTCCTGGTCCTCCTGAAGAAGCTGATTAAGTACATCCAGATCAAGGTAGAGATAACAGAAATGCACATTTGATTATTTGTTATTTGCAAATATGAATATATCAGCATGAGGTTTTCAATTTTATTTGATTTACATTTTATTCTGTTGCTTTCTCCACTCTAGTTTGTCTCAGGATTTTCTTACGCTGAGATCCCCCTGACCTTTCTCAGTAAGTGTCCTGACCACCTCTCTCCTTTCACAGCAGTAAACATGTTGTTATAACAACAACCTAAAAGTGCTTTTGTTACTTTGCAGAGAGGACCATAACTACCACTACACATTACATCGAAACAGGTGAGACCACGTTTTCTGACCACGGGACTAAAATGTCTTTGAATCTGTCATGGTCAAGCAATATATTCATCATTAGCTGGGACTTCAAAAGGCATCACTGTCCTAGGATCTAATTATTTGTTCAGGCTGATCATCCGCTCTTAAATTGAAACCCAACCTGCAGCCACATGGGCATTACATGCATATCACTGCCCCAGTCTGGCCTCTTCCGTGCTTTGTTCCTTTGTTCCTCTGATTATCCCCTCTTGCTGTTGCATAAGTCCTGCTGGACCTCTTGGCATATTTAATCAGCTCCTTTAGGGAAAAAGTAATTTGGCTGTCAAAGTATTGCAGGGTCGGAGATGGTAGAGGACTCTTGGACCATGTCCAGAGCCCTTCCACACAGATGGGAGGATACCTTGATGTATTGGGTAACATAGGAGAAACAAAGTCCAACTCTTCAAAGGTAATTAGGCACATTACATTGACTGGAGGGCTGAAGGTCTGGGCTGCCAGAGGGTTTCATTTGTAGGGTTTGTTAGAATATTTTTTAGAAATGCCTCATACCCAATAAATCTAAAGCGATTGTCAGCGCGTTAATAGATTTCATACTCTGCGTTCTCTGTCTTTCATTAAACAAAAGAATGTGAAAAAGTAAAGGCATTCTTTGCTTGTTAGCAAGCATCACTTTGTTTTGTTCTTTTGCAGAAGAGCCTGTAGATATTTTAAAAAGAGGCACGGAGGATGAAAGGGAGGGATTGAGGTTGGCTGCAGATTTTTAATGCTCTATTTAGCATGCACTTTGACATCAGATCAAGAAGTTACGGTAGAAATCGATCCCCTGGGAGAAGATTCAATAGTTCAATTACCTGATCAGGGAGAGAGGCTCATCATTCTAAAGCAAACACACAGTTTCTTACATTGATTTACTGTATGAGTCTTGGATTGAATTGGGATTGCTTTGAATCCCAAGAAGTTGTAATTTTGATCTACAGGAAGAAATAAAACGTGAATAAAACCTGAATGAGTAATAAACTTCAAAGGTGGTGGTAACGCCTGCTGAATATACACCTTCACTCCCACAGAGACACTTATTTATTACATCAATATATTATCCACTCCACTAAGATGACAGATCTGTCTCACACACCATGTTTCGCCTACACTTGGGTTTCAAATATAAATTACCATTTTTTTCTTTTTGAAAGACAGGCAGGAGTCTGGCCCTGATTACCAGGCTAAGCCATGTATCATGAGACCCCGGGCCAAAGATTAGAAGAACTTCATCCCATAACAGCTCAAATAAAAACTGTTACGTTAAAAAAATCATCACCCATAAATATGAAAGAAGTGAAAGAATGTCCCTGGCTAAAGTTTCCATTGAAGCTGATTCAAAAGTGCCGCTGTGATTTTACAAAGGTGTTTGGCCCCAGTTGGGAACTCTCTGCGTGGAGAAAAATGTTAAAGGATTGTGTAACACATCACTTTTTCTTTCTTTTTTTTTTTTCGTTTGGTGTCACTTTCAAATCAATTGACAAGCTTCTGCTGTATAAGTAATAAAATGTGTGTTAGAGTACAGACATATCTGTGAAACTCCTGACTGGACGAGAGGAGGAAATTCAATCTGTCCTCAGAGAGCAGCTCACTGGACTGAGTAGCATAGCAGCAGCAGTTATTGAAGCTTTTCCTCTATTTGATGCAATTTAACATCCTACACACGTCAGCCTGCATGCCTTGATAACTTCACATATGGAGCCGATGGCCTCCTACTTGGATTATAAAACATTTTTTGAGATTGCGAAAAGACATATATTTTTTTAGCAGGGCCTCACATTTTGTTACAAGTATAATAGTAACAAAATATGTTTTTTGTGTGTGTGAGTGTTTTGTTTTGTGTCCAACAAAGCTTTTTGATATTGACTCAAGACTCATGTTCAGTTCAACAGTTCAACTGAAACTGTACTGTACCTTATTACAGTATCCCCTATTGTTAAAATGACCACCATCAGCCTCTAATTGTAGTCATGGTCACTGAGAGCTCCCAGTCCAGGCTGGATTAACCACTGAAACCACTTGATACAAAGATACATGCCTCAGATGAAACACAGTTGAACAGAAATTCTCAATGAATGCCTTTACCCAGCACCTTTCTAACTTTCTGTTACCAAAGCAAACCCTTAAATATGTAGAATCAATCAGCACTCATGACGCCTTTCCCTTTCCACAGTCCCTGAAGAAACAAAGCTGACCAGGGTCATCCAGGTGCAGCCAACAATCACCAAAGTGACAAGAGTCATCGAGACAGAGCCAACAGTCACTAAAGTGGTTGTTGAGGGGGAGCCAGTGGTCACCAAAGTGACCCGCGTCATCGAGGGAGAGCCTTCAGTCACTAAAGTTACCAGAGTCATTGAAGGAGATCCCTCCTTCACCAAAGTTACCAGAGTCATTGAAGGAGATCCTTCCCTCACAAAGGTTACCAGAGTCATTGAAGGAGATCCTTCTTTCACAAAGGTTACCAGAGTCATTGAAGGAGATCCTTCCTTCACAAAGGTTACCAGAGTTATTGAAGGAGATCCTTCCCTCACCAAAGTAACCAGAGTCATTGAAGGCCAGCCTTCCATTACAAAGATCACAAGGGTGATTGAAGGTCAGTTCTTGAGCACTTGATATAACCAACGAAAAACTTTGGACTCATCAACTGTTTTGACATTGATTTGATAACCCAGTGCTTTCTATTTCAAGCAGGTGTTGAACTTGACTCAGAGGGAAAGACAATTGAAGGTATGTCTCTGTTAATGTTCGAAGAGCATGATAGTCGCGAGCTGGAAACCCCCATGCCTATTCTAACAGCTCTTCCAATGACTACATCCACGGCTCTGTTGACCACTGAGCATCATTGGAGTCAAATCCATTTCACAATTTCATTTAATATTTATGATTAAGCCAACAGACACATCATCTTCATGGTGTGCACCACTTAAGCCCTCCAGGCAAGTGTTATTTGAAGTGCGCAGCCATTGATTGGGTGCCCACATACCAAGTTAGGACTTGTTGTCTCACAGCTCTGAAGTTAGGACAGAATTACAAATCATCTCTAATAACATTCTCCAGAAGTCATCCAGCTATGTTCTACACAGAGAGCACTGTTGGAGGCTCTGATCTGTAGGATTGTACGGTATATTATGACAAGCTTTGGCCTGCCTCCAGCCCAAACATCACAAGCTCATTCTGGTTTATGATGTTTGTTTAGGCTCAGTAATGATTCGACAGCAGGAAGGAGGGTGATTTTCACAGTCCATCTCCTGGTTAGGCACACAAAGCTGCATAAAAACAAAGCCATGTATTTACTCAATTTTCTGTGGTGCACCATGATTGGGATGTCTGTCCATCTCACCACTTACCCATCTGATTTCATCTGTCAGTGTCATTGTCTCTCAGGCAGGAGTCCCATTATTACCCATTCTCTGCCTAATGCAGCTGCAGTGCGTACTGTATGTGTGAGCAGTGTGCAAATGTGCCATTCCTCGGGTGCTACAGCTGCTTCGCTGGTGACTTGCAGCTTAGTTTCTGGGCTTAAACATAAACAACAGAATTTGCTCTCTTTTTCTGAGCCAACCCCCCCCTGCCCCCCACTACACACCTGTACTTTGCAAGTATGTGTGTATGTGTGTGTGTTCATAAGTACTGCACATTTGAGCTTGACTTTGTGTTGGCGGTGGCGGAGGAGGTGTTTTACCGGGTGTATGTACCTGTCAGTCTGTCCGTCTGTCAGTCAGTACAGTTGCTAAGTCGTTAAATGACTTTCAACACCCTTCTCCGCTGCCCGTCTGAAGGTGGAGCCGGATTCACCACGTCGAACGACCCTTTTATCATTGAGGGTAGGGTGTCCATGCACAAACACCTTTACATCAAACAGGTTTCTTTTCATACCTTTCTGCCTTGAAATAACCATGAGATCAGTACGCATTCGTATGCAAGGTACATGGTTATTTCAAGGCTGAAAAATAAAATGTGATGCAATTTTTTTTAACTGATGTAACTCTTCATGTGTGAGGAAGACATTATTGTGAATTTTGGGTGTAACTTTTTGGTTTTGAACCTTCAGGCCCAGACTTCTCCAAGATCACCACCATCCACAGCAGCAGTCCCAATCTGATCGATCAGGAGTCAGAGAGGATTACCAAAATCATTAAAGGTGAATGGACACAACAGCACACTAGCATGTAGCTTGTGTAGGACAATGCAGTGATTGGCTGTGTCGTCTCTTTGTTTTGCAGAGGGAGGTAGATTCGCTGCTGCCAGGAAAGCCCCAGGTGAGAGTCAGAGTCGGTTTATGACACATTCGGCAACAGTAATGTCAAATTGTTCTTTGCCAAAAACCACACAAACATCGCAGGGAAATATGTAGAGCAGACGTCATCCTACTGCACATTGTTTGCTTTTCCTTTCACATTTCAGTGTTTTTTTTTCTTTGTGTTATCCACCTCTGCCTGCTTCCACCTATTCTTGTTATCTTTCCCCTTTGACGTGTTTTCTTTTGTCTTTCACTTGGATTCACTCACACCTCTGATTCACTCCTCCGACTGACTCTGTCTCCTCTGTCTGCAGCTGGAATGAGGAGGAGAGCAAGGCCGGTCAGGCATCACCACAAGCCGAGGGAGTGAGTCCGGCAGGAAGAAAGCAGCTTTGCGCTCAACGAAATAGACTGAATGCGTCTCTGGTGCTCCTGGCCGAGCACTTGACGACCAAAAAATATGTGGACCAATCGGTAGAGATAGATTCAATCTAGATATTTCTTTGTTCAAAGCCCCCAATAGGGATGATTGTCTTCTACACCATCTGAACCATACTGTTTAGGCGTGATGTGTGATAGCAATACAATGAAACTTCTCTTCGAGTGATGCAAGTGTGGAAGGGAACTTCTACCATGGGGTAAATGGTGTGTGAGGTGAGATGTATTCTACCACTGAGAGATTTGTTTAAAAGGTTTGCTTTTTTTTTTTCTAGTCATGTCTCTTTGTAAACTGATGGCTTGGGAAGATTGTTTTTGTATGCTTTTCATGGTGCTTGCATTCTCTACAATGGATGCATTTTATTGAGTATGAAAAATCAAACACGTCAGACTGTTTTGTTTTGTTTTGTTTTTTTGCGACCATTAGATGTGTACTGTACCTCTGTAAATGTTCATATGATAATAAAAATGACAGTGAATTTTCAAACTTTTCCCAAACCCTTTTTTCCCTCCATATTTACTTGAAAGCAGTACTCTTTCAATCATTGTAAGATAGAATGAAGTGAAACCAAGTCTGTAGCACTTCAAAATAAAAAAAAATGAATTAACTAATTCTCCAAAACAAATGCAGATGTGAGTGAAGCGTTTTAGTCACACCATGAGCCACATGTTGTTATAAACACAAAACACCTGTCAAGATACAAATGCAACGCTTTATCTGGATACTGCTTTTTATTATGATTCCCAGGTGAGCTATTTCAAAACTTTTCTAAATAGATACATTTTCACATATTATTTAACATTCTTTGCCTCTTGCATCACACTGAGCACACATATTGTTAGCAAACTGATATCTCACCCCATCTATGGTTAGAATATGTGTTTTGTTTTATCAACTCATACCATTTCCTGAGAGCACACACTGTAGACAGGAACTTCTGCTTTATTTGAGCTATACCAATGTCAAGGATATTACATAAGGTGGCATGATTACTAAATTCTATAACTCACAGCTAAAAGAACCTGGGTTTCACTCCCAGGTTGGAACCCAAAGGGTCGTCCCGTGTGCAGTTTGCATGTTTTTCCCACATCTTCATGGATTTTTCTCCAGCTACTCCGGTTTCCTCCCAGTCCAAAAAAGTCCAAAAACATGCGTTTAGGTCAGTTGCAGATCCTAAATAGTCCTTAAGTGTGAGTGTGTCAGTGAATGTCCTGGATGGATTACCTGCCTTCACCCTTTGTGTGGTGTAAGGAAGAAAATGGATAATTGTATGCATCAATTAGTCTCAGATTTTCCTATAGTATATCATAGTTTCCACCTGAAAAGAGAAATGCATATGTGACCCAGAAATCATGAAGTGGCTGTATGTGTTGTGTATCTCTCTCTGTTGCAACATCATAGAAATGATCCTTGGCAGCGTGTCCAGGGCAGCAGCAACAGAGGGGAGTTGAAGTTTGCACAAGGACTGTAGGCTTAAAGTCACAGACCACTGATAACGAGACAAGGTGTCTTCACACAGGGGTAGACACAAATGCCTGGAGATTAGATGGATTATCTAGATATACAGCAACAATGTGCATGAAAAGCAATTTGAAGCAATGTAAAAGTTTAAATAGGCTGTCATTAATTTAATTAAGATATCACAGCAAAGCACATCTAGTGCTGAAGAAACAAAGTTTTAGTTTTAAGACACAATCAATGATAGATTATTATTCCAAACATATGATATATTAAGTCACTTTCATTGTAAGCAGCCATTCAGGGAAGTGCATTTTTAAAAACTCTTTGGCCCCATTTTTCTGTTACTAATCCTCCATCCTTGATTTAAACATTCCATAACGAAGCATTTTGATATGTATATATTTATATTTTGCAGCCAACTATTTGCACATGCTGGGACTTTTTTGTCAGCCAGTTAAATGCCAAACCCAAAATAAATGATTAAGTGGTGTAAAAAATAACAGAATCAATCCAATCCAACATCACCATTTTTTCCCAAACTGCTCCAGACCTCTTGGCATGAGCTTCAAGAGACTGTGCAAGGCCAGATTTCTACACTTGTTTGTATTCTGCAGCAGCAAGCTTAACTATGATCACACGTACAGAAGCATATCTACAAAATATTGACATCAGTTAATTATATATATATATATTTTAGATTGCATATGATATATCATTATTTATTTGCTCTTTTGTGAAGTTTGTGTGAATACAAGTGTTCAACTGGAAAAGCTGCAAAAGGAAAAAGTCATTTAGAATGAGGACAAACCTGAAATAAATTACGTGCAACGGGCACAAATGACATTAGAAGAATATGAAAATACTTCATCCTTGCAGAGAAAAACGCGGGAGTCATCTACAGTGCAGTGTTTATCATCTTATCTGCAAAGAGCCAGGCAGTGGCCACATACGTCATTGTGGTATCTGAGCCTTGGTGTGAGTCTTAACAGGCCTTTGATTTAAGGACAAGTTTTTTATTGTTTTTTTTTAATTATGAGAAGACAAGATGAGAACTCACAGCAGCCTCCTGGAATCCAGGCTTGTAGCCTGGCAACTGCTCAATAAAGCCGATAAAACTCAATAAAGTAGATCCCTCTTGTTGACAAAAGGAAGTTCACATAAACATGAATGATAGTGTCAACACACAACACGTTGTCTCCCTGGCTAATTAATTAAACGCTTCCTGACAACGCCTGGTTTACAGTCCAAAGGCTGCCCAGGGCTGAGACAGGTAGCCCTGACAGCAGAGAAACCCCTTGAAGTGGGATGATGATGATAACTGACCTTTACTTTTTATCTTTCTGCAACTTTTTGTAAAAGACCAAAGAAATATCTAAACGGTGAATCCAAAAGATGCATGTTGGTCGTTGTTCTGTGCTCTATTGATCAGCGTTTAGAGAAACATGCAGACGTGTTTAAAGCACTGCCGACGTCCCATGACCAGTGTCTCAGTACTCAGATCAGTAGAAGTGTTGAAATCTGGGCCCTCCCATGAGATTTCAGCGTGGCCGATGGAATGGCCAGATTGTTTTCCTCTGTCATGAGCAATTGACAAAATAAAATTGCTGGATGAATCTCACAGACACATTCAAACCAGAACGACATGATTTAGCGCTTTGTGATCGCGTTCCAGAAACTACAGTTGGCCAAATATGAACTCATAGCCCACCACAGATTTATCCAATAATAAAGTTAGGGTGTAAAAAGTAAACATAAAATGATTGGGATTCTGCACAGAAGTGTTCTGTGAACGTCAGTGAGCAACCTTTAAAGTAGCCACATACCTGCCAATCTGTGGGAGAACCAAACATTACTGTTGAATCATTATTTTGACCGTAATTGTTGCAAAACAACCCCAGATATTGAGTGCTCCAAGTAATGCTCATTGTTTTCCTTTGAAATGTTTTATGCCATACTTTTAATTCTTTGCCACTCAATAAAAGCCCACTTCTGAAATAATTTGAAAAACAATACATTTAGCACATCTGGTAGATCAAATAGGATTAGTAAGTCCATCACGAGAGTGTCTCCCCACATATGAATCACACATGTTAAAGTATTCCAGTACTTGGGATCTAGTAGTTAATTAATAATTAATAATAATTTCATATTTCACAATTTGTTTTCTACTGTTTTATTGTCCATTACAGATTTATGGTACTTTTTATGGTACTGTTTTATGTTGTTTATGTTTTAATATATATACCTTTGTTTCTCCATCTTTGCTTTATATTCAATTTATAAAGAATAAACATTGCTAATAAAATATTTTTTAAAAGTTTGATTACAGACAAATAATACAGTTATTCATGCACTGCAACCTGGTAACAAAACAAGTAGTTCTCTTTACACCAGTGCTTTCCCTCAGCTGGTGTAGTTTCTTAATGTTGCTGAGCTGAAACTGCAGTGGGGTCTGACCTGAAGGCTTAGCCCACTTTTCTCCTCCTGCTCTGTGCCAGACAGCTCTGTTGTCTGCAGTCCAACTATAAAATCAGATTAAAACCAGATGACCAAAGCTATGGGTGTAAAATTGATGGTGGCTCAGGGTATTCTCTGCAGAGACAAGAGTCAAGTACCATCCAGGATTCACCTCATGATCGATGAACTATGATGGAGAAAATACTTCCAGATTAGTTCAAATCTGATTTTTTAACTGACCACATTTGGAGTTTGTGGATTAGAAATGACTAGATGTGATGGAATATGTTTAAAAAAACACATCCCTGTTTTGTTATACTGTATGTATCGGTGGTATATGCTTTACTTTAATATTTCTTTTTAACATTGTTGACGGAGTATTGTTTCATCATTCGTTAATCATCTTGCTTGCTTGCTTGCTAAATTCAGATCTTGTCCAAGAATCTCACATTTTCCACTTTCTTCTGCATCACTGTAGTCAAGTCAGTGCTGTGAGCACATGTTCTGATGTCGTGCACGTTAGAAACCACTGATGGATAGTTTTGCATTGTGGTAATGAAATCAGTAAGGGTTTAACTTGTAGAATCCATTTGGGAATGTAACTTGTACAACATGATTGACAAGTATTTCATTAAACTCTACATTACTCTTCACATCACCAAACTGCCATAATCCCTGCAATGGCTTTTTGGTTATTAAGCATCAGTAATTGCTTGTAACACAATGCCAATGTAACTCTTTGAAAAGCCCATGTAGGGGTTGAAAAATGTCATACGAACTGCAGGTGCCGCCGTGTTTTCGGCCATACGATCCAGCAGATGGTGGTTAACGGATAATGTAGTCTGACAGAAACAATTTCACATCGCTCAAGTGTGGCTGAGATTTCCAGAACTCAATCGACAGCAACACATGCAAACACGAAGCGAAAGCAGAAAAGGATTTGCTGCACAGATTGGTGGATCCAATTGTGCTTCTGGCCAGTAGTTCCTCCACAGAGATGGTAATTGATGCGATCAGTGTGTCTGTGGAGAGAATGATGTCACACATCGCAGGGGCCCTTAGGGAGCACGGGCCAACAAGAATGTGTGTGTATGTGTGTGTAAGTGTATGTGTGTGTGTGTGTGGTGTGTTGAGTGATGGGAAAGGGATACATAGAGCTGCAAGTGCAAGCTTGCTGCTTCAGGGAGGAGGTTATAATACAATATAGCTTCTTTGTACACTCTCACACAAACTGGAGCCTTGAGACGAAAACACTAAACTCGCCATATTTCGGAAGTCACGTCTAGACTTTATGCAATATGAGATCATTTATGAATATTTTAGGTTTTCTTTTTTCCATCTGATTGATCTCTTGATTTGTAGGAACACGGGCTGCCAAGTCAAATAACGAGACAAAAATGATTTTCAGTTCAGCTCATTAAAAGAGAAGGGGCATTAAATAAATGTGTTAGTGTAGGCCCAGGTACCATGAAAAACATAACTTTTGATCCAGTCCAGTATTCAGGCAAATTAATGTGGTCTAGCCAGATCAAAATTAATTCAGCTTTTTCCAGTTTCAGAATACCGATGTCTGAAGCAGCCATACAACATAGACAACATAGAGATATTTCATAAACAAGAATATAAAAGCAGACACATAGCTTGCTAGCTAGCTACCTAGGCTATCTAAGGTAAAGGATTCTCCTTCCCTAGTATTGACAGCCTTGCTCTAACAAAGAACATGCACAGTGACATATGAGAATTTTCAGAGTACAAAGGGAATGCAAAAGCAGTGAAGGAGGTGCAGAGAGGAGACAAGGATGGGAAATGAGCTGGAGTCGAGGCCTAATCTGTGGACACAAAGGGCGGAAGGCGCTGGACAGATCCCACTGCCACAGTTGCTGATACCAGCGATGAGAGTGAGACTCACACAGCACCTGTTTTATGTATGCATGCTGGCTGTGCCTCTGGCAGAAGTTTGGGTGTCTGACCTTGTGTCTGGACTAGCCAAGGTATCCCTCAGGGCAAAATGAACTAGACATAAAAGAGCTGTTGTGAGCTGAGACTCTGAGCTACATAGCGTTACACACAGAACTTAGTGCTGGAGTAGAAAGGTCACCCTGAGGTTTATCCATGACTTTGAGAGTATATTTATTATGCGACAGTGAAGACAATGCAGTTCATCTGCTGGGACTCTGAAAAAATTGGAAGTGCCAGTGGAAAAGGTATTTAGAGCAATCAGTGATTGCATGTCAACACAGAGACAAAATAAGCATGTTAATGTCTACATGAGTGTGTTGTTGGACCAGTATGAATTAGATTTGCATTTGTTTAAATAGTACAGACTGATTTGTTGGTTTGGCTTGTTTCACCACCTCATCAATATGTGATTTACACACCACAAAGACAAAGGCATCAATTCTTCCATTTTATCCCCCCTTTAAGTTCTAATTGTCACTCATTCACCCTGCATTCAATGCAACATCTTAGGCAATATGTCTTGCAAAATCCGTTGAGTATCACAGACTGTTGATGGTCAAAAGATATTGAAATTTAAACATGCCCAGACTCGATTAATTAACTCCTCAGGGCACTTTATGCTGAGGACAGATCAAGTCACCACTGATTCTCCATTATGGACAATTGCTATACAACTTGCTTAATTCAGCTAATTCAGTCTGACTTTCAACAGTGTACTGGTGAAAGTCACAGTTACAAAGTTACAAAATCACACCAACACACAATAGATATACGCAAACCCACACACCTAATTCTGTCTTCTGTGTCTGTGTCTGTTTTTCACGTGGTTCCTGGCCTCATAAATCACTGTCGTACACTGGGATCTTCCCACAGATTTGCTTTTGGTAAATGGAGGAGTCTTAAGCACTGTATCACTGAATGATGACTAAAATTCAATTTAGTTTGTGCTTGGAATTACAGAGAAAACCTGACTCATCTCATAAATCAAAGCCATATGATCTTTTGTTTTATCAAAGTAAGCCTTCCTCTCCAGCCACTGATTGTTTCAAGGCATCTGTTCAGGGAAGGAAAATGGTTTTAATACGCTTCATTTTCTAAAATAATAGGATTTTCCATAGTTATTCCTGGGGGTTGTCTACTCATTGGCGAATACCTTTGTTTAGAAGATGATGTAATTTATAGGGATTGGTATAAATACAAAGAATAACAAACAGGACAAAATCGATCTCCAGGTTTTTCATAAGTAGGGAAAAGCCTGTTGCATGTGTTCTTGATATTGAGATTAACGTTGCTCTTTTCCCAGTGACATATCAAAGAAAACACATATAGTGACATATTATTGTATGCAGTTACATCTGTTTCTCTGTGTGTTTTACTTTTTTTGTTTGTTTGGTTTGAACTTCATGACATTATTGATTCTTCCTGAATTCATAAAGAATTGGTGAAGGATTTGTCCCCGGTGACCTTTCAGCTCTGCCTTTCCTAAAAAATCAGTGGTGACATCTAGCAAATAGGGTAGAGTATAGATAACAGACTATCACTGAATAAAGATATTGCCATTTCCTTTCTTCAAAAATGAAAAGGAAATGAATCACTTACTCAAATAATAACCATCTGGGTGGACCAAAAAACAAGAATCTACAAGATAAATTGTTCACAGGATTTTGTTTCAATGGAAATGGATAAGTATCTGGGCAGGGGACCAGTCACTCTATATTTTATTGTTAAAGTCGATGTAAAAATGACAAAATCGGGTTGCGCTTCATTATTTTCAAAATGTTAAACATGGCTAAACCAAATGACTTTTACCTCATAAATAATGAAGAGAAACAAAGGAGACCACACTGTCTAAATACATTCTTTCAAACAACTATAATTATTATTCTATAACACATTGGTCATCAGTGTTGCTTGGTTTTGGTCTTCCTTCTACTCCTGCAGCACAAGAACCTGAAAAAGACCAAAGTAGAGAGCAGCAGCACAGTTGCCACGCTCACTAACAGTAGCAGGACATCTAAGCTGTAGTAAGCGTACCAGGGCATCTTATAGGCCTCTGTACGCAGGTGAGGCGCTCCTTTGTGCCGCATCACATATTCCACCCAGAATGTGGCCTGATCCATGGGTGCTAGCGGCTGATCCCTGTGCAAACTGGACATCCTTTGTATGTTCTGTCTGTAACTGTCTTGATGGAGAACTTCATTGACACCTTGCTCAAAACTGTGGCCGTTCACATCGCCCAGCTCGATGATCTTACCAGCTCCCCTCTCCTGCAGACGGAGCAGGTTGTCATACTGGTCAAAGAACAAAGGTATTCCAAGCACAGGGACCCCATGGTAAATAGCTTCCTGGACTCCGTTGGTTCCACCATGAGCAACGAAGAGCTTGGTCTGTGGGTGGCCCAGGAGG
This sequence comes from Karalla daura, assembly GCA_029224185.1. Lineage (NCBI taxonomy): Eukaryota > Metazoa > Chordata > Actinopteri > Chaetodontiformes > Leiognathidae > Karalla > Karalla daura. Next base: position 10,503,097 of record CM055204.1, on the reverse strand, counting down.
TCCTTCTGCGGCATCCAGTCCACTATCAGGGTGTTGTTGCCCAAGGTAGATGGACGCTCCCCTTTGTGTCTCCATATTACCTAGTCAAAACATTCCACATGAATTTACTGAATTTACCAGCTGTCCACTCAGGATAGAGAACCACTATTTTCTAAAGAGAAAACTTTCTATAGGAGCATTTTTGATACCATTTCACATAAGACTGATTGAATTGCTGCAGTAAACATGCCAGGCCAGTAGATGGCAGTGTGAAAGCTTAATGCCCATGCCCATTCCTTTAAAAATGTTATAATGTTTTACAAAACCATTTCCTCTGTCTACACTGAGACAGAGATGGAGGGCCTTTTCAAATGTTTACATTCTGGTGCCAATTTTCTTATTTTGTGTTCTAACTCACTGCAAACACTGTCTTGTCTACTGTTTCATCTAATTGCAAAGATGAACTTGCTGTTTTACCTTCTGTGGCATCTTGGCAAAGACGCTGGCAATTTCATCTGCAACATCTTTGGGCAGGGCGTTGACCAAAGTTCCCAGAGTCATGACGATCACTCCGTGCTCCCCTGCACTCTGAACAAACTCCTCCAGGTCTGCTGGCAGAGGCTGGGCTGGTTTGCACTGGAACCCTCCAATGTAGATGAAATTTGGCATGGTGGGCCGGGGGAATTCAAAAACAAAATCTGACCTGAACAGCCAAATGTCTGCTTCCTGAAGAAGCGACACTATATCACATCCACCCTCGATATATTTAGCGCAGATGGCATCATAGCTTGGCCCCACCAAAAATTTCTGCTGGAACAAAGTAATACTGTAGAAAAACAAGTTCTTGACCCTCTGAATGAAATTCATTTTGTCCGTTAAGCCCGATCCTGGCACTGGGATGTAAGAGAGAGGGGAGGGTGCCATCAAAAAGTGGCCTTCTCCAGCGGTGATCCAGCGAACATTAAGAACAATGGGAAGTTTGAGATACTTGGCAAGAACTACTCCCGGTGCTATGGCTGGATCAGTGAGGACAAGATCATACTTGGCATCATATAAGCTTTTCATCATCTTTTCATCCTCAAAAAGTCGAGCAAGGAGATCGCACCAGAGCGAGTGGGCCTCACTAATCATAGAAAGAAAATCCTTGGTGAGTTTGAGGAAAGTGAGCGCTGATGCTCCCTCTCTCTGTGCCTGAAAGAGAGAGAAAAGTGGTGGGAAGAGTTGCTGTCTTGTAAGATGATTGACAAATTGTTCTCCATGGGGGCCACTTCATAGCCCAAAATTACTTACCTTCATGTGCCCCTGCAGGTACACATCAAAAAAATCCTCAAATTCATCTTCCATCTCAAGGGTAATGGTTGTGTAGAGAGGAGACTTTTCTGGGATGTACCAACTGCTAGAGGCTCTCATCACAGTCAAGTTGTGTCCTTTGGTGTGAAGTTCTTCCAGCAGGATCTTCATGTTGATCCAGTGGCTGCCGTCTACTGGGAACACCAAGATGTTCCCTCCTTCGCTGGCTGGTGTGAAGGATATTATACAAACACTGAGGAGCACAAGTATTCCACTCAAGCGCTGTGACCCCATGGTTCCTACAGTGAGAGAAAGATGAACAACAAGAAGCCTCTTCAGCATCAACACATCAACTTGAGAAGATGCATTTAAAATGTTGCTGGATTTGCATCAGGTGCAAGAAAAAGTCTGCACCTACCTTATTGTTATAAACAATACAGTGTAGCACCAGACACACCATGATAACACATCTATGAGTCACTTACCTATGCTCATGGGTGCCTAAGGTAGTCTTCTGTCCCTGCAGACTGACAGCCCAACTAAAAATGAATCCTTACATATTTGAGTTCAAACTCCAGTATATGGGAGCTGATTGGCCCTTTCACAGGTCAGGACATGTGACACGTGTCACATGAAGCTGGAGTACGGTCAGCAAGAGTTCCCCAAATAACTCAGATAACAACAGGCATTATTTTCTGTTTTGTCACGCCACCGTAGTTTTATTGCTTTACCTAACAGTGTTGTTTAATTGCTGTCACTGGAGAACAATGCTTGCGTCAGAGGTCAACCCGCGACCTGTTTCATAAGATTCCTGGAGAGGGCTGTGTCATGCTGAGCCACACAACTTTCACGCGTCTTACCTTATCTTATGTTTGATAACTGTTCAGATAAACGTTTGGTTAAAATTTCTGAAAATACTAATAAATAAATAAATGATAGAACACAGTATTTGTGTAAGACAGTATATGTAAAAGATATTATGCTTATGGCACAATGTGCAGATATCTCCTACAGGTTATTCATCTGGAGGATTGTTTACTCCAGTTTGCTGCGAAATCTGTCCACAGTCTCAGAGGTGAACTCAGTTGACAGGGGTCATGTACTCTTGCTCTAGTGCGTTATCTGTAATGCTGTAGTGGTGGAGAAAGTACTTGTCAGAGCTGGCTTGGTTCTTTGACAAAGCAATAAGTTTGAGGAAAAAACGGAGGCAAACAATATTTATCAATACACATTCCTAGCACAACAGAATATAACCATGGACATGGATGTGTATGTAATGGAAGCATGCTGAGAGAAAATAATATAATGTGAGAATTGCATTGTTATAGAGTAAAATATACTGTATTACAGAAATGTTTACTGTGTTAACATTTATCATTGTTATGTGTTTTATAAAAGTGCAGGTATTGTCAGGAGAAGTACTTAATCAACCAATGCATTTATGTGTCAACACTGCAACAGGTGTTTTTTATTTTCAATGTTACTTTAATATATTATATTCTTGCTTCACTTCATTGGTCTTGACACTTGCCAGTGTTTTGCTTCATTGGCTGATATGTAAAACAGGCAAACTAGGCAGAAATTCTCATCACATTTGTAGTCCAAAATCATTCATGTATCAACCTTTGCTTTCTCATCCATCCTTTACAGGTCAAATAATCCATTTACTGTTTTAGCTTTAATGGTTTTTGTTTGTTTGTTTGACCAAGTTGTAAAAATTCTTAATATGCAGGTGGAGAGAAGCTAGTTTTAAACTGTTATGTTATCAGTAATGTTCTTGACCTCAGATAAAGGGACTGTTTATTGCAGCCATTTATAGGTATAATTTGCGAAGTCTTTCATCTGATCAGCCATTGACTCAGCACCAAATTTCTCTCAAGGCAGAGGTATAAATTTGCAAAGTACGTCATAGTTTTACTTTATAAAGTGCAGAATCTGTATGTATTACAATCTGTCCTCAGTTATTTAGGAAGAGATAAAACAAGAGAGGAGAAAGTGAAACTTTTCTTTTTTAGGTCTTGAAATCCAGTACTGGCTCAAACACTCTGATGGCAATGCTGCATGTGGCCAGACTTCTAAAAGTGAAAATAGTTTTCCTTGTGTCTCTCTGCCTGCACAGGAGCCTCACACCTGTATGCTACCTCGTATGCTGTTAAAAGCAGCTGTTAAATGTGGCTGAATGACTCTACTGTAAACGAAGGGGTGCAGCCGATGTGAGGTTTTTAGGAAAGTCTCTATTTGCAGTCTCTGGAAATTTGCAGTACATTTCTGATGGATGTAAACACTTAAGTCTGAGGACGGAGTGAGAAAATCTCAAGAAATCAGGTCCAAGATCAGACAATTTAAGTCTCTTTTCATACATGTTATGATCCACAGCATGTTCAACCTTCCTCTTATTGTATATCACCACCAGTGACTTAAATTGAGGCGAATCAATATGCCATTTATTATGCAATATGCTCTTACCTGCTCTTGGCTTCACCTTGGGGAATGTTTGTGTGTGTGGTGATGTATTTGAGGCAGTAAGCTCCACTAATCTTACTAACTAGGGAAAATGTGCCGCTGGGTCCTAAGTTTCTGGAACATTCTTTCTTTTTTTCAGGTATCAAGGAGGTGACAAACAACAAAAGATGCTTTCTTGCAAACATTTTCAGCACAGATCAGATTATCAATGGGTGTGTTCACACTGTGCTTTAGCTCACAACTCTGTTTTCATCATGTCATTTCTCTTCTCAAGTTCATGCTGGTTTATTTGTTCTGGTTCTGGTCTCCTTGAACACACTCAGGAGAAACTTAATCCTCCTCTTTGCTTACTGAGAACTGCAAGAAAAAAATAAGGCACTTTAGTGTTTGCTGGGTCCTACTGCCTGTACTATTCTTGTGTAGTGGTATTCTAGGTCTCAAGGGTTGTGGAAGCTGAAGGTGTTTTGACAGGGAGTCAGAGTGAAGACATATCAAAGGCAGAAATAGAGATGCGACAGCAACATGTGGGACTTACATGCATCATCCCATAATATGAAATTGCATCGAGCATTTACCTGAAGTCTGTGGTCATTGGATATAGCCGAGAATATTGATGGGTGTGTTTTGCTCTCTGTCAAGAGTGATTGGAGCTGTTTGTGCTGGGGCAATTTGATTTGATGGAAATGAACCAAAACCATTGGCATGTGGCAGATTTGGCCTCACTGATTAAAAAAAAAAAGTCTGAATGTGGTACGTCATCATGAGTTCTTGCTTTGGAAGCAAAGAGGGCTTCTCCACTGGACAGTCATCAATGTAAACATTCACACATTCACGTCTCCTGTTACCAATTATGAGAAGCAGAAATAGAGACGTGAGAGCAGCGTGTGAGATCTGGACCATGATCCCATATAGAGTAATTGGAAAAATCAGTTGCCTTGTTGCATCAGCCCTTTATGTGAGGCCAAGTAGAAAGTTAGTTTCAATAGACGACTTAATAAAGATAAATATTTTCCATGTATGATTGAAGTGCTTGCAAACTGGCTGTGGAATGTTAAAAGCCTGTGACAGGTTTCTCCATGACAAATTGTATCATCCCGTGGTTTGTTGGTGGAGGAAACACTGAGTCAGGCAGTCCTCCAAGAGCCACGCGGTAGGAGATAGACTGGGTAAACATGACGTGACTCCAATGGCAAGAGAAATGTAGATTTTTATGCCCATGGCTACATTTCTCACTTTTAATTGGGCTGAAAGATTCATAAAGGATACTTCTTTACAGGGTGTCTCACCAATAAAATACACCTCTTCAATTTCCTGTTACAGATTTTATGCTTCATAAAAATGAAAAATATAGCTCAGAATCACTTACTGTACACTGGTGTTTAACTTACCACCAAGGGCGTAGAGAAGATATTACAGGAAACTGCTCCCCTTCAGCTTTAATAGTTTGTGTTCCTTATTTTTTCAGGTGTTTCCTTTTGGTTAGGAGCTGATTCTTTTCTCATTTTATCAAGGAAGACAAACACTCGCTGTGCACCTCAACATAATGTCTTACACAATGACTTGCAGTCATTGCTCATCAGTCGCTGTACAGTTATTCCAAATAAGTAACTTCTGTGCTTCAAAATGATGACGAGTGAGATACAAAGAATCAGAACAGCATTTAGTATCAAGCCATTGAGCCATACTAGTCTGAATAAATAAAAGTTGCCATTACAGTATCAGCAGGTTGTGTTTTTCGTTACAGTCTGTGCAGGCCTCTTTCATTTGTCATCGGCGCTCTGGACAGGATAATGACCATGTGGAAACCCAGGGATGTCTGACTCATGCATCTGCGAGAGGTCTCTGCAGCCCCACACCGGACGAATGAGAAACAGCCTCGCACCACGCAGCGCTCCCATTAGAGGGATGGACACTCACATAAATCAGTTCAGTTCAGTCGATATGAGTATCTGGCTGATGATAATGAGAAGAAGAAAAATAACAAGGAGGTCTTAGAGGGTGAAACATTAAGAAACAGTCCACAATGTGTGTGTTTTCTGTATTGCCTGTCAGGAGTCATTAGGCTATTAGTTGATTATGATGTCTGCAGAATATTTTAGTATTTCACCTTTCAGAGGGAGTCAGTCTGTGTGTGTTAGTATTGTGTGCACCTGCCTGTGTTACTGATGTTGAGTCCAGTTGTTTTATTCCTCACATGTTTTTGTTTTTTTTTGGGTTTTTTTAGACTCGTCTCAGGCTTCTATCAAGGCCTTTGGTGTTGGCACAGATTTCCTGTTTAAATCAGCTTTGACGCCTGGGGAGATTCATGCTCATCCAAGTCAATGTTATCTGAGGAGTTGTGGAGCTGTGACAACTGGACTTATGTAGATTTTTGAAGATGTTTTACTCTGTTGTTCTCTCTGATTGATGGAGAAGCCCGGTATACAAGTTGCCACAACTCTACATCTCCTTGGAGATCAGCTTTGGCTCCCATTGGCCATTTGTCACATCAAAATAAATCAATGAAATAAATATGAGTCGCAGGATTCACAGCGTGGAACTTTTTTGTAAAAAAAAAAAAGAGATGGTAAATCTCTGAGATGTCATTGTGTGAATATAAAAAAAGCAAAAGCAAAATCTTGATTCCAAAAGTCTACACAGAGTGAGAGTCACTGGCAAAAACATGTGGAAAAGATGCACAACTTCAATAAATATTAAGCTGCAATTTGTTCTAATCAATTGATTCGATGTCTGTCAATGCCCATTGCTAGAGGCAAAGCTAATAACAACACATGGAGCATTTTAAGACTTGTGACTAATTAATGGCAGTGCATGGAGAAACTTAACATATCTGGTTTTGTAATTCCAGGAAGTAAACATTATAGCGTGAACATGAATGCCAAAATCACCTTCAAATATGAGTTGCTCGTACTGAGTTGCTCATACTTTTGTCTGTAGAGAGCAAATAATAGAGGATAACAGATGATCCAGATGGGGAAATGACCTGCAGGACAGGAATATTTTCTTCTTAAGTCTTGGTTGCAGCCCTTTTCAAAGCAGATGGTTTCAAAGTCAAAGGTCTTGACCTGGCAACCAAGTTGTTGGAAGTGTTAAATAACTGTATAGAGACGTGGAATTTGTGAGTCAGGAAAAAGCATTCAGGAAGAGACACTGCAAAATCAATCATCATTATCTTTAACACACCCAACATGGATGCATCAGTCTGAGATTGACCGAGGGTCAATGTCACCTCTGCTGAACAAGCTCTTGCACGTTCCTCTGTTTGCTTTTTTTCCTTTTTCAGAGCAGGTTTTCACTTGCCAATGGACTCTCCCATTGTGGTGACATTCTGTGTGTGTGTGTGTGTGTGTGTGTGTGTGTGTGTGTGTGTGTGTGTGTGTGTGTGTGTGTGTGTGTGTGTGTGTGTTTGTGTGCTTGGAACAAAGCCGTTCAAGTTTCCTTGGGGTGGAGATGCTGATGATCTCAGTGTGTTAAAGCAGGATCCTGCAGCTGACAGATGAAAACCTTTAAAAACAAACACGAGTTCAAGAAACACGATGATGAAGTCCTTCTCCTGTGTGCCAACCTGCTTGAGGAGAAAACATACAGCACAGGCAGTCTAAGTGTTTCAGTGACGGATAGTTTCTCAAGAAAAGAAAAAAAAGGAAAATCTTTGTCCTACATGAACAGAGCCTCTCTTTGGGAGGTGGCTTTCGTTTGTGAGTCACATGCTCATACACATGGAAGTGGACCTTTAATTTTCTGAGCTTCCTATACACACCCTAAATTAAAGGCTGGATTAGTTCTAGGAGACAAAATACAAAGCTAATTACATGTTGTGTCTTTGTGAAACGACTTTGATTTGTCTTCTTTTGGTTTTAGCTGATTATTTGGATTACACCTTGCAAGCTGACTTCATACATAAAACCGAGGAGGCGGTTTCATCATGGAGACGAATGAGAACATCCCAACTGACCACGGGACCATAATGACACCAGTCACCACGCTCATAAACAAACAACTTAGAAATTGTCATGAATTCATTGTAGAATGAAGCACAGAGCAAAATGAATGTTTTCTCCTTGGTGAGAATCAGTCAAGATTCTTAGTCTAGAAACTTTCAAGTTGTAGAGCAGTCACAAATGCAATTTCCATTCAAAGGCCACATTTTTTGTATGTCATCTTTGTACGTCTACAAACATAAACATATGTTCATCAGCTGGATAGTGACTGAAGAACCAGTTTGGGGACATCCCATGGTTCAGTCCTCCATCAAGTTCATCAAATAAACAACCATAAACAGCATGACCCTTTGGACTGTTTATTTACGGACCCCACACAGTGATGGAGCCAGTTGCTTCATTACAGTCTGTATAGAGCAGAGGCCGGAGATACTGTATGAAGCAATATCTGTGTTGCTTTTGGCTCGATGACTGAAAACTTAGATGCACAGCATGTTTGAGTGATGAGTCTCAGGAACATTTATCCACAGAAACGAGACCAAACATATACATTAGCATGAACCTCAAAACTATATACCAGCTTCAGGCTGCACAGGGTCCAAAGTTCAGCAGCTCACAGAGTTTAACCTCTGCTTTACTATCTGGGGTCAGGGTAATCAACTGAGGTCAAAATTCCCTCAAGGTTTATAGTTTTTTTTTGTTTATTTCACCATGTTTAACCCTTTCTGCACCAATGCACATGCGCACACATGTGCATAGTTTTGCCCACATGTGAACACAGTGGTTAGGTCCACCTCCGTAGCGCTTTCTCCATCTTCCATTCCAGACATGGAGAACGTCACTGCAGTGCTGACAGCTCTCTGGAGAGCGCATGCAAATGCACATGTGTGCAGGCTAGGATTTAAATGTGCGGCAATCATCGGAGGCCGTAGGAGTCAGAGGAGGGCAAGTACTGTAGGAGGAGGCAGTCCAGACCTTGAGATGCATATGTTCTAAAGGCTATTTCTGAAGGTTTATCTAATTTTTTCATGAACTGGTTTACATCAACATTCCCTGTTAAATGCCAGTCTATCTCCTCCAGCTCCTCCAACGGCTTTATACTGGGATGGCCGGTTTTCTAATATAAGTGGACCGACCATAAAATGATAGTGCTCATATGAGTGAGTGCAGGCTATAAGACAGGAATTTATGTTGAAGCATTATGTTGGCACATCAACCTGACTGTCCAACAACCATGGACCAGACCCAGAGCATACTGAAGGGATTACACAGTACATCTGGCCACCAGCCACTTCCACAGGATCCCACAGGAAGAAATGGAAGACACACCACGCGAAGGATGTGCCTGCTCTTTAGTTCAGCCTGCTGACAATGTGACCCAGACCTGTATAATTGGCTGAAAGTGGAGGGATGAATAAATTGATGGACGCAACCCATGTAGCTAATTTCTTATTGTCTCCAGTCACATGATTACATGATGACGCCAGTTTTTCATGATTACAGTGTTTGGCCTAATTTGAAGACACAAATGTTGAGCTGGGGTAGTTAAAATACTGAGAGGTTATATGTCATTTGTGAATGGAGTAACGCCCATAAATGTTTAATATAGATGTTTTGGTATTTTGAAGCATATGTGTGGGTATTCTCAGTCTGTATAGTCCTGGGTTTTTCTCCATGAACATGTCAATCTCTGTCCACAATGTGGAATATTTACATGCAAGTTTAAGGCAATTTGCAAAGTCCCGATAATTAAAAGAAGTTGGTAAATTACAAGATGCAAGATTTTTTTTTACTTGGCCCCATCCACAAACTTTTGTTTTAGCGTACCTCTGGTAACTAGCATACAGACAAATGGCACTGGAAATAAAAACAGAACACAACCTGAAAGTTGATCAGCCAAATGGCTGTAACTAGCAAACTGGGAACATTGTAAAATAATCTGCGCATAGGCTATTGAACTCTGTGACCAACACTTGCCGGCCAACAAAGAGCATACACAGGAAGAGGAAAGGGCCTGTCTGCCGTGCGTCATTCCTCACAGGAATAACTTTCGCGTTTGCTGGTAAAATCCTGCTTTGTTGAACCACTTAAATCACTTAACTGTATCCGTTTGGTAAATACTAAAGGTCATGGTTGAAATTCTGCAGCACTCCAGCTGTCAGAGCTCATCATGCAGACTGTTTGCATTATACATTGAACACTAACCTGTGAGGGTTGTTTTGCATCTTCTGATTGCTGTGTGTTGATGAGGAACCTGGATGATGACACTTTCCTCACATTTGTGTTGGACGGTGTATTACAGGCACTCATGGGCTTTTAATGTGCTGCAAGATGTGCTTCTGAGAACAGACTTTAGACTGATAAGACCATGTGACAGGTCATGCACTCTTAGACCCTTTCCTAATGCCTGATTGTGTTTTATTTATATAACTAAATACACTGAGGGGCAAATTTATGGCCTTGTAAACAACCTTTTAGGACACAATCCAAACAATGCTGGAACCCTGTAAGATTTTATATAATTGGAGTCTGTGCAGCAGTTTAATTAACAACAGACCCAAATCACGCAAGATGTGTATAAGTATGTGTGTTTGTGCAACAGAGGGTTGGGTCAGGTGGGTTTACAAAACCCGAGGTTGCAGACAGGAGTGTTTTACAAGAAAGTGGCCTGTGTTTAGGCATGAGGATCTCGTGCAGAACACAGCCTGGTGTAGTCGCACCTATGTTCAAAGGTCTCTGTTACTTCCGACAGCCTAACGTTTACTCTGGAGACTCTTTTTCTAAATATCCATAAACAGTCAAAAGGTTAAAGCCACAGCATGATGTAAGCAGTGGAGAAATCACCACCACCACCACAACCACCACACATATACACACACCAAAACCGCCACCACTAACCCACACTGCTCAGATGAAGCATATCTAATTACAGGCATTTTATTTTGCTGTCAATTGAAGAGATGACTAAGTGAAATGGATCAGTGAAGGAACTGAGGTGACACAGATGCATTCATCCTTAACCATAACCATAAATCTCTCCCTGATTTCATCCAAATACAACAGATCTAGGTTGCAATAGGTTGTTCTACTTCAAGGATTGCTTTTTTTTTAATTGTGTATTTTATTCGCACAGACAAATGTTATTGTAATAACGCTGAACTCAAAAATAATGGACACAATTAGACATTAAGATATACAAACATACGCAACATAATGTGTATGTGTTTTATAAACAGGAGACTAAATCAAATGTGGGCCCTCTTGGGCACTTTTAATCATTCCTGTGTTGCCTCTTTTGGATCAAGACTCTCAAAGTACTTCTAGGACTTTCCAAGTACTTCAACACAGAGCCAGCCTGAGAATATGAACTAAAATATCGGATCTGTATCTACCCACCTAAAAATCCCACTCTTGTCATTTTAAGATGTAACTAAACCTGCACATGGAGAGCGCATCATCCTGCCAAGGCACAGCTGAAATGGAATGAAATGCTGGTGGACCTGCTCTGTGATTCTGATGTGCTCCGAAACGTAATGAGTACTACCTCAGCCTGTTGTTCCTGCTTCCAGCATATTTCATGGAAATTGCTTGCACCTCCGGAGGCAATTATATGTCTGGACTTGGACCCACTGCCCACATCCCTGTGTTGTCCGTGATGCATCAAAGTATGGACACCACTCTGATGCCTTCAACCTTTCCAGCCTCGAGCACAAGCCAAACGTCTGCCTCCCACTCAAAGGGAGTCTCAGCTCCTTCCTCTCTTGTGTTATTGCGCCCCTGTAATCACTGAGCCAATGTGTCACACAGAATGTGCTAGAAAGATATCAGTTTATTCGTTCCCGAGTTCTTTTCCAGACGGCCCGCATACCCTCCCACATAACGCCACAGTAAAACCACACACAAGGCAAGTTTTGTTTTGTTTTTACTGGACACGGGCCATTCAGACAGCCACATATCCAACAAAGTTGACATCAATTTCGGCTTGACTATCTATTCTTTTGAAGTTGAGCATTTCATACTGTTCTCTCCATTTCATCCTCGGAAGTTCTTGGAGAAAAACAATTTACGGTATCAACACATCAAACAGATGCCGGTCTGTCTCTTAGACACACAGCAATTGGTTTGAGGACTTTTACACAGAGAAATGTTCTGCCTCATCTTCATCGTTTAGTGCCACACTGAGTTTCGGGTGCGATAGGATCTTTTACTGGAAAAGAACAGTTGGGAGAGCTTGTAAAAATTATTACACACCTCCCTGTCTCCCAATGCGTGTGACTGTGTGTGTGTGTGTGTGTGTGTGTGTGTGTGTGTGTGTGTGTGTGTGTGTTTTGAACGGGCAGCAGTGCATTCAGTCATGCCAGTATTTATCTCAGCCGCACACGGTCCAGTGTGAGGTCGATATTTTTGCTGTAAGTCAGCAGCTCAGAGAAGTGCCAAGGAAAAGCAAAGCGAGGTCCGTTCCATGGTCATGTCTACTTCCATTCATAGTCAATGAAATCCATCTTGTGTCTCGAACAGACGGCTCTGGTTTCTTTTCGTTTCTTATTCTTCTTTTTTGGGGGGGAATAGTTTGAGTTTGTTTTTAGAAGTCAGCCGCACGGTGACGGCATCAGAATAAAAGCTGCTTACATAAGTGACCCTCGGCTAATAGAAGCGATCATATTCAGCTGGTCAAACCCACGTGCAGCATTTATTCTTGCACTACAAAGTACCGTGAGGCGCACAGGGTGTTACAATTAAAGTTAAAGTCAGACCAAATAAGAAAATGGCACTGTGGAGTTCCTTGATACAGACCAGACAGCCACTTTATCTTATCAGCGGTATTTTCACCCAGTCTTACTCAACTTGACACAACTTGCAACAACATTACTAACCGGAGCGTTTTCCTTTGCTCGCAGCGTTATCCACTGTTTTGCTGTCAATAAATGTCATTTTGTTCAAGACAAATCACCACCGTCCAACCACAGTGGATTGTCTTGCACTCTCATACACACGAAAACACTTCCTCCGGCTCTTTCTCATCACTAGCTCGTTACTGTGTCTCATTTGTCTTTTCCAGCACCACTCACATCAGAGCCAAACAGCAGACAGTCCAATTGTTCTGTTACCCAGTCATCTATTAGTGTAAATTTACTGAGGTTTCTGGTCATTTATCAAATAACCAAGGCCAGTCATGTGGTCACTGTCTGAACTCTCAGCCAAGAGACTGAAAAAAATATAAAAATAAGCATGAAACCAGTCTGATCACCCTGTTCTGGAATACTGTTCTGTCTGCAGACAGAAATTGAGACTCCAGTAGAAAAGGCATCGTCGCTGATGTCACTGCGCAGACGCTCACCCCTCCTCTTGTTCTGTCTTAGGTGATGTATCCCCTTTCACAGCTTCTTGGCAGGTTTGTTGAGTGGTTTACAGGTGAGGAATTCACTTTCAATCCCCCTTCATCAGAGGTTGGGTTTCGCGATAAAAGCATGGGATACAAGGATGACAGCTCTTGTGATTTTCCCCAGTGTCTGACAACCGCTGATCATCCAACCCTGGCACACACACACACACACAAACGCACACACACATGGTCAGAGCCTTGCAAGGACTGCAGCAAGAGCCTTTTCCACCATTGCCTCATATTTGGTTATTTACATGAAGTCTGGCTAAAAGCACTAGACTTTTATTCATTTGCCTGTGAGGCCTCATATGGCACCTGATTGCACCCAATATCACGGAGCACAGAGGCGGAAAGGAAAATGGAAGAGGCTCCAACTGCTGGTGAAAGTCATCAGGCATTGGTGATGAAAAGGCCCCAAACTGTTTTCGAGCTTTTTGGGCAGCCTCAGAAGAACGAATCTATCACTTCTTCTCAATGCTCAGTGCAGCCATTCGCACACTTTAGCAGGTTTATTCCAGTTGGATCCCAGAGGGTATTGTCACATTTTCTAGTACATTGCGCCATGGTAGAGGGTCCTTTTTCATACTTCATCTACCATAGGAGCGAGAACCAAACATTAACTTACAATCCAGCTTATTTAATGTAATCACGGTTTGCTCTCCGGACCAATCCTACCTCCTCCTTCTCAGCCATGTGGACACAGCAGCATTGCATACATACTGACACTCTTTAAGGCACCATTCTTGCATTTTTTTCTATCACTTGCCACTTTCAGCTGTCAATCCACCTCTGTTGAGGTGCCAAGTGGCTGCAGGCCAGCTCACTGCACACCTGCCTACCTCTGCTGTGATGACAGACACGTTTGTATTTCCAGCGCCGTGTTTACAGAAGCAGAGTGCAAAGGCTTATTTTTCCTCCCGAAGGCGAACGGCAGCAATGCAACATGAATCAAAGCATTTGCTGCAGCCTCTGATCACATGACAGATGACCGTTGCCCTTTTTATTATTTTCTCAATCATTCATACTTTCCCTACTGTCCGGGATGGTTTGCAGACCAGAAAGTGTGAATTTAACTCCTTCGGTCGTTAAATCTGAGGTGCATGCTCGGTCCAGACGTGATCCACGTGCTGCATCACACTGGTGTTGTTCCACCAGGAGCAGCACCGCGATCATCATGATGTGAGGCACGTGCGCAACATATGTTTTTAAATGAGTCAGTGCAGGCGGACAAATCACCACATGCCGTCTGTGCAGTATAGTGATGTGCTGTGAAAATGTAATCACTCATCTGAATTACATCAACTAGTTTTTAGAGCGTTAATCCACAGAGTTTATCTGGACTGCTGGAATTAAAAAAGGAAAAATAGAAGAAAAATATTGGACATTACTGCAAATATGTTGGTCACTGTAAGAGGTTATTTCCAATTCTTTGACTGTTTGTTGTCCTTGAAAGTTTATTGTCCTTTAATAATCTACTTTTTCAAACTTTTTCAGTCCAAGGAAGTTGGTGATTCTTACTCTTATTCTTGGTTTGAGCAAAAGAAACTTCAACCACTCGAGTATCTGATAATTGTCTGAATGCTTTCATTGTTGATGGAAGGTTACCTGGGATGCGTCACCTCACAAGTTGCTAGGTTCAACTCCTGGTCTGAAGGCTGCTGTGTATGGAAAACTTGTATGTTTTCATTGTACTCCAGTTTCCTCCCATATTCCAGTGTGTGTGTGTGTGTGTCCTGTGACCCTGTCCATGGTGTATTTCCTGCCTTCACTCCATGTGTGCTGAATATCTAGCAGACCCATGCAACATACCTTTGCACTGATACTGGTGGCTGCTAAATCTCATTGTACATGTGTATAATGACAATAAAGGCATTCTGATTCTGATTAAGGCAGAAAGCAGGTAAGACACTGGACAGATGGAGGCATGGAAAGGTTCTCTATGGACAAGAAAGTCATGATAACATTTATTTTCAACCATTTTATTGCAAAAGTTCAAGGAACTTTTGGAAAACGTAATTTCCAAATTCACTGAAACTTTAAAGCTTTAAAGTATGAAATTTTAAAGCCGGACCAAGACTTAATGCACCGACTTAAAGCAACGAGGATAAATCCTGTCAGTGTGTATCGAGTTGACATGTGCCTCATGTCAGCAAGCTTACTTACAGTGTCTGTCATGATTATACATAACACTGCATGAAGAAAAATAAAGGCTTTAATCATCGAAAATGTCTATGTAAACATATTACATTTGAATTCAGTTAATACCAGTAGTGTTTATAATAATTGCACATCCTGATGTTTGTGTTGACAGACAGACTGACAGATGAAGTCTCCATAACAGTTGGGAAACACGATGTTCGGGGGTGAGTCATAGCTTCCATCACACAGGCTACAGGAATGTTTTATATGCAACACTGGCTTCTGCTTGGAAGCAGGGGCCGAGCGTGACAAATAGGGATCACGTTTTCCAGAAAACAGATGTAAAGATAACGTGATAGTGAATCATTTTTTAAAGCTGCATGCACATTGGGACTATCCACAATGATAACTTGTATTGTCTTCAGGGATTCTCGCAAAATATATGTCATGACAAAAAGGGTGTTTTACAGAGTCATTCAATGTCTCCGAAAGCGTGTATATCTCCTGTATTTCTGTGTGGGAATTCAACACAGCGGACAGCAGTCCTTATAAGTTTATAACTTTTTATTGTCAGCTGGCTGGATTGATGAATTTAAGTGGTTTACCATGCATATCACTCATCGTCCATGCATACACATACACAATACCGACTAAAGCTTGAAGCAAGCAGTGACATCACCATCCGTCCAACCATCCAACCATTATTTTTGCTGCCTCCGAACCAAATGCGTCAAAGGGGCCATCTGGCTCCTGCAGCTCACATGTGTGAGGTTGAGGCAGGGAATACACCCTGGACAGGCTGGCAGTCCATAGCAGAACATCCAAACTGTGGGATGAAAGAGTACCTAGAAAAAACGAACATGCAAAGTCTCCACAGAAAATCCCTCGACTGTCTGACCAGGATTCAAAACAGGCACTGACAGGACTGTATGTAATGTAATTTAATTTCAATCTAGACACAGCCAAAAAAAAACCCAGTCACTGACACAGAAAGACGAGCTGTTGGACTTGTGTGAAATCATTTCTATTCATAAATGCTGGAGCACGTCATTTGATCCGATTATCTGTAGTTACAGTGAAATTCCCTCCCAGATGTATCCAGATGAGTTCAGGCCTAAAATATTCTGCTTGGAATAATAATTTGAGTCTCTCATATCGGAAAGCATTTGTTCTACAATGCAAAACACTTTACGGTGTATGCAAATGTTCACCTGAAAGCTGCGGGAAACAAAATGGCTCCTGCTTCACTGCAAAATCCATTTGAGTGTTTGTGCACGGACTACATCGAGTTTCCACACATGTAAGCTGTATAATGAACCATGTCTGGCTTCCAAAGCAGTTATGATGTCATAAAATCATGTCCGTAGGTAAACATGGTAAACTTGGCTTTAAGGTGGGCACAGTGAGCCCTTCCACGTTTAGCAGACCAGTGTGTAAACAGCCTTTTAATGCACATTCATCATCCTGCACAGTGGTCAAACATCCAAGTGAAGCAACGAAAAGAAAAAACACATTTTGTGAAAACCTGTGGCTTCATCTGTGGCCAGCAGAGCAGTCACTCAAGCTGAGCTGCATGAAGGACTCCATCCATCCATTATCTTACCCGCTTTGTAACCGACGCAAGGTGAAACTTGATATTAAAAAGTTGCATTACAGCGTCTCCATCCCAGAATCTACTTGTTTGATGTTTTCATACTTTGGTGAGGATCTGCCTAGCAGTGGTTCACGGCCTTCCACATGCCTTTTCTTGCCTGTGGTGATGACTCTCCAGCATGTTGCTCATTTGAAGATCTCATTGGCCACTGTGGGTTCTTATGCAAGACGAAGGGGGCCTGTAGCGCACGAGACCACAACAGACTGCCCCCAGACTTCATCTGCTGAGCACCGTGACTCAGTCGGAAAGATGAAGCAGGAGTGGGAGCGGCAAGCAGCCAGGTCTGATTGTTACGGGATATTCTCTGTCGTTCTTGGTTTTCACCCTCAAGTGCTCTGTTTGAAAGCAGTTACACAACGCTCATTTACTGGATAGAAAATCCACTCAAAAATTGCCTCGGCGGGGATGTTGATAAATGACTTTAAAATGATCCACATCTTGAGGTTTATCCACTTAAAGGAAAGGTAAACACGTTAATCTAGATGAGCTACAGTGTGGACCAGTGAGCTGACAAATTACTTTTAAATGTCCCATTAAAGATGCGTTTAAAGACTCTGGTTGACTGAGTGAAAACATAACATTCTCCCACACACATAAAACAGAGGAGGGGTATTAAATTGTGATTTAAATGTAAACACAAGGAGAAGCATGCAATATTTCCCCACTTACCCCAATTAACATCATGCAATACAGACAAGTATTTGTTAAGATTTCCGCTACCGACGCCTAGAGATTAATGGAGTTTCATCTCACACTCCCAATAAACACTCAGACTTTGCTCAACTTTGCTGTTAACCTCTTTAAAATGCAATTTTTCACACTACGAACAGAGACTAGGAGCATAAGAGAAAAGTAGTAAACTTGACTTACTTTTTTGCTTCCATATGTTTTGGTTATAAATCCCTGAACACTGGCAACACGGTAGCATGATGAATTACGCTATCCCCTTACAGCAAGAAGTTCCCCCGTTTAAATCCCAGTTGGGGATCCCCTTTCTGTACCGAGTTTACATGTTCTCACTGGGTACTCTGGTTTCCTTCCACAGTCCAGCAACATGCATTTTTAGGTTGACTGCTGACTCTGAATTGTCCCTTGGTGTGTGTATGTGCTGTGATGTACTGGTGACCTCTCCAAGCTGTATTCCCTGCCTTGTCGTTTTGGTTATTGATCCCTGAAGTCACATTTCCAAATGACTTCATGGTAAATCAGAGTTCATTCACTATCCTTGTCCTCCTTAACATCTCACAACCTGTAACTCATAAGGATCATACAGAGCTATATCATCCCTGTTTGAGCTAGGACAGCATGCCCCTCTCACCAAACCCTGAAATAAGTGCCATTTATGAGCTTCACAAGCAAATATGTACATGCCAGAAACCATACTCCATCTGTGTCACACCAGCTTTTGTTGCACATGGCGTGGTTCAGGACATGACATTTCAACTAGGTGAGGTTATGCGACAGCGGAGGTAAAGTGTGTGTGCGGGGGTCCAAGGTTTATTTGCAGGGCAAACAGAGCTTTCACATTACTACAGCGTGTTTTCACTGTTTGCAGCGAGCACTGCATTATGCACAAAATAAACATATGAGACACACACTCACACACACACACACACACACACTCACACACACACATACACATGCACAGAAAACACAGTAACTCTTCTGTTTTGGCTCAATTAATAAGTGCATTGTTTTTATTGCTCTCTGGAATTCTTTTTCGGTTTCTGTTTGTTTGTTTATTGCTTGGAGCCTGATTTTTTACCCCCTCCCCTCATTCTGTGCCTGTGAACATTTCTGCGGTAATCAAAATGCCATCACGGTCATGAAACTGTTTGCAGATCTAATGTGTGATCGTGCAGGCACCCTGGCATGGTTTTTGACGGGTTCCTCAAAAAGGCAAACAAAAACTCGCCAAGTGTGACTTTGACTCGGAGGGATAGGCCTGCTGTCAAAGACCTAAACACAAACACACACACACACGCATAGATACATGCACAGACGCCTGCAGGTTACGTTCGAGTCTGAGCCAGCCTCCGCTCAAACACAACCCTGGGAGGATTTATGTTTGGCAGTGGTGAGTGAGAGGCAGAGCTGGAATGATAATAGAGTGTCACTGAGTTCAAATGACAAAGTGCAACAAGTGAAAGCCAGTAACTGGAACCTCGGGGTATCGATCAATCCAACACACAAGAGACGTTAGACATCCAAGTGTGCGAGTGCCTGCCAGTGTGTGCACATCACTGTCTCTCATTATTTGCATGGCATACCATCAGCAGTGTCATCATTGTTTTTTATCCCATAATTCATTTCTACAGCCCGTGGGAGCAACATCAAGCACTACGTGGGGCGTCTCACTGGATGCGCTTTGTAGCGGCAATTGTTTGCATATCGTGATCGAACACGAAGCCGCTCAGAAACAATTAAGTGTCACACTGGAAAGGAGCGGAGCGAGGTGCTGAGCGCAGCAGGCACCGAAAAGCACTGACTTCAGCTCATTGTAATCTGGTGAAGCTGCAACGCACCAAAGCCCTGGAGAAAATTAAACACAAAACATCAGCGCAGACTGTGTGTGAGCCAGCCACGGGGCTTTCCTGCCAAATTATCATTACTTTCTTATGGTTCGCTTAAGAATAATTCATATCGCAACTGTGAATTTCGGCTCCCAGTTGAAGTTTAGAGCCAATCAATCAGAGCCGCCTTTGGCTCAGCGTGCGTGAGGATTTCATCCAGACCAAGCTTGTGTGGCTTTGTGAAAACTAATGAATCTCCATCCGTGCTGCCAAACCATCCAGGTAACAGCTCTTTCCAGGACTGTTCTGTAACTGACCCCGATCTCTGTGGAGAGAGAGAAAAGAAAAGAAAGAAATCTCTTTTTTATATTGGCGGAGCACCACAAGAACCACAGTCAACAAACAGCAGCACAGCATCCTGATTTTCGACTTTCCCCAGGGTGCACTGGCTTTCTTTTCCTTTTGTTGTTGCACCCCCCACTGTCCCTCTCTTCCTCTCTGTGGCACTGGATTATGCAAGACGAGGGAGCAGCATAAACATGTCAGGCTCTGAGAACCAGGCCAGGGCTGAGGAGGCCGAGGAGTGAGGGTCCTCTTGATATAATTACTCACCAGCAGATTCTGTAGGGAAAGAAACATAAATCAGGCCCTCTCTCATCTTGTCCTCATTGCCTCAATCCATTCACATGTTCGTAGATTTTCTTTTTATCGATCCAATCTCCCACAATGATGCAGCGATCTTGATCTGACTCCTGGCCAACGTTTAGAAGTGGATCAGATTGCAGCCATGATGTGCCTATGATGTGGGTTATTTGTTAGTGTAGATATAAAATTAATTCATTGGTTCTGGTATCTGAACAGAACCTGCTGCGGGCGGATATGCAGAACTGAAGTATGCGCATTTGTATTTGGAGGGAAAAAACTTGGATATGAGCAGCTCTGCTTTTTATCTCTTTATCTGAATTGACTTTTACTCCAATAGCAGTCGAGTAACATCTTCCAACAGGACCTTGTTTTAGGCCTGAATTGGAATTCCTAGGAACTTTGAAGTTATTGAGAAATGTAGGTCTGCAAGGCTTCAACATACCTCAGCAAATGAGCCCTTTCCTTTGATGAAATTGATTCTTTTAACTCATGTGATATATATCACTCTGGCACTGAAAAGTAATTAATCCAGCAGATTCCTCAGGCAACATTTAGGTATAAATGGGTGAGATAATGGTAGGATATTTGAGTATGTAGTGTAAAAATGTAAATCATATGGACATTTTTAAACAAGCAGTTTATACGCTTGTAAAAGTCAGTCACTTAAAGCGATAAATATTTTTGTTAACCTAAGTTCAGGCAGGAGTTACACATACATGCACAAATATGCTTTGTTTTTTTCTTTTTTTGTTGTTTTTTCTTTCTTCTCATCATCTCAGGAGGATGCCAGTGCTTGGAATCATTAACATGAAATTCAATCAGAGTGTCAGACAGCTCTTTTTATTCTCCAGGTCCTGTGTCTCCTTCCCACAAATGATTGAATGCAATTAATTAACTCCAGTTCAATCATCTGTTGTGCACTCTTCCCATCATCAGGGGCTCCAATAGTGTGTTTAATGTGTGTGTGTGTGTGTGTGTGTGTGTGTGTGTGTGTGCGTGCGTGCGCGCGCGCGTCTGTGTGTGTGTGTGTGTGTGTGTTCAGTTGGAATATGCACGTACAGGGCATTCTTGCTTGATTTTTACACTTTCATCCTAGAGGGACTTCAACACAGTGATGAAAGGAGACAAGGGAAATTAACACTAACAAGAAACACACTGGGGGATTCCACATTGCTTTCATATCAACCTCAAAGCTACCAGAGGAATTATGTCATCCATCCATCTCCTTCACACACTATGCTCAATGCTGTGTCTGGGTCTAACAGAGCTGATCCCAGCACACACAGTGTGAAGGCAGGGAACACTGTACACCCTGGTCCGGTCCCCATCCACTGTCACGCTCACACCTAGGGACAATTCACACTCTACAATCTTAATTCTGGCCTTTGAACTGTGGAAGAAAACAGGAATACCTGGATAAAGCTTACACACACAAAGAGAGAGCAAAGTCCAAACAGAAAGACCTTTGCTATGACTGGGTTTCAAACCCAGGTAACTTTTGCTGTGAGGCAACAATGTGAACAACTCATTCCCCTTGTCCCTGGAATCGGTTGTAGATTATAAATCAGGGAGAAGTCATAAAACAAAGTAGAGTGTCACGGGTTAATGGTCATGTAGGACTCAGCTGCAGCTTGGTTTTGGCATTATGAGTCCACCACTGACTGCACTTTCTCCCACATTAATTTTTATTTGTACTATTTCTGTCCACCTTTAATAATAAGGGGGTTAAGGGTATACGTTTACATAAGACATCTAGAAACCAGGGGTATATAGAGGGTTTAAATGCTGTGGATTTTAAGAAGAAAATGTAGCCACAAGTGCAGTGTCAGGAAACATTTGGCCTGCTTCACACAGCTTCAAGCAATTTTCCCTCTAAATATTGTCATATTTGGTCACTAGAAACCATAAAAATATCTGCATATGCGTGATTGACTGTAATTCAATACAACACTGTCTAAACCGTTGTTACATTCTCAACCTGAGCCCTAACGTAGAGCAGTAAATCACCACAGCAGCAGTTTTCTTGGACAGAACATGAAAGCCACAATCTTGTAACGAGGGGGTCAGAGCGGCGAGCTCAGAGAGGAGAGAGTTATGAAGTTTGGGTGGGAGGAAAGGTTCGGCGTCCAGCAGCCACAGGCAGCTGTGGATCACTCTCACAACAAGATATGACCTAGATGTCTCGGGCAGACAGACGGAGGAAATCATAAAACCTCCAGCTGCCTGGATGGTTGACAGGCGTTGAGGTTGCTACCAGCTTCGTCTCGATGGAGCTCCCTCAATACAACCTGAAAGACCTTGAAATGATGCACAAGCACCAAGCCAAAAGGCATCGCTGAAATAAAAAGTTCAATTTGTCGGAGTTTCTCAAATATCACCTCTGTGTTCCCAGCGTGAGGTAAATTATTAGGCTGCCAGTTGAACTGGAGAATCCCCTGAAGAGAAACAGCAGCCAGTATGTCCTCTTAGATAAACCTTGTATTCGCACATGCAGTTATTTCCCTAACAAGATTTCTTTTAGCTAGTCATTGTCGGTGACACTTATTTCTCCATATTCAACAGTTTAATTAAAAGATTTATTTGATTTCTTAATTCAGCCATCATCTGATCCTTTAACAATGATGTTTTGAGTGCAATCAATGATTAATAAAAGAATTTAATGCTGCATTTAAGGCTCTGTCTGTATTTTCCCTACAGCCTGTGTGACTTTGCGGGGAAGCTAAGATGGAGACCGATGGGCAAAATGAGTTGCAATCTGGTATTCAACAAGCTGAAACAGGACATTACTGATGTTAGTCACTTACGGTATCAATCTTTGTTCACCAACAATAGACACTAGTGCTTTCAGGGTGGTGTATGAAAAGGGCAGGTCACAAAGTATCAAATTCAAAAGGCATTTGTGTAAATAAGAAAGTGCTGACGAGGCACAAAATGTGAAGGGGTACAACAGCATAGACCTGCAACAGTCCACTTTCAGTGCAAAACTGTAAGAGTGAATGTCATGGTCAATATTAATGGTCATTTTCATGCAGAGGAAATGTTAAATATTTTCCTTCCATAACTCTGCAGGAGTCCACAGCAGACCGTTCACATTTCAGTATTTGCAACAGTATAATTGGATGGATGTTACATGTGTGCCAAGATAACCTTAGTCAAACTCTGCACATGAGAATATTGTGTTGTTACAATTGTCCCGGCTCTCCTATGAAACCTCTGTCCCCGAGCGCTCCACAGCAGCTGCTTTCTGTATGAAGTCTAAGCAGCTACATGTGTCGGCCTCCCCAGACGATCACTGCTACCCCATGACTGTGGATTACAACTTGAAGCCATTGTATTTCTATAATTAGCTGTGTCACCATTGCATTTGGCTACCACCTACTGGCTGTTAAAAGGTATGACACCTATTCAAGCACAGCCAAAGGCCCTGGCTGGCAAAGATAACAAAAAAGTAGAAAACAATTTCAGCATCCATCCCTTAATTGTTATCTGTCCTCACATATTTTGGGGGTTTTTTTCACTACGCCGTTCAACCGAGTGCTGTGATAAAGGGGCCATTTATTTGTTATCCAGCCCACAGGCAGACAAACCAATGGACTGGACCAAAAAAACACAAGCTGCATCCTGCAGCACAAACACGACAGAATGATGGAGGCATAAAAGAAAACCACAGGCCTCCATAAGCTTTTATGATGCACTTTTTCAATCAGTGACCCAGGCAGATGAGAGTCTGCAAGCAAGATGGATGACGTCCCCACAAATCTTTGCTGAGTTGCATTTCGTTTGCTGTCCATTTGTCATTCTGAGAAAGCTCAAATAAAACAGTTCCCTATGGATTTTTTTTTTTTATGTACAACCTTCAGATGCTGGAGTTCCGGCAACTTCGTCTGCAATGGATTCAATGGGCATTTCGCTAAACTCTTCAACTCTTCAACCCATCGCTGCTCAGTTCTCACTGCCAAACGTTGAAACATACGCTTAACGCCCGGCTGACTTCTGAGCGCCTGAAGTCAGCCGGTCAAACCAATGTCACTTTCTTTTAACTCTGTGGAGCCGTTCTGTCTTTGTGTGTCTTGGCTGACCCAGCCACATTTTTGCCAGTCTGGATTGAATTGTAAAAGATGTTTAAAAAAAAACACAGTTCAACAATCTGATGAAGTCGTGTACAACACGTGTTCTCAAGGGCATGTGCAACACATGCCAAGTCACTTGTTTTTATGTAACCCTTTTGTATAATCAGGATTTTGTCATTTAATAGACTCTCATCTCAGCGCATATCTCTAAAACTCTGCTGCTTTCATGTAAATCCCTGGCATTGATGACTTCCAGCGTGCTTTAAAGGGTATTACCAATCGTATGAGATTTCTCAACCTTATTACAAGGACCTCCATGAGGCTAACGATCCAGCACTCTGTGCTGTTTCACTTACATGACAGCACTTTCCGTTTGTTGAAGTCTAAGCAGTTGCTCTACAAGCCAGTGCCCCGAATGTCCAGTTAATCTGCCCAGACAATTGTAGTAGGAAAGTGGGCAGGGAGGTAATGGAGTAAACATGTCACTGCTTTGGAAAATAAAGGACATGTGTTCACTCGCTGGCTGGTTCTGTGTTTCCTTTGGCCAAGACCTCTTGCTGGGTTGTCCCATCAGGCCACTCCTGTCTGAAATGATTCCTGGCTTCCTCTTCTCTCTCCCTCTCTCTCCCTGCCTTGCCCTCTCGGTTTCTCTCTCTACCACACACACTCACACACAGGCAGGCCGCCCTACTGCACAGCTCAAGGCCCTGCTTTACTGCTGCATGTGTGTGCAACGTATCAAGCCCAAAGTCAAAGGTTTGAGATAATATCAGGTAAAGGGGGAATTTGGAAAGCATCACTTCATAAACTGTTACAGTAACAGATTAAAGTTTAATTAAATGTTGTGTGTAGGCAATAAAACAGCATGGGAATTGCAAAATGTTGGCCTGAAGGAAACAACGAAAAAAAAAATCTGATTCATCTCTGGAATAGCACTTTACCATGAAAATCAACACTTTTTCAGTGATTTTCTGATAACTCTCTGAGTTTGGTGGCCAGTCAAAAATGTCTACCTTGGAGGGTTCACACACCTGTTTTGCTGCACCTCATAATAATTCAAGTTGCCTGGATCCCTTTAGACCTTTTCCAAACACCTTCTTCTGCAGCTGGATTTGAAGGTTGAATCTTCTGAGGCTGAAACCTCACAGTTGCCAGAGCACACGACGAGATTAATTTCCCTCCCCAAGGTGAAGGACTACGCAGTCTGCCTCGACTTGTACGTCCATCCTTTATAGCATCTTTCCATGTCAGCTGGTTGTCATTTGTTCCATAAATCACTGTATTATCAGGGAATGTTTTCACAGTTGCCTTGTGTTTAAGCACACTGTTGTGTCTTCAGTCATGCAGTTTATCATTTCTGTATGCAGTAATCCTCTCTGTGTCAGCTCTGCTTATTCACACTTATGAGAGTGAAAGGTTTAGCAAACTAACAGTGTTTGTCGTTCTCCTTTGATTCCAAATAAAGTCGCTGGTTAAACACAGATGAATTCCCTCATTAGTCTCTTCTGATCTCTTTGACTTCTGTCACTCTCTTATTTCCTCACACAGTGTGTATTGGAAATGACTCATCTGGCTGTTGTTAGGAACAATTCACTCTTCCCATTTAGGGAAGTTAGGTTAGCCCTCAATGAAAAAAAAAAGGTGATGATGAGCGATTGTTTTCACTCTCCCCTGCAGCCTCAGCACTTCCATTCATTTAATCTCTCCCTCATGGTTATATTTTTGAATCCATGACCCTGAAACAAAGAGAAATGGTTCTGCAAATGTACATGGAATATATTAGATGCAAACAAGTCCTCTCTCATTCCTTATTGCTTCAAAACTTCGTGGTCACCAGAAAGGAGCAAACCAGCTGTTGCTTTTTGTGTCCACATCTGTTTCTGCTTGTATGAGCATGTTTACTCCATCCTGAGTGGCAGGATTACAGTTTTTGGACTTTTTCATGAACTCAAAAAGTATAGTAATAATGGGGAAATGACTAAATCACAGCTGAGTGTGATTATCATGGACCGACACTGGTGTGAGTGAATGGAGTGAGGTGATCCATTTAATGTTTCTTTTCACCCTTTCTGAGTGTCTTGCGTTCTTGCTTTAGGAGGACATTTATATGTGTCTCAGTAAAATGATCCATTCATCCATCCGTCTAGTATCTTAACTGCTCTCCAGCGCACATAGGCCAAAGGCCAACACTGCACAGTATGCAAGTCCATCACAGGGCAGACACACACACACACCTAGGGGCAGTTTAGAGTCTCCAGTTGACCTAAACATTGTTTTGGACTGTGGGAGGAACCGGGAGTACACTGAAAAAAACATTTGCACGCAGGCAAAACATATAAACTCCACACAGAAAGACCCTCATACTGACCCCAAGTGGTGCATGGAGACAGTGCTGTCTATCCATAATATGGACCAGTAAAATGGTTTAAATTATGTTTTTTTTTATTCAGTGCAAAGCTGGAAGAATCAGAATCAGATTCATTGCCGAGCAAGTTCTATATAAACAAGGGATTTCATCTGGAAAGTATGTGCACAACTGTGGTGAATTAAGTATAGAAGACAGAACACATGAAACAATAAGCAGATAAGAAATGTGAGCACACAATGAAAAAATATGTATAGATATGTGTATATGAGATCTATATGAGATGTAGCGAGTCATGGTAGATCTGTCATAAAGGCAGATTAGGTCTGTCCCTGCACTGCACACCTCAGCGAATGCTCATCATTCATTTTCAGTGACATTAAATGTCAGCAAGGAGGAAATACAGAAGAGCAGAGGTTAATTTGTTCCACCATCCATGCTGCTGCTATCACCAGCTTCTCACCTCACCCCCTCCTCCTGAGGTTTCGCTTCTGAACTTTTTTAACACGTTAGAGACGCTTCAATAGCATTTCACAGCAGCCTTCCTATTCTCGTTTTTTCCATACATGTGTTCTCATCATGGCTGGATGTGTCGCATGAATACAACCTTTAACCCGGTGTTGGGTTTGTAGTGGGTTGCTGGAGATCCAAACATCCATCGGCTTGTCTCAGAGAAAAAACAGGACTTCATCCTGTGTGTGAGCGCGAATGTGTGTGTGCATGTGTAGCCACAACAAAGAGAGGGTGAGTCATGTGCTGTAGTTACAGAGAAAAATGACCAAGCTGATTACCACCTCACTTTTGTGTTAGTCATGAGAGCAGAGGAAAAATGGACCGGATCATTTCCTGAAACACTCTTTCTGTGGAAGTTTGCTCATTTTCAGAGGAGGGCAGAAGAGGTTGCCAACTTAATACGGTGCAGTTTCAACTTGTTGATTTGATAATTGTCATCGACATAGGTAAATGAGGCAGGTTAGAGGGTTCTCAGCCATATGTTTCCTGCTTATTTTCTCCCCCCTCCCGTATAACAGACCCACCATATGCTGGTTTGAATATTTATAGCATGTTTTATGCGGTTGGGTGTTTCAACCTTCCTGTTGTTGTTTCTCATTAACTAGCAGATTAGGAAGTTCACGGAAAATTAAATCCAGTGGGATGATAAACGGTGTGGTGCGATGTTTTTATTGCAAAAAAAAAGGTACAGAAAGAGAAACAAGAAGACATTAAATGCCTGATTCTTCAGCCAGTCCTCATTACACACTAAATCAATCTAGGCTATTGTTTATTACAACACCATAGAGGAAAACATCCAAAACTAATAACCACACCACGCTAACCAGCTATAATTTGACAGTGCTGGTTGGTTTAAATAGGACTATCCTGTCTTCAGTCTGCTCGTACCCCCATCTCCTCTCCCCACAAATCCCTCGGTGCCTCCTGCTGTTTCGGGATGTGGTCCAACATTGACGTCCGCGCTCACTCATCCAGCAGCCCTTGTGCTGCTTCCCTGGGAGTGAATCATTCCATCTTTGGCACGGAAACCTCTGGACTATGAAACCACCATTAACCACAGGCAGTGCCAAGGAGTCACAAAAGGTCACGTTATTGAAATGTAGACACGCAGTCTGCTACCAGGCTATTACAAGGGAAGAGGAGCAGCTGCCAGAGCTTCAGGGCTTAAATTCAAGTTTCCCGTTCCTTATGATTTTAAGAGCGGCTCACTCAGACTCCATATGGTTGTTCTTATCGCTCACAAACATTCAGCGGGGAAGCCCTCGGCTCCCGCTCATCCTCCTCCAGCACCAGCATGGGATCAAAAGCCTCTTCTTGCCATAAATAAACACACACACAGTGTTGAAGGATAGCTCAAGTTTAGTACAGCCTGGCTGCTTTATTTCCCCAGGCCCACCTCTCTTTCTATCTATACTGTATAAACCAAACATGGTTTTGGAAGCACAGTATTATCACACTGAGCAGGAAACACTAAGCAGTGAGCTTTTACAAAACAAATGATTTAACAAATACATTCAGCCAAATTAGCCGGAATACAGTTCAGTCATGTTAAAAGTCAAAGTTGTAAGACAATTTGACTTAATCATTATATTTTGTCTCAGTTGGTCTTAAAATCCATCCTTCCATTGTAAATACACTGGGAATGTGTTGGTGGCATGATGGAGCCAATCCCAGTGCTACCCAGCAATGGACAATGGAGGGAAATGGAGGGAAACCAGTAAGATAATGATACCAAGTTCACTAATCTAAGTAATTAATATGTACAGTTTTAAAATGATAGAAATGGATACTGGCCAAAACTACAAGAACAACAAGAGTGAAAACAACAGCATCAGAGGCCATGTCCAACATCTGCTCCAAAACAATATACGTTCAATGTCTTTCACATGCCTGACACTCAAAACAGGGAAGATTAAGTACACAAGGGGTCACAAGACACATCCAGCTGTGATCTCAGCTGGACAGCAACCCGGCTGTGACACGGTTCCTCCTCCAAATCTCCAGATTTTACCCCGAGCAAAAGACATAATGACGTGAAGTTTGGAATTCTTGTTAGTCTTTGGGGAAGTGTAAGCGTGAACTTGAGCAAATTACCAGAAGAAATTTCTCTCTGACCTCCTCACTCCCTCAGTGCTGCCTCCTGTTTGTGATGGATGAGCCCTGCTCTGACCGCACAGACAGAAAGATATGAAAAAATGAATTAATTTGTTTAATTTAAGCCAATGGCATAGGTGCTGTGGCCTTTGAACTGAAGAGCAGTGGTATAATTTTAGATGGTCTATGGGAAACTTGCTCACTTAGCCCTCTGTTTCACCATATGGTCCATAATTATTAGTATAACCCAACCATTCATGAGACATTGTCAAAAAACTATGTGAAAACACAACTCAAAACATTCCCATATCAGGAAAAGAACCTCCTTTCACAATAAATATTGAATGTAAAATCAAGTTAGACAATGTACCAAAACAAGTGTACTGCTGTTTTATATTTTTTTTCTAACCGCAAATAAAAGATATAGTCTCAACAGCTTCAAAAGAGAAAGCCATTTGTCTCAGCGCAGCTACCGGCCAACTCTCTGTGGGTCTTACGCTCCTCTCCCATGTGAAGATTTTTCCTCGGAATGGTAATACTACACAACACGACAGAATAGCTCATTGTTTGGAACAATGGCAGAGTCACAAGCTTGTGGTTTACACAGTCCAGATATGCAGCTATTATCCCCTGTGGACCACAAGTGGACCCTCTTAACTAGCGAGTGCTGCTTATGGCCATCAGCACCACCAAGGAATTAACTTTTCCCACCCTGCGTCCCATGTTTTTGTTTGTTTTCTCTTGTTTATATTTCATGACAGAATCTGAGTGTTTCACTGTAATATCATCATCAGAATGTGAGATTATGTAAAGTGGGCTTCTCAGTGTGATTGAATTTCTGCTGAAAATGACTCATACAGCACAGACACTGAAGGGTCATTCAACTGTACCATTAATCATGCTCATGATTGGCTCCTTTTTTTTCCTTCTCAGGAAGTGTGAGAAGCACCAAATGAGTAAGTCATCTTTTAATCTCCATACGCGTAGCATAACACATGATTTTCATCTCAAAACCATGACTAACATATTATAAACTTTTAATTTTCACTTTAATGCACCATGTAGTGAAAAGTGAGATCCCCCCAGAGCATTGTCTCCCACAAACCTCTGTCTCACAAACTTCTTCTGAAAGCTATTTGGAAAATCACAACATGTCTTCACTTTGGCTGAGGTAAATCCTTACACAGCTGCAGTCCTCATCTTTATGCTCAGGAGAAAAGAAAAAAAGAGACTGAGATGGAAAAGTCTTCTCTCCTACAGTTTTGAGGTCCCACATCCATCAAGGTGGAGAGAGGCCTTAAAAGAGCGACTGAAAAGAGGAGGGATTGTTGAAGTAGATGTATGTCTGATATGTTTATGATTATGCCAACTGTGCATTAACACTGTCTGAAGACTGGATTTTCTGCCACTCCCACTCCCACACACGCCTATCAGCTCCAGTCAGCCTCCGTAGTACGTGTGTGAGTGTGTGTGTGTGTGTGTGTGTGTGTGTGGGTGGGTGGTTTTCACTCACAGCTCATCTTTGAAAACAAGACTGGAGCTCATGGCACATCATCTGGATAAAGAACATCAGTTCTCTCAATAAACAAAACAACATGTCTTTTATTGTAAGGGGATTTTATGGTGACCGATCTATCATGCCTCAGCACTTTTTGGATTTTGAAGTCTGCAATGACCTTAGCTAAAAAGCCCTTTATATGGCAGGGATATTGAAAGCTCCCCCAGCCCCTAGAGTTTGCTTTTCATTACTAGTCTATGACAGTTTTTCCCTTTATAAAGTTTTTATACGCAGGTGTTATGATTTATTAGAGGCAAATGTTGGCAATTGCAGAGGTATGAGGGACCACCCCTCAGCCTCTCCAGTTAACTGTCCGATTAATAACTGTGAGAGCAGTGATTAAAACGGTTCACCAATGAGTATGCATTATGTGTGTTTATCAAAAATGAAAATGTAATGCAAATGTCCAAATGTAGCCACATCTTTTACTATGTGAAGCTTATCATAGACAGATAAGAGGTAAAATTATAACAAAGAATTATTACTATAATTACTTCAGGACTTGACCTTTTATAGATAGAATAGAATATAGAATCAGACTTTATTGTCCCATCGACCCAGTGCATGGTAGCAGCTGTCTTGTATACAATATATATACAAACAATACATGACGGTTAGAGACGTGCATGTGCACACACATTCACAACACTCCCAATAAAAGATTTAAAAGTAAAACTAACAACAGAACAAACTAACAAAACCATTGTAATTGTATACTTGCCAGGCCTCTGCATGCACCGCCTACAGGGCTGTTTAAAACTTTGTTAGAGGTGAAAAGAGCATTTAAAGTGGTTCAGTTTGCATTTATGGACTCTGTATCCAGAATGCAAGAAATCATATACCTTTTGAAGGATGTGTGACTCCCTGTTACTGGCTGGTAGAATAAAAACACCATATTCTGGCTGACACCAAACACCCTCAGCCTGTGTAATAAAAAATACAGTCTTTGCTGTAAATGAGAATAAACACAATCAACATGATCGCTCCAGCTGGAGAGGTTATCCATCTGGATGCCCAGATACCAATGAGATGTTACCTGTTTGATGTTGAGATGTTTCTGTTGAGATGCTACCTCCCAGTGTATGGACAGGCCCTGGACCAACTCCACTATTTTTTAGTGTTAAAAAGTATATAGCTCTTGTCACACCATTGAACAAATTTGTTGACCTCCATGAAGGGTCAGCAGTTGCAATTGACTGTAGTACCTGATTTCATTCCAGAGAAAAATCTTCTGTATCAAATCTGAGAAAGAAATCATGAAGTTCATTCGCTTTACTCAGTTCATTACATATTGTGAGACTCTTCCTATGTGTTGCCATGTTGGTTGTGGCTTCGATGGAGGCAAAATTCTGTTTCCCTGTGTTACAGTGAGCATTGCTGGTGTTAATTAGCTGAGTTTACTGTTTAACACACACTACATCCACAGCAAATTGAGATACGATTGTCACCCTGTCAAGGACATTAAAAACACGTGACTTTGTTTGAAGTAAATGCCACAGACAGCATCTGGCCCGCATTGAAAAAACGTGGAAAACTTAACTGGAATAAGCACTGTACACACTTACTGTACTCTACACATGTCTGGACAGACTAAAATAAGCATTCTTTTCCCCTGAGGTGCTGGCTGCGGATGCATGTGGAGAAACCAAGAGCATTGCAATCATCACAATCAAAATTCTGTTTACAGATATTTCTCAACAGCAAGTCATCAGTGCTGGCCACGTGCCACCTCTACCTTGCCGCCATGCACCTCGGATGAGCTGAATAATTGAATGCAGGTTCCCATTTGGATAAAGGTTTACTTTAAATGTATGCTGTATGTTTCTCCACGGGGCTGCATTACAGAAACTGGATCATTTTGAATTTGTCAGAACAACAGCATCAGCCTGAAAAAGGTTCTTGTACGATGTCTTGTCCTGTCCCAAGGGCAGCGTCATAATGCTGTCATCAATATGCTAATGAACACCTTCTGCACCATGGGGAACAGGTTTTTGAGATCTCTGTCTTTTTCTTGTGTACTCTGGAGGGACTCCTCACTCATCGGCCACCTTATAACAGTGGAGGGGTTTGAGAACCATTTGCCACCGGTAGTGTCAGACAAAGTGTAACTGCAAAGAGCCTTGATGAATAGACATAAGAACATGGACATGATTACTATGCCTGGGGTCCTGCCCTTGAGCCTGGCCTGCAGTACAGGCCTGCAAGCAACCGCCTGAGCATCCTCACCCATGGGGCCTAGTCGGGCTCAGCCTGAGGAAGGAACATTTATTCACAGGGTCCGCTACAATGTGCCTTGAACAGCAGAAAAGGCGGTGGCCTTGGCCGGTCAGTCCTGGCTATTAAAACTGACAACATGGAATGTGACATCTCTGGAGGAGTGGGACACTGAGCATGTATGAAAGGTTCAGATTAGATATGGTCAGGTTCATCTTTAGGCACAGCACTGGTTCTGGAACCTGCCTTCTCGATGGGGGTGAGAGCGTTTATTTGGAAATTGCTGCCCCCAAGGGACCAGCAGAAGCAGTTGGAAACAAATCCACACAGATTGTGGGGTATCTGCTCATGGGATATAGCAAAATAAAATAATAATTAAAATTATAGCAGAAGTAATTAATAATTACAATAATTTAAATTCTGACACTATTCACAATGGTGCACTGCCAATTTTCTACATTAACTCAGGGGGATTTGAGATTCACTGTTGCGCCCAACAACAATTTACTGTAGAGGAAGACCTGCTCCAACCCTGCTACATAAGAAGGTGCATCTCACCTGCTACAGCATGCTCACCCTCACACCCTGACAGTGGGCCAAGCAGCTCCCTCCATGGGAGATTGAGTTTCACAGAGCAGCCTGCACTCATAATCCTCATCATCATCATTATTATGAAAATAGACTCTAGCTCACTGGCAATGCTGCCTTCATAATAAACACGCCTGCAGTAACATTGGCAGATACTTTTTGAGCAAATTATGAAGCTAAGAGACCATCACATGGTCCAAATCCAGCATGCAGGACTTATCTGCATTTGTGAATACAGACACTGTGTTCCACAGGAACACTGCCATGTACTTTTAGTTCAGCACGGTTTCACATTTCTTTTTTCTTTGTCATTTACGCTTTCTCTTCAAGAAAATGCCCTGTACCCCAGCTGTTCAGCATTATACTCTTGTTCATTCCAAGTTTCAACCAGGCATAGTTTTCACTGATGCTGTGTTACAGAATGAATTATTATGAGGACGTGTGTCAGTACAACAGCACAGCCTGGGTCTGTGGTAATGCCCTGGATGGAGCCCAGTCTGGGCAAAAAAGCTGGAGAGATGCTGTTCAATAAGCAAAGTTAAAATGAGTTATTTTGTTCACTTTCTTCACATCTAGCTCATTTGTGTGTGTTAGTCAGAGACTGTTAACATGTGGTGTTGCTGATTGAGACCAGTGATGGCTCATTTCTGGTCAATTAGTCAGATAATAAAACCCACTCTCGGCTTCAAGTGAACATAGAAACGTGTTATACAAAAGTGATGTGAACTGTTGTAATTAGCAGCATGTGGACTCCAACTTAATGCACAAGTCTCGTCCTTGGTGTGTGGAAGAAAAACTCCAAAATTACATTCTGAAATGTGACCCCAGCAAGCACTGCCACGTTTGTGGACTTTTAGTGATTGAAAGGTTGTGCGTGTGTGTGTCTACAAGTAAGGACTAGTCCTAACTGAGCTCCACCCAGTACCTTTTTGCCCTCATAATGGAACCACTTTATGCTGCTCAGACACGGATGTTGAAAGATCACCATTCAAACTCGTAACCAGAGGCATAAAAACAACTGGTCACTGATGCTTAATCCAATAATGGCTGTAATGCATTTAGGCTATGTGCTTGAATTACACATCCCCTCTCTTCTGCTGATCTTTTTTTCCACTGCAAAAGCATTGTCATAGAAAATTCCTTTGCATTTTATTTAATCAACAGGACTTTGTCATTTATTTTACCTTTTTTGCCGTCAGAGGTTAAGTGCATGCTTTATAAATACCATAATGGGTGAATTTAGAAATTAATAATGTCCTTAGAGACTACTCTAAATGTCCTTTGAACTCATTATATCTACTTATTGTTCTCACCAACTCTATAGTTGCATGTGGATATTGTGAATTATTTAGAATCTACTGAAATGTTTCTGTTGTTGGACGGCCCAACGATGGCATTCAGCCTAATGAATCTGCAATCCTGCTCTTCCCCCTACTGTACATTTTTGGGACTTCAGTCTGCCAGTACGTACACGTTGCACAATGCAATGGCCTCCTTTTCTACCGTCTTCCATCCCCTTATCACCATCATCTTGCCTTACTTCAGTTTGTTCTAGGATAATTTGTTTCATACAAGGCCCCAGGATCCTGTCACCGCTGCTTGCGTGCAGAACTTATCATATGCTGGCCACGTTTTATGCTTTCACAGACTACGTCTCCCACCTACTTCATTATGCGCTGGCACAGCATGATACTATAACATCCACACTGTTTCGGTTATTTTAATTAAGGCGCCGCAGTACAATTTTCCTTTAATTATTAGCATATTATTCATTATTCATGCTCTGATAGCCCAGCTAAAATCTTAATTAATTTTGCCCGTCTCTGTCGTAATCAACAGTGACTCCAGGTCATGTGTCAAACACAGTGGAAACAGCTTCCAAACAGATTGAAGGGGAAGAAAGCACAGAGCAAAAAAAAAACCCATCAGAATATCATTCAGTGTTGTTCAAATGAATTCCAGTCGCCTTTACTGGTATTGTTAAGCATGGCCACTCTGCTGAGTTGTGTCCTCGAGGCAGAAATTGAGCTGACTGGCTCTTCTTTTTCTCCCCTCACTATTCCTTTCTATGCAACAGCTGTATTTAGTTTTTATCTTCGACGATCTGCTGTGTGGCGATTTAAGAAAAAATATTTTTTTGGCAATGTATTACATAAAAGCACAAAGCTTTGTAAAAGGGGAGAACTGGTTCACCCAAGAGTGACATAACAGATGAGTAGATGAGTAGTTTTCACTGTTGCTTCACAACAAAAAGGACCTGGGTTCAATTAGTGGTTGCAAACAGAGGAGATTTTACTGTAAAGCTTGCTTGTTCAACCTGCATTTGTGTGGGTTTTCTCCTCATACTGTGATTTCCTTCCCCAGTTTGGGAACATGCATAGATTGATAAAAGACCGACCGACAGACAGACAGACAGACAGACAGACAGACAGACAGACAGACAGACAGACAGACAGATAGATAGACAGATAGATAGATAGATAGATAGATAGATAGATAGATAGATAGATAGATAGATAGATAGATAGTAAGCATGAGAGTGAATGCTATGGAAGTGCATGTTGGACTGGCAACCTGTTCAGAGTGCATTTCCTGCCATTGCCCCGTTGCACTGGAAGAGACTCCAGCAGACCAAAGGTACCTGTTAATTCCCGCTAATAATGGATGGACTTAAAAGCTCAATGCATTGTAAAAAGATCTATCTATCTATCTATCTATCTATCTATCTATCTATCTATCTATCTATCTATCTATCTATCTATCTATCATGTGTGCACAATGGAAATAATGGATGGATGAACAGACAGATGGATCGCCAGTGGCAGTCGCAGCAAATAATCATTAAATCATTTTATTAAACAGAACTGAACATTTGCTGCTACAGGACACTGCTACACAATGTGTCAATATGTTATTTGCCATTTTGCATCTTCAGTTCATTGCACAGTACAGTTTTTACTTAGTACATCGTAGTTTCTTTCACTATGAAGGGTATTTAAAATGCTACTATTTACACTTTTACGGTTGTTTATATAAACGTTTTGTATATTTTATAGCTCTCATTTACTGTGTTATGCTGCTGCTGTAATTTTACGGTGTGAGCCCAATAAAGTACAACTATCTAAATACCATCGTAACTGATGATAGTTGTAAAGTTCTTTTGTAAAGTTTCTTTTTCCCCATTGAAACGCCAGACGCCTTAAATCCAGTGGCAGTCACGAATGCTGAGTAACGTACCTGAGCACGCCGCAAAAATGCGCACAAATCTGTGGCAGCGCGCGGAAGAGTGGCTGCATCAATCAGCCTTGAGCACTAGTGCTGGGCGGTTCAGGACTCATCCGGGTTAATAACCCGGATCCTTTAAATGACTCATGAATCATGAATCCGAGGTCTCCATTGAACCGGATCCGCCGGGTCCTAACTGACAGGAGTGAGTGGATCCACTGGTTAAACACACCCGGGTCTGTAACAGATCCCGGTGCATTAATACGGATCCGGCGAGACCTGAGTCCTAAACCGCTAACCAACACTAACCCGGATCCGTGCGGATCCGTCGAATCCTGAGTCCTGATCCGCTAACCGACACTAACCCGGATCCGTGCGGATCCGGCGAATCCTGAGTCCTGATCCGCTAACCGACACTAACCCGGATCCGTGCGGATCCGGCGAATCCTGAGTCCTGATCCGCTAACCGACACTAACCCGGATCCGTGTGGATCCGGCGAATCCTGAGTCCTGATCCGCTAACCGACACTAACCCGGATCCGTGCGGATCCGGCGAATCCTGAGTCCTGATCCGCTAACCGACACTAACCCGGATCCGTGCGGATCCGGCGAATCCTGAGTCCTTAACCGTAACCGACAATAATGAGTGGATCCACCGGTTAAACACACCCGGATCTGTAAGGAGAGGGGATCCAGAGTCACACCAGGCGTAGCGCATGCACGCACATGAGTTCAATAAATTCGTTTTATATGTGCCTATCCACGAAAGATTGTATTTTATCCACGGAAGACATCATGTGATGTTAATGTTTTTGTCTGTGCTGGAAACGCAGGGAAAGTAGCCTACTGCATGATTTGGAAGCAATTTTCAGACAACGTAGTGTTAGGGCAATGCACAGATAATTACATTTGGTGGTGATCCGGGAACATTAATAATTAGTAATAGTTTGTTTACTTATTTATTCTTATTCTCGGTTGCATTTTGCGATTTTGCTGTTATGCCTATGTTTAAGTTTTGTATTATTTTTGGTGTGTTTAAATAAACATTTCTCTTGTTTTTAACCTTAGTTTTATTTAAAAGTGATTAATTCATCATTACTTTCTATTTAGTAATACGGACTCAAGTGACTCAAGTGACTCGCAGATCCGGATCAGTTCAGTGAGTGACTCAGAGGGATCCGAATCCTTAAAAGGATCCGAGTTTTACAGCTCTATTGAGCACACTCATCAGCCTCAGTAGTAAAGTGGGTTCCCCGCGAGGCCCCGCCCCCTGCCGCCCAGACCGGAAGTTTAGCTGTTGTTGTCACACTGGAAGAAAATGGCTGCCGCTCCGACTTTTTTTCAATGAAGACACTGATGTTTCAATTTCATTTCGTTTTCTCTCGCCGGAGCCACAGTCGACCGCTATGCAACCTAAAAGGCAAGTCCGCCCCGCTCGTTGCGCTTGACGTCGCCTCGCCGCGCTGCGTCTCGGTGGACGTAACATCGTTAGCGTCGCTGGTAACTTGCAGTTTGCCCACTGGGAACGGGCTAGCATGCTAACGTTAGCCGGGCTAGCCTCCACGGTCAGGCATCAACGAGCTTGTTGCTGTTCAGCCTCTTCTCCTCACTGGACTCACACTCCTCTGAGTTTACCCGCCCCAGCTGCCCGGCTTTACCGACTCTGAGACACGCCATGCTTTGATATCTCTTCCCGGGGCAGAGAAAATATAAATAAATAGGGAGACAACTTCAATGAAACTGTTTCTTTAGCTGTTAGTGTGTGTATGTGTGTGTGTGTGTGGCATCTTGACTGAGTGAGTGCCCAGGCAGTGCTGTTTTGGCATCTGTCTCGATAACCTTCGACTGCATCCAGTGTCTCTTGTATGAAGTGGTGTGTTTGTCTGGGTTGTTGTGTGTGCAGGGTGTGAATGGTCACTCTAGGAAGGTGACAGTTGTGGGGCAGAAAGGACAGCATCGTCTACCGTCACTCGCCTTGCAGCTGGCGGTGGACCACAATGGTGAGTTTTTTTTCCATCTCTTCTGGATCATACATGTCCTCTGCCTATCTGTCAAAACATGCACACCAAGCCTTCAAACCACAGAAACCAAGCAGCCACACTCACCAGGACTTGCACAGATTGTCCCCATTCTCCACACATTGTGATTAATCTGTTTGATTTTGCTCTTTTTTGCAAAAGCAACAAGTTTTGGAATGTGCATTGGATCGAGCCGAGGTAAAAAGAAAAAGCAATGGTTTGCATCTTGTATCTTTGTAGAGAAGGAGACAAATTGCTTGTACTCACCTGTTTCCGCATGCACTATTCATACCCTTACACTGCCCATTCAGTATGTCCTGCTGACACACACACATGCACATCTGCACTAATATGGCCTCTATTTGTATAATTTGTGTACTAACTTACGTCATCCACTTTGCCTGGTTACTGAAGCAATCGCCGAAGCAAATTCGTAATAGCTGTGTAACTAAGTTGGCCAGTTAGCCAGGCTCTATCTGCCCCATCTCTCATTAATGCAGTGCATTATCTGCTATCTATCCAGTACATTGTTGAAAGTGCTCGACAGCGACCGGCCAAAAGACGAATATCATCTGGCGGGAGGAAGAGTTTGTATCAGAAGCTCTATGAGCTGTACATGGAGGAATGTG
This sequence comes from Karalla daura, assembly GCA_029224185.1. Lineage (NCBI taxonomy): Eukaryota > Metazoa > Chordata > Actinopteri > Chaetodontiformes > Leiognathidae > Karalla > Karalla daura. Next base: position 10,463,816 of record CM055204.1, on the reverse strand, counting down.
AGAAAGAGCCAGAGTTAAAGGTTTGTATTCTGCAAAGCACGTCTCATATATGTCTTGTTACTACTGCTAGGAAAACATTTATTACAGTCCTCGGGCAATGAGTGGTGAAAAATATTAGTTTTTTGGACATGGAGCAGTGTTGATAATTATTTCTTAACATGCATGCACTAATTATTTTTCAATTGCATGTGAGATTAAGGGAGGCATATTGCATTTTTTCCAGTCAATTGAATTAAATTAAATTCAATAACTAGATGTGTAGAAATATTAAATTGCAATGAGTAGCAACATTAGAAATGTAAAATATGTGTAAACCCACACACATTTAAGTCACATGAATAACTAGGAATGTGAAAACATTACTTAGCAGCTTTAATTAACAAAACTTTATGGAAAGCAATGAAATCTTATTTTCCCTTTTTGTCACCTTTCTGAAAGAATCTGAGGAGAAATGTGAATCTACTGGAGAAGCTGGTGTCTCAGGAGTCTGTATCATGTCTGGTGGTCAACCTGTACCCTGGGAACGAAGGCTACTCTTTAATGCTCAGGGGCAAAAATGGGTCTGGTAAGAGCAGATAACTGAGCCGTTGTGCAGCCATCTGTATCATTGTACCGCCCTCTGATCTGTGAGTCGCTTCAGCTGCGCCGTGTGTGTTGCTTTTCCAGATTCTGAAACCATCCGTCTGCCATATGAAGAAGGGGAACTACTGGAGTACCTAGATGCTGAGGAGTTGCCTCCCATTCTGGTCGATCTGTTGGAGAAATCACAGGTGTGTGTGCAGTAGGGATGTCGGTGGTTAACACACAAACACGCACTTTCACAGTGCAAACCTCAGTAGGGTTTGGTTTAAAGTACAGCTTGAAACACTTGCAGGTTGGACAAAGATCCATGCAGCTTGTTGTGGGACCTGAGATTTCAAAAAGAAAGCAAAAGTCAAAAGTGCACTGTTGCGATGTTGCTCTTCAGTTTCACTGCCACTTTATTACTCTCTCTTCCCACATTATGAATAAGCACTTGGCAGCCATGTCTTTGGATGACTCGCAGTCCAAGATCACGCTGCATCTTGTTGTTCCAAATGAACTCATGCTGACACTGTGGCTCGGTGAATAATACTGTCACCTCACAGCAAGAAGGGCCCTACTTCAGATCCCGGACAGACTGAGGGCCTTTATCTCTGGACTGGAGATTGCATGTTCTGCCAGTGTCTGACTGGGTTAACTCTGGCTACTCAGGCTTCCTCGAAAAGTCCAAAAACGTGCATGTTTAGGTAGATTGAAGATTCTAAATTGATTGTTGAATGATGTGTCAGTGAGTGTTTGAGTGAATTGTCTGCCCTGCAATGGTCTGGTGACCTTTCCAGAGTGAATTCCCAGCTGTAGCCTTATACAGTATTCCCTAGAGATAGGCTCCAACATACTCCTGTGAAACTGTTAGGTGGATGAATTGATTTGCTACCAATCTGTATGGCAGAGGATGAGGCGATATTCCTCTAAATCCTGTGTACACATACAAATGCACATACAAATGAATTTTAAATGTTTTGTGCTATATCAGCTGTACATTCAAGGTGAAATGAACCTTTTATGAATTTACAACCGTGCAGGTCTGTTCAGACATGTTGTAAACATATGTGTTAATGTATGATGGTATTAGGGCAATGCATTGTGGTTATTTTTTTATTTCATTGCTTCCTGCATGGTTACCTCCCCTCATACGTTGTGTGTTTGTTGAATGCGTCACACAGGTAAATATCTTCCACTGCGGCTGCGTAATAGTAGAGGTGAGAGACTACCGGCAGTCTTGCAACACCAAGATGCCCACCTACCAGAGCAGACACGTCCTGCTGCGGCCAACAATGCAGGTAATATTAAGTACGAGTATGTGGGCAAAAGCTTCCTCGCATGAGTTAAAAACTTCACATTCAATGGTTAGACTTGAATGGTTGGACTTTAAACATGTCTCTTTGCCCTGCAGACTCTGATCTGTGATGTCCATGCCATGACCAGTGATCACCACAAGTGGACACAGGTAAAGTGTTTTTGTTTTGTCCATTTACATAGTTGTAGGCAATCCTCTGCTCTCTCTGGAGTTCTGAAGTGCGTGTGTACCTCTGCCTCAGGATGACAAATTACAGCTGGAGAGTCAGTTGATTCTGGCCACAGCTGAGCCTCTGTGCCTGGACCCTTCCATTTCTGTCACCTGCACAGCCAACCGCCTGCTCTACAACAAGCAGAAAATGAACACTCGCTCTATGAAACGGTACCTAGCACACTCCAGTCGGATCACCCAGAGTCGAGTCACGCCAGGAGGAGGGAAAAAAAGCCTTGATTGCTTTTACTCCATTCATTGTAGGTGTTTCAAGAGGCACTCTCGAGCTGCTCTGAACAGGCAGCAGGAGCTGTCCCATCTGCCCATGCCACCACAGCTACGACTGTACGACTACCTGCAGAGGAGGAAGGAGAGGAAACCTGCCCCCGTCATAGACCTTAAGATCTCCAAGATCGGAAACGTGAGTAGTCATCACGCCCACAGCTCGGTAGAGCAGGATGATGAGAGATGAGAGGTTCGCAGATTTAGTTTAGTAGTAGTCACAGGCCGGAGAAAATGATGAGTCACTCGTTCCTCACCAAACATTGGAGATCAGTCATTGGTAAAAGCATGACATGAAATACATTAATCACACGTCATCAGCCAGTAGCGTAGTGGAACCTAATTAACTCAAAGATATAAGAGGATTACGCTCCTAATTCAAAGGGTAATTTATTCATCGCCCTGCTTTAAGCAGGTAAACTTCCTGTCTTCTGCCAGCACAAGGTGCCTCTGCTCTAACTGCTAGTGAGGGGAAAAACAGTTTTGGTCTGTGATTTGGACAAAGGCGGCCCACCTTTGGGTCAGATGGGCAGGGAGAGCCCCCAGGCTGTTTGCTATCTGGCACATCCACACAATTACATAATAGAAGTTGTTTACCTGTCCATCCGCCCACCCGTCTGTCCAGTGTGACTCTAAACTCGAGGAAATGTTGCTCTCCGCTTGAGTCGCGTTCAGCCTCAGTAATCGTATTACAACTTCCCCGAGGGATTGATTAGAAAAGTGTTGCAAAAGCAACCGGATGTTTCACTTTTACCTCTTTGTTTGCAGCTGTAGACAATAATCTGACTCAGTGCTCTCTCCCTCGCTTTCGCTCACACCGCTTGTTGTGTTCCCCTCCGTCGATGCCGCCCCGGCCTCCTGTTTACCATCGCGTGCAGTGTGTCGACATGTGGAAGCAGAACAACTGCCAACTAACTGTACCGAAGGAAATCGATGTAAGTAGTCGAAGTCACCACAACGTCTGAGCCAACACCGCTTCAAACCCGCTCGGCCCATCGCGGTGCTGTTGCACATTACGCTATGACGGATTGCTTTGGATCTTTTCTGTGCATGTGCGTGTTACTGCAGGTGGAAAAGTATGCTGTGGTTGAGAAATCTCTGCAGTTGGAGGACTCTCAGCCCAATACTGTGATCTGGCCTGCTGAGGTAAGTGTGGCAGGAGCACTATGAGGGTGCAGATCAGTGCTGGCTGCTTGTTGTCAGTAGTAAGCCCAGGTGTCTACGTGTGATTGAATTTTGCACCGGAGAAGAACGAAGTTCAAGGATTTGTTTTTTTCCTCCTCCAAATTGCCACACATCGTCCTAGTGTTGAAGCTTTGGAAAGATATTTCACAAGTGGGCCTCTAACCTTTCAGAGATTCCTTTCTGATTAAACCGCTGATTTGCAGTGGATGTGGAACATTTCTGAATTTCACACATGCGTGGAAAAATAAAAAAAACGACCGTCCTGGAGAGCAGCACGCTGCACACCTTGTCTGGGACATGGTTTCTGTCCATAAATAGGTTCTGCTTTTTGCATTTTTCCAACATTCTTCATCCCTTTATGAAGGTCGGTGAGACAATGGGTGATACTCTCTGGGTGCTGAGCTGAAAAACAGCTGCTGCTGCTGCGCTGTGGCGAGGCCCGCGCTGAAGTTAGCGCTAATGACACTTGACATTTCAGCCTTCTCTGCTGATTTCAATTTACCCCGATCTTTCCATTTCTCCATACTTCCCTGCTTTTTCTTATCGTGTCTGAAAAGAGTTTCTTGAATGTGTAACCAATTAAAATCATTTTAAAGGGTTCAAATCAAGATCCCTGAAGAGCTCGGCCCGTTTCGGCTTCACCTCTGCAGTGGTGCAGAACAGTCAGTGTTGACAATTAAGCACGACCGGAGAGTCGGAGTTGGTCAGTTGGAACTAGGTTGCTGAGACTGGATTCAGTGATGTAGCAAAAAAATTTGGCGTGGTGGATTTGGTAGAAGGCACCATTGCCTCACCACAAGAGGGTCCTAGTTCCTCAGACTGTGTGGACTTTGCATTAGGTTTTTGGGAGGGTTTAATGGGTCTTACAGTCCAAAATCATGCATGTTTAGGTCATTTGGAGGCTCTAAATCGCCCTCTAGTTGTGTGTTTTGAGGGATGACACTTGTGAGTTTAATTGTACATTTCAAGCTTGTTTCATGCGGTCCTGTGTCTCCGTCCCTCCTGCAGGAAGTTGTAGATGACTACACGTTTGAGTGTGAGGTGGGGGGCCAAGCCCAGAGGACCAAGGTGTCTATATTCCAGTCTATGGGAGACCCGCTGGTGTATGGGAAGATCTACTGTGCTAAAGAACCAAAAGCAGAGGAGGACAGCACAGACCTAAAGCTAATACATCCCCCGTAAGTTTGCCCCAGGAGACCGAGTCAGACGACTGAACTTAAGCCTCGATGAGTCTTAATGCCTTATTCTCTCTCTCTCATTTACAGCTTCCTCATAGGCTCAAAGATCGATGCAGATCGGTGAGTCACCACTGTCGCTTCGGTTGTAAATCTAAGCCTTTTTAGATATTTATTTGACCACACTGTCTATGCTTTTGGAGACTGAAGTGTTCATTTTCTGCTGTCTGGCTGCTTTGCAGGTTTCTTAATCAGTACAAAGGAGTGTATGAGAGAGATGTGAAGTGTCAGGTAAAGATGTCCCATAACTCAGGCAGCGTGGGACAGGGGCCTCCCTCGCCCAGCAAAGACGAGGTGAGCTCTGCCTCACTGAGATGCTGCGATGCTTCATCATCATCTTCACTGGCGGGTTGTGGTGCTCAGTTTAGTCGCAGCTGATTCATCTGACACGGAGAGCTTCATCTCGCATCTATTGTGGTTTTTGTTCCATCAGCGATAGTGACTCATTCAAAGAAATAATTAGATTTGTGTCGTGAGACCTATTTGGTTCTCCTGCCCAAAGAGTGACTGCGCTGCTGTTGCTGAGTGCGTTCTTCCTCTCGTGACTAACGTGGTGGACGTGTCCTCTGCAGGGTGATGGTATTTCCCCTCTGGTCCAGACATCTGTTTTGGGAAAAGGGGTGAAGCACCGACCGCCTCCCATCAAACTGCCTTCAGGATCAGGCAGCAGCTCCTCAGGTAGGTCTGACAGGGAGGAGGCGCGCGCGCGTGCGCGTCCTGGGAGCAGGGTGAAAGGAATGCAGCCGCTGAGCCGAGGGGCTGGATTTATTGGACCCGCGGGAAACTAGCCTCGAACCCAACCGTGTCGGCCGTCTAAAAATAAAACGTGTTGTATGTCTTCCTTTTCGGTTCGCCTCGAAAATATTTTGAAGCTAGAAGAACCTAATTTGCACCCTGGTTGAAAGAAACTCTGGACATCGTAGAAAGTCGTAGACCAAAGTAGATGGGACAGGTGGGTGGAAAAAAAGGGGTGCAGCCAGACCTTTAATGGCAACAAAAAAACCTTCTGGACCACGTCAAACATCCCAGCGTAATGGGCTCCTACAGCACAGAAGTGTCAGATGTGTGTTTTTCCTCCTTTCATGGTGAGCATTAGAGGCGCTGGGTGATGCTGAGGTCAGGTGTTAGAGGGCAGGGATCGACTCTGCCACACGTCTGCTCAGGGTCAGGGCCCGGGCCTGGGGCCAGTCCTGCACCCTAATTATTATTGTTTTCCTTGACAAACTGTTCTCTGTTTTCAACACCCGGTTCTCTCTTGTCTCACTTCCAGGTAATCCATATACTTCGCAAACCACCAGTGGTCTACTCAAGTGTCCTACGCCCCCTCCAGCCAAAAGCCAGTCTCTGAGCAGGAAGCACTCCATGGAGCTGGGCCAGGTGGGCCTGCTGTCGCCCGCCTCCCTCTCCCCCATGGGCTCCACACAGAGTGAGTTCAGCCGCGTCCCAGCAAGCCGTCGCTCTGCTCGCTCTCATCCGAGCGGGAGCTGTGCTGGAACCTCTTGCCTCAGCACGCGTCACGTTTTCCAGATCTGGCCTGTTGCTCGGGTTTCCTGCTGCAAATGATGAAAAATGAACTTGGCAAAGTACCAAGGTTTTAGGAAATCAGGAAGAAGACGTAAAACTGCAGGGACTTATCCGAATCTTGTCATGCTGGTGGAATACCGCATGGGTTGAAGCACGTACTCCTGTTAGTGCAGCGCAGCCTGACTGGAACCAGCTGCTCCGCAGGACGCTGTGAGAAGGGGGTGAAGTTTAGTCAAGGCAAGAGCCTGACAGCCTCAGTGCAACCTTTATCCAGGAAGACAAGTATGCACTGGGCCGTTTAATCATCTTAATGAATCAATCAGACTTTATTTGTGTTGCGCTCTTCGTACGAGATCTTGCACAAGCTTTGTGTAATTAAAGACAAGTAAAAGCAAAATCAGGCCGAACCCCACCCCGTACAGACAACACACACACACACACACACACACACACATGCAGTCTTAGTCATAACACATTCATACTCACTTAAAAAAGAAGGAGGCTCTGAAAGCAGAGAAAGCGCTGTCTAAACTAGAAAACTCCCTCGCAGGATGTTTTCAGGGTGATGCAGTGCTGTGCTGCCTGGGTAACATGACTAACATGACACTATTAATATAATTACTACTGCAACCATAACTATAACTACACTGATAGACAAGGGTGATATGTCAGAGTTTTTCATAAATGATCTCACAAAAATCTCCTGCTGAGAAAAGTGACAGCACATGGTCGCCTGTTACGAACGTCGATGCTATGAGCGGTCACCTCTCTGTGTGTAGGATCGGGGACCCCAAAGCCATCCACCCCCACGCCCACCAACACGCCGTGCTCCACGCCACACCCGGCCGACTCGCTCTCGGCCCCCCTCTCGGTGACGCCCACGCCCTCGGACCCCCCCCTGGTGCCGAGCCAGTCGCAGCCCGCCCTCCTGACGCCCTTCGCCCAGCAGCAGCTGGCCCTCAGCCAGCCCCTGCCCGTCATGACCATCCCCCTGCCCACCATGGGCACGTCCATCACCACGGGCACCACGTCGTCGCAGGTCATGGCCAACGCGGCGGGACTCAACTTCATCAACGTGGTCAGCTCCGTCTGGTAAGGCCGCAGCAGCCGAGACGAGTCCCACGCGCCCAGCGGCGACCCCTTCTCACCACAGCGCTGTGTGTGTGTGTCTGTGTGTGTGTGTGTGTGTCTGTGTGTGTCTGTGTGTGTGTGTGCGTGTGTGTGCGTGTGTGTGCGTGTGTGTGTGTGCGTGTGTGTGCGTGCAGCAGTCCTCAGACCCTGATGAGCGGCTCCAACCCCATGCTGGGTCCCGGCCTTAATCTGAGTGGAATCCTGCCACCTGGAGGGCTGATGCCCACCATGCAGTCAGCAGCACAGACAGGTACACAGCCCTCACCTCCACTGCGTGTGCTGCTCTGGGCACCGGGGAACTCTTTGCATAATGTTATGAAGTCTAGTTGTAAAGTGAATTGTCGATCTGCGGAGACCGAGTTGTTTCTCTCTGTTGAAGAGAGGAACATTTTGAGATGGTTCAACGCACATTAGTCATGCTGCTCTTTAACAGGATGTCTGTGAGGTCCTAAAAAGTATTAAAAGTTGATTACTCAATTTTGGGATTCTCCAGTTTTCGTTTTTGATAGACAGCAAATACTGTGATGTATTTATGGTGACCATCAGAGTGTCACCATACATATTTCATTTGGTTTAGTTTATTTTTTTAAGCTTAGTTCCTTCCTATCGGCTCTGAGAGCTATTTAATGGTTGTCCTCTATAGTTTTAATTGCAAACTGACTGTTTAGTGAGTTCAAGATGTGTTGCTGATTAAGGCCTGAAACGGAGATGAGGTCTTCAGGTTTTCTTTGGAAGGTCTTTCAGAAGTCTTAAAAAGATATTGAAGTTGAATGGTTTCTGATTCCTGCAGATACGCCCATGAGGCATTTTGAGATGGTTAAACACTCATTAGTCACTCTACCCTTCTCGCTCTGCATCTGAATGTATTCTGTACCAGAGCCTTGGCATAGAAGTTTCCATCCCAGGCCGAACCGCTCATAGGATAAGTCTTCCAACCCCACTGTTACATAACAAGGAAAAAAAACTGGAAGGTCCCAGTCCCAGCAGCTCTGGGAGGAGTCCACCTTCCTTGCCACCTTCAGGAATGACGCTGACATGAAATGAAGAGAGAATTACAATAGCAAATGGGAGAGAGAGAGAGCTAACGTGGTTTAGTCAAATCTATGACAAGCGTGTGTTGAAATGCTCTCAGGGATGAGAGGATTTCTGAGATGACTTGGCAGAGAGGGAAATGCTCTGCTTTGAGTGGAACTGTGACTTGTGTTGCAGGGAGTCCTTTCGGCCTGAACAGCAGTGCGAGTCTGAGACCACTGAACCTGGTACAGGTATGGACCGGTGTGGGCAGCATGCACCAGCACCTGTTGGACAGTTTCCCCACACGTCCTTCTCCCCCAGCGCACCGCACACGTCCTCCTGTGAACGCCCTCATACCACGTCACTGTAGTTCTGATGTCACAGGACTGGACTTGTTACCTCGTGTTGTTTAACTCTCCCATCTCCCCTCTGCCTGTCCTCTCCTCTCCTCTGTCCTTCATCCCCTGGTCTGTCACCGGCCCCGCTCGATGTGTGTGTGTGTGTGTGTGTGTGTGTGTGTGTGTGTGTGTGTGTGTGTGTGTGTGTGTGTGTGTGTGTGTGTGTGTGTGTGTGTGTGTGTGTGTGTGTGTGTGTGTGTGTGTGTGTGTGTGTGTGTGTGTGTGTGTGTGTTGTTCATCATCTCTAGATCCCCACTGGTCCTCTCATCTTTAACTCCCTGCAGCAGCAGCAGCTGTCTCAGTTCTCTCCACAGCAGAGTCAGTCAGCCACTTCCAGCCCCCAACAGCAGGGGGAGACGGTGAGGCACACTCACGTTCTCGCACACACACACACACACACACACACACACACACACACACACAGTCAGAAAGAATCATAATATCCTTAAGCGATTCCTTCAGTTGAGCAGCCCCAGTGGGATATTTGACATGGTGACATGGTGGGGTTTAGATCATGTTGTCAAGTCCATGTTTTCGTAATAGTGACTAAATAGTATTTACCGTCCAGAGGGCAACATCTGGGAAATATTTGCCCACATTTCTGTGGACAGTACTTCTTTTCACGGAGAAAGTGGAAGAACTCGAGCATGAACTGAGATGGAGGACGATACAAACGGAGTCAGTGGCCACAGAGACAGAAGCAGGGTCGCTCAACAGTCACACAAACTGGGTCGTACCGTATCTGGGTTAAACCGTTTGGCCACAAGTCTAGAACGAAGCCCCCTCGTGCTAACAGTGAGCCAACGATGTGAGTTCCAGTGGGACGGTGACTAAATATGACTTTACAGCGAGCCTGTGCTCTGGTGGCACAAAGCTCACCAGACCAGTGGTAGAGGAACATCTGCAGAGTGACATCAAGACGCTGTTGGTTTGAACAGATGTGGGAGATAAGCTCAGCATCCTCAGATGCTGAGGTGATACTGACATATAGAGGCACAACCACTGCCAGAACACCTCATAACCATGGAATAATGAGAACGGGCAAAATCTGTCTGAAAAACATCCCTAAAACATGAATTATTGTTTTTGTTATTATGTTGTTCTAAGTCATGCAAGTGTCTCAGCTTTTAGGGTCTGTAGCAGTGATATTGAGGCGTGGTTCAGTGTTGTGGATTCAGGCGGTGAGTAGGCGTGGGAGTATGTGTCGACCTCACCGTCCTCTCTGCTCTTTGCAGGGCGACCAGGGGTCGGATCAGACTCTAGGAAACCAGCAAACGGCGGTCATCAACCTGGGAGTCGGGGGCTTCATGTCTCCACAGGCAGCAGGTGTGAGCCACAAACACAGCTGATGCACCTGCACACGCACACGCACACACACACACACACACACACACACACACACACACACACCAGACAGATTTCTCTCCAAAAATATTTCCCTGTGTTCATTCCATTAACCTGTCTGGAGACAAAGTGACACCATGCCACTAACTAGCACCAGCACTAATGAGATGAGATTTACTAATGTATTCATGATTGTCATTCTGTTAGATCTCCTAGTCTGTAACGTGATCATTTGACTGCAGTTTAGCCACTGTTCCTCTCAATGGAGCATGTAACGACTGACAGGAGAAACTCACCTTCCCCTTCTTCTCTGCTACATTCTCTTTCTTTATTTTACCTCTGTTGTTTTTGCCCCCCACCCCGACTCCTCTCCCCCCTGCACTGTCCTCCTGCCTCCCTCTCAACCTCACTCACCCACTCACCCCTTTCTTTCAACCCCATTCGTGCCATTTCTGCATAACCCGCTCCAACATACCCCTTGCACCTCCTGCAATATTCCCTCTCTCTCTCTCTCTCTCTCTCTTTCATCTCCTTCCTTGTGTGTGTTTACGCATCGCTCAAACACTCCCTCTATCCTGTCCGTATGTGCACTTCCTCTCTTCCTCCTTCACCCCATTCCTTCCCTCTGCTTCTCCACCCCTCCCTCTGGGGCTTCCTCTCTCCCTCCCCTCCCTCCTTCCCCTCCCCTCCCTCCCCCCTTAGTGCTGTCCCAGTTGGGCTGTGGGCTGGACGGGTCTGGGCCCCCGCTGCCTTCTCCAAGGCTTCAGCAGCAGCACCAGCCACAGATCCAAGTAATACAGCAACTTTAACATCTGTATACACACACACACATATATATACATGTTTGTGAGACGCTCCATGCCTTTAATTAGCAGGCGGTGTGTGTTGTGCTACGCTATGAACGGTCCGGGAGAATTTCTCCATCTTTCTTTACTCATAACCGTAGTGTTTTCATCAGACCTGGGTAGGTTTTAGAAAAACAGTCAACAAACTGTTGTTCATCACAGCCTTAAGTGCATAATTTCATCATCCTGAATCCGGCCTCTACACTGTGACAGATCTTTTTTTTTTTTTTAATGTTGAAGCTGCTTCATCCCCAGGTCTGATTTTCCTCCCAGGCCTCGTGGAAGTCCTTTTATCTGTACCATAGATCCACACCATTCACTCCATGTTGTGTTGTGTGTTTGGTTCATATGTTGTTCGACAAAGATGGCAGCAGATCCCGCTCCCCTGTGCTCCCAGCAACCCGCACACACACACACACACACACACACACACACACACACACACACACTCACACTCAAATACCAGAGCTTGTGGCACTTCCAATGGCAGCAACTAACCATGTGTCCAAACTGGGAGGCGTGTTCGGCCGCAGCACTGAGCCGCCCGGGGACCCCACACACTGTTGACATGTTGACTGACCGCATCATGGCAGAGTACAGATGACAGGCTGTTGTACTGTGAGCATGAACCAGAGGGTGTTCCAGAAGGGTTTTTTTGTTTTTATCTCTGTTCTCTGTTGTTTTTATTTGCCCAGTTGAAGTTGCTGACTTACTCCGAGCAGAAAGCACGGTTGCTGAGCTGCATGTGTGTTTTTGCCAGGATCACAGCCGATAATTTGTGTCTCCAGAACGCCACTGGTGCTGCTTGACTGTATCCTGCCTCACTCCCCAACACACTCCCACCCAACCCGCCCCAGAATCTGTTTCTCCTCCTCTTCCTCCTCCTCCTCCCCCCCCTCCCCTCTGCAACCCATTAACCACTCTTCTGTGTTTCTCTGCACACTCCTCTGGTACGGTTTGTGCCGTACCAGGCTTTAGCTCAGCTTCACTAACCCACGCCACCTTCAGTAACACGGAGCGTTTTGAACCCAGACGTGACTGAAACGCAGTTCAGTTCCAGCCGTGTCCTTCTTAACCACGCTGCAGACGCTTCCTCGTTATCTCAGCCCCGCTGACCAAATGCATCATTTTGCTTGTAGCGACGCGCCGAAGTCCCCTCTGATGTGTTTTGTTTGTTTCTCGTCTCTCCTCGCCGCCCGGCAGTTGCAATTCTTGCAACACCAAATGCAGCAGCAGCAAATGGCTATGGGAGCAACAGCTCCTCCGGGGGGAGCGCCACGGCAACATACCGCCAGCCAACCAAGAAGTAAGAGGAAGAGGAGCCTGCCGCAGCCCCTCCCAAAGTCATGACAGACTAAAATCACACTAAGGACCCTCCCCTCAGCCCCCAACAACCAACCAACCGACCGACTGTCCCCCTCCGCCCCCCCAACCCCCCCAGCTACACAAGGACGTGAATGATCCATACTGTGCTCTTTGTCTGCCTCACTGTGGAGACTGCAGGCAAAAAAAACTTTTTTTTCTGTCCTTTTGTGTGTCTTTTTCTAGCTGACAAAATTTGTATGAAAAAGGTTGTCAGAGGTTTTGGAGAACCAAAACTGTGTCCGCCGTAGAGACGGGGTTTTTAGAACAGGGAGCCCTACACTCAAAAGAACCTTTAGTGATATTTTTGGAGCTGAAACCAGACGGTTCTCGTAGGTAGGGGGCTTTGACAGGAACGCATCACCCCTTCAGGAAGACTCTTCTCTATGGGTGGGGTGGGGTGGGGTGGGGTGGGGGGGGGGGGGGGGTTGGCGGCGCCCTGTGGACCGAGAGGAACCTGAAATGCACATTCTCTGAAGTCTTCTCACGAGTCTGCCTCTGCTTGGTCGACGCGGTAGAAACTGCCCTTTAAGCACGGATCCCAGCTGAGCTTATCGACACCAAATCCATAACCATTACATGTGAAAATGCAAGTCTGATCTGATCCTGGAGCAGTGCCTGGGGGCAGCTCTCTACCTCGCAGTCTGTCCGAAGTCTTTCTTCCGTTCTTCCGTTAGCCACCATCGGCACAGGGCTCAACCAGGGGACTCAAGATAAACATGCAAGACGGTGTACCTGCTTTTGTACAGCACATTTGAGAAAAAAAAAGGCATTTCCTTTTAAATGAATTCAGGAGCCTTGAGCGTGTTCTTACGAGACGACAACTGAGTGAGTGTGTGACACATTTCTGGACACTGAGAAATAATTTTTTAAGCAGTCTTTGTCAGCAGTTTTATTGTTATTAAAAAAAAAGAATATATATTGACAATGGAAAATACAGCTTTTAGATAAAAAAAGCAGCTTTGTGTGAGGCTCTTTATTGTGGCGTCTTGACGCTCTGTGTGACTTTGTTGATGAGTTTCTGGATCTCTCTCTGCCTGGCCGTGGCTCTGCTGATGCACTCCTGCAGCCTCTCTGCAGACAGCGACGTCCCACCTGAGCCACAGGGAAGAGCGGTGAGCACGGTGCTACTCTAACACAGGCTGCACACAGAGCACCTCATCTCTACACCCCAGGACCTGACCTGGGACTCCCTTCAGCTGTGAGCACTGCAGAGTTAGTGTTTTAGTTCTGGTGAAATGCTCGTTGGGTGACACCTGGCAGCAAAATGGAATCAAAACCCTCCATAACGAGTACAGTAAAGCTGCAAGTGAAAATAACTGTGTTTTTATGCACCATTTGCTTCATAGCAACAATTGCCAAAGCAGACAATGGTCCAGTCCACCTAAATGAAAAGCAGCTTTCTTAAGACTCATCCAAAATGGAAAATACTAAAATTGAAAGGTGCCAATAGACTTTTAAAAGCTGAAGTGTTTTGATACAAACGCAACTTAAAACAGATGGACTGCTTCAGTCCTGTATTTTTGACAAGACTTCCTAATCGGATTACTTTGGAGCGATCAAACATTCTCAGTTGACACAGGAAGATAACGTCTGCACGCTGTTGTCTGACCTGGTTTGTGCAGTGTGCAGAGTCGATCCTGCTCGTCCGTCACCACAGTGAGCTGAGCGGTGCACAGACTCTCCTCCTCGGCCGTGGGGTCCACGATCAATATGGAGCTGCGCAGAGAGTTAGCCGGTGTTAGGACAGATGCACTCGAGACAGGGAATCCACTGAGGTTTTTCCACTCACTCGTCAAAGATGTTAAAAGATGCGGCGACTGGATGTTTGTGAATGTGCAGCCCGCGCCTCTTCTTCAGATTCACCTCCGGAGTGCTCGTCTCTGTGTTGATGGAGACCTCAGGGAGTTGTGCTGCAGGAAACAGGAAACCGGACTAAATGCACAACTTACAAAAGAATTTTATGTGGTCAAAACCATCAGAATTATCTCACCACAGAGGTAGGCAGGGTAGTTGATAAATATTACAGAACAAGGGTGAACAGTTCTATACATAAGGTGAAACAGATCACTATTGCTACAGGTGTGTTTAGCAGTACATACTGTTCTTAAGAGCGGCCAGCAGGGCAATGATACAAGCATCCAACAGGTTCCCGTCATAGTCGAGACACATCAGGTCACAGTAGAGCACCCAGCAGAGCTGCAGGCAGAGTCAGCGGGATCAGAACCCACATACAGCACAGCAGGTGCAACAATCACAAGCTGGTGGACACTCCATGGACTTACTTTCCCCCTGTCGATGCACAAGTCCTCAGGTTGAATCACCTCCGAGCTGCAAGAGAAAAGAGTTTAAGAGAGAGATAGGACGCGTGCTGTGAAGTGGCAACTGAATGAAATGAAATTTGCGATGAAGCACGCCGTACCTTTCAATGACGTCGGCGACAAACTGGCTGGCAGCCTGTGCCTGCTCTCCTGGTGGGCCCGGCCGGAACCGAGAGGAGCAGAGGGGCGGCAGGTCCACGTTAGGGACTGGACAAGGACAGAATGAAAGCAGAGCAGGCAGTGAAACGCTGTATACAGACAGCTGTGGTGAAAGACAAAAGCCACTACTTCACTCACATTATTACTTGACACATAGGAGTGTAACAAGTGCAATAGGTTTTAAGTTGTTTTAAGTACGTTTGTGGCATTAACAGCCTACCATGCTCACTTAGTGTTTGGACAGGTTTCACAGGTGTCAATATCAATGATTTCAACCTCAACATTGTTTTACAACCCTTTCAACTCAGACACCTTTATTTGTCACTGGAGGGTAATTCCAAGCACATCAAGCAGTTATACATCATCAAACAAATGAGAATAAAATATTGACAGTATATAAACAAGGTGAATAAACGCAAGTTTCACTAAAGATATATCACAGAAATATAGAGTCCCATAACAATACAAATAAAAACCCACATCTACCAAACATACTTTGATACAAATCAATATCTTCACTATCCTGCACTTACCAATGTAGCCTTTCCCAGGTGACTCCACTGGAGGGTTTGCCAGCTCCTGCAGATAAGCAAACACAAGACAGCTTCATTTCCCTGCTCCTTTTGGACTGTAGCGGTAAAAGTTCTTGGTCGCAATCACTCACCGCTTTGATCCCACAGATGACCGTCGTGTTTCCCACCTTCACCAGGGCTGAGCCATCTGCCGTGGAAATGGACCCTAAACAAAAGAAAATGACCCCAATTTTATACACACACACTCATATATATATATATATATATATATATATATATATATATATATATGTGTGTGTGTGTGTGTGTGTGTGTGTGTGTTTAAGTTGGAATACACACAATTATGTTATTAAGTACACAGCAGGCGAACGTGTGTGCTGGGTCTCACCGATGTTCAGTGTTGTGGTCCTGAACTCTGACAGTTCCCGTCCATCAGGTCGACAGTTTTCTTTCTGCAGGGTATAAAGCAGGACAAGAGTGAGAGATAGGACCTCGCTGTCAAGCAATGCGATATGGAGTTGTGATCACTGACCAGAAAGCTCCTGTGGTACTCCAGAGGCTCAGCAGTCCTGCAGATGAGAGAGTTCACAGAGAAAGTTAGGACACCCGACTCACAGATCCAAATAACATTGATTAACAGATCTGCTCATTCTGAAATGCTCCACTGTGTAATCCGCTGTTAACTAATTTAGTCACTGCTCCTCTCGTGTAGTAGCTGAATATCCACCTGTCAGACACATACACGCAGCAATGACATCAGTTAACGGGACACCGCTTTAACAGATCTGAATGGGATCGGTAGACAAAGTAAAACCGAGCGGATAATTCTCTTATGGAAGTAGATCACCAGTAAACAACAATGTCACTCGCAGCTGAGAATAAGACAAAACAAACGTGTAATTTTGGCTGCAATTGCTTCAAACTTACTTAAAACCAGCCGCCATGATGTTGTGATTAACCACGTGGGTTCGAAGTACGCACTACGGAAGCCGGTGAGAGCACACTGTAAGCGCACTAGTAAATGCGATTCTTTTAGATTGTAATATTTGACCAATCCAGGATTGTGGGGCAGAGTGGTTTATGGTTGTTCTGTAAATAGAAATAAGCAGAGAAACTCTGTGACTCAAGTACATTTAGAGATACCAGATTTACCAAGCTCTGACTGCAAATGTTTTCATGTAGTTGGAGCAGAAAACCTAGAAGCTCTCTTCCTCATTTCTCTTCTGACCTCAGGAACAGAAAAATGTAAAAAAAAAAAAAAACCCTGAGAATAGACACTGTAGGCTCTATTGTCTATTCAAAGAGATTATGAATAAGATGGAGTGCCACAGTTTGTGATAAACCTCAGAGCACCATGATGCTGATGCAGCATGTAGATGGAGGAAAGGTCGACTTGACCTTGCAGACTGAAAACATTTATTTTATTCTATCAGCATTTAGAGCAAGTTGCAGTTGGCAGAGTTGTTCTTGCACACTATTAGAGGCATTCTGTAGATATTCAAACACTTATGTGGGTGTTGATGCAAAGCAATGTATGACTGCGCGTATTCATGAATATATCTATTCATACATCTACATATCCGTATATTCAACAAAGCATCGATGAATATGCTTCTTTCAGTCCTCTCTAAATGATTGCTGAAGTTCCACCCCCGACCAGCAGGTGCCAGTGTGGGCGCTGCTTGCCTCTCTGCTTCTCTTCCCTCGCACTGATGATGTGTCGTGAAAACTGTCACTTCCGCGTCTGCGTTGTGTTCAGCTGTGATTGGAAGTTAATGTACAGAGCTTTTATTTAGTGTGTCAATTTCCCCAACAGTCCCCCAAGCCTCTATCTTCTCCTTCTTCGTAGGCAGAAACCAGAGCAGCAGCAACGAAGACGCTAAGAGAAGAGAGAATAAAGCAGGCTAGCTGTGTAGCCTGTTAGCCTCTGCTGTCTGCCAGGGGCTCTGAGGAGACCTCAACATGGATTGTATCTGTGAATTAGTTCAAGCTCTGGTCGCTTTGGCAGCTCTAGCTTTCATAGTGGTGAGTGGTTATTAAGTGGAGTAAATGTGTTCTTACTAGAGTCTTGCTGTGCCATGTTTTAGTGAGTCAAAACAGCTGTAATGTGAAGATATGTACAGTATGCTTTACAGTCTCTGTGGACTTTCATGCATTATGCATTACACATTACGCTTAGTTAATACATTCTTATCACCTCTCGTCTTCTAGATCCCTGTATTTTCTGGTACTTTTTTGTCTTCAGAGTAATGTCATAGTTTGGAAAGCTTCAAAGTAGCAGCAAGGGCATAAGTGCTGCCTTGCAAAAAAAAGTAGACCAAATCACGTGTTATTCTTATAACAAGAGCTGTTATAATAAGAGCTGCAAGACATAACAGTGATCCATGACACAGGATAAGGTAATTGAAAGTTGATAGGACGTGTTTCTCGCCTGCTCCGAGTCATGATCATAGCACAAGGCACAAAGTAGTAACACCTCATATTCCTCCCTTTCCAGGTGCTCGTAGTGGCACATGTCACAGCAGGGATGGTGAACCTGCAACGCCACGAGAAGGAGAAACATTTCCTCACAGCCGCTGGAGCAAAGGAGCTTTTCCCCAGCCTGCATGACCCCCACTCCAGGGAGCTATCCGTGGTGATCCCGGCCTATAATGAGGAGCAGCGAAGTGAGTGATGTTAGGTGGTACGCAGAGGTCTCTTTCAGGAGGTTCAGCATAATAAAATGCTGCCTTTAGTGTCCAATTAGCAGTGTTTAGCTTTGCTTAAATTCAGAATTACATTCAGTAGTGAAAGTTCTGTATGTTGCAGGACACATACAGAGTATGATTTACAGGATGCATTTTGTATCTGCAGCTGTATTTAGTGAGCAGTGCTAACTACACTTTAAGTTTCAAGATTTTTGTTGTCATTCAACTGAATAGGCAATGCAGGAATAGGAAATATCCCCAAATACACACTGTATGAAAATATAGAAGAAAAAAAAACTCTGCAGGTTATTTGTGCTAATATATATATGTGTGTTTCCACAGTGCCTGTTATGCTGGATGAAGCAATGGAGTATTTGGAGAACAGACAGGTGAGTTTGCAGGCACATATGAGCAGTGTTTTAGTCAATATTAATCAGTTATAAAGGATCACAGTCTCACCTGAGGCTCTCACCACGGGGTCTGTTATATCTTAAATCACCACTAGGTGGCAGCACGTAACTTAAAAAGCGCCTGTTGGAGTAAATTCTATACGTTTCCTCTGCAGAAGAAGCACTCCTCATTCAACTATGAGGTCATTGTGGTTGATGATGGCAGCAAAGACAAAACCACACAGGTGATTATTTTTAGATCTTCCCCTTGGAATGTATTTCCAAGAAGACAATTTCCAATTTGCATTTGCTCAACAAAATCTGTTATTTCTGTCATTTTCCACCAGCTGGCAATGCAGTACACAAGAAAGTACGGTGCAGACAAGCTACGGGTCTTGACACTGGTGAAGAACAGGGGCAAAGGAGGAGCTGTGAGAATGGTGAGTGTCAACAGGTTCTTATTCTGGTATAAATGTATGTGATAGAATTACTTTGGTTTAAATCTTCTGTCTGTCTGTCTTTTTCTCGGTCACATTTTAAGGGTACTATGAGTTCCAGAGGAAGACTTATTCTGATGGCAGATGCTGATGGAGCTACAAAGTTTGCAGATATTGAGAAATTGGAAGCTGCACTTAATGAGCTGGACCCTAAACCGGTATGTTGGTTTAGCTTTATCTCAGAGCCTCATATATGTCTCATATATGTATATTATCAACAGAGGGTTAGTGCGTGTCGATTTGTTAAACATACCCATCTGTACATTTTTAGGAGAATATGGCTATTTCCTGTGGCTCCAGAGCTCACCTGGAGGAAGAGTCTGTGGCTCAGGTAATCATCTATTAACATGTTAAAAGACTGAAATATTTCCGTCTGAGTCAATGATCTGACCGTAAAACAATCACTGTTTTTATTCCACCACAGCGATCTGTGTTTCGCACATTCCTCATGTACGGCTTCCACTTCCTGGTGTGGTTCTTTTGTGTGAGGGGGATCAAGGACACGCAGTGCGGCTTCAAGCTTTTCACCCGCGAGGCCGCACTCAAAACCTTCTCATCTCTCCACGTAGAGCGATGGTAAGGACACGGACCATAAATCTCTCCGGAATTACGACATAATGTCTCTTAGGCATCGCTCGGTTAAGCTGTGAAGCTGTTTGTGCTCAGTCGTTGGGAAATTATGAGTGAAATGAGCGCACTTCCAACAGTGCGAGCAGCAGACATGCACAGGTTTCAGTTACATCAGTGGGCAGTCACCAGGCCTTGCAGACCAATAGGAAGGAGCGGAGGGCAAGTTGTCCTGCCCTGACAGGTGCTCCAGAGCTAATAGGGTAGGAGCGATGGCGTCAGTGAACCTTCACTACAGTCATACGAGACCCCTGTTCTTAAAATAACTCTCTGGAATTTTTACTTTTACCTGTTTTCCTGCAAAATAATATTTTATTATTGTTTTAAACACATCTATCCAGACATCCAATGGTGCTGGCCCCGAGAAATACCCATCGCCACTGATGCATGTTATCTATCTTCAGGCTACTGTTGTTTTGGTTTTATAGGGCTAGCCATGAGCCAGACCCTTCAATGCACCTGTTGAACATCTCCCTCACACTTGTGTCTCTCCCCTCACAGGGCTTTTGATGTGGAGCTCCTGTACATCGCCCAGTGTTTTAAAATCCCCATAGCAGAGGTGGCCGTCAACTGGACTGAAATAGAAGGTTGGTTTTTCATGGAATATGTGGACACATGTCTCTGTTTATTAATCCAGCGTTGTTCTATTAATATCTCTGTTGTATGTGTGCGCGGATCTTTGATTGGCTGATCGGCTCTTTTCATTGTCTGGTTATCGGTTGTTCTGTTTCGTTTCTGTCTTTCTGTCTGTGCTTGTTTTTGCACCTGCCAAAAACTGTTGTTTGAGTTTCTGATAAAAATGCTTTTGTTCTGCAAGGGTCCAAGCTGGTCCCGTTTTGGAGCTGGCTGCAGATGGGTCGGGACCTGGTTTTCATCCGTCTGCGTTACATCACAGGAGCCTGGAAACTGCAGGAGCCTCAAAAGACTGATTAGCCAATCAGACGAGCCCTGGAATCATAGTCAGCCTATGATAGGGCCGTCAAACCCTTTTGGATGAGGTGGGAACGACAACTGTGTCCATCGCTGGCTGTGATGGGCCGCAGAGAACCAAGCTGAGCCTGTGGCCTCCTCCGCCTCTGCAGACGTGGTCAGACGGGAAGGGATGGCACAGTTGCGTCTTCCTCGTGGTCCTGCCTTCTTTTTTTAATTAGGATTCTGGCTTGTGATGGCCAGCGTTACACACTGCTGATGCCTCGGCGTACAGAGCGTCTGTATGACTGATCCTCGTACTGAGTTACTCCGTTTTGTGGCCAATCAGATTTGTAGTGAAATGTCGAAGGATCGGTGAATATGAATGTGACAACAGGAGATATGCAACGTAGAGGGTTTGTATGTGGGGGACTGTGGGTTTAAAGACTTGGAACCAAAATAAAGAAAAAAGTAAATGTTTATGATTTGATAATCATTAGTGTACCTCCTGCAAATATCATTTAGTAACTTCATTGATTGACCGTTATTTTCAAGCTGAAATGGTTAAACATGTGAATGAGTCCTGGTTTTCAAAGATTATTTTTCACTTTTGCATAAGAGGAATTTTTGAGTCGAAATTGTAAGCTCTAAGATAATGTAATGGAAAATATCACTGTTTTCTTTAGACCAAACAGACCAAATGATCGATTGAGACATTTATTACAAGTTTATCGCAACAGCTGCATTGTGTTTGCCAGGAGGGAATAAATGGAGAATAAATGGAGAACAGTGGGGCCACACAGTTCTGTGTGGAGTTTGCATGCCTGTCCCACAGTCCAGAAACATGCATGATGACTGTAGACCCCTAGGTCTGAGAGTGAATGGTGTGTGTGTGTCTCCTGTGATGGACTGGTGATCCGTCCAGGGTCTATTTCCTGCCTTCATCCCATGTGGCTGGAGACAGGCTTCTGCAGACCTTCGTGACACCATCTAGTCCAAAGTGGGTTAGATAATAGATGGATGGAACATGGAAAACTACGATGTGCACAGCACATCAATTCAGTAAGACACACAAAAGCCAAAGAAAGCAAGTTTTCTAAGAGAAACGATTCAAAATAGTTTTTAATTGCATCAAATTTGCTTCTCTCCAAGACACTCCAAGAGGATGTTTAAGCATGAAAGAGCAGGAAGAGCAGAGTCACCTGGTGTCCAGCCAGAGATCCCTGCGCCCCAGGGCCTGAGGCTCTCACACACAGTCCCAGCACTAAATCTCTTCAGATCACGACCATGTAATTAGTTTTTGTGTCCTTTTATAAAAATATAAACAAAGCCAGTAGAGATTAAGTCTGTGAAGCAGTGAGGGCTGAAGCAGTGAGTTCTCTCTTTGAAGCCGCACTAGATAGCCAGGTAGGTAGGGAGTGCTCTGATCTTCTTTTTCTGGAAATCTAAGGAGGATCTCCACAGGGCAGGGTCACCATCTATGGCTGCTCTCATCTCAGGTTACCAGTGGCCAAATCAGGCTCCTCGCAGAGCCAGCAGAAAAATAAAAAATAAATAAATGTCAGTCAATAATGTTATCAGCAGGCTCTGATTCCATACAGTTAGATGTTCAGATGCAGCTATTTGAGCCATCTGCAACATGAGAATGTATTAGTGGGCAGGGGGCTGCATCATCCTGAGCTCTGCCTCTCCAGATAATGACAGTGAGAGGGGAAACCCTGCGTTGGAGGTTATTTATCGCCAGAGTCGTCCCTCCGCGGCTGCGTGTGGACGACTCCTTGGAAAGGCTCCAGGGAACATTTTTTTTGCGGTCTCGACTAAATGAAGTTCTTCATGGCGCTGCTTTCTTATGCAAGCCTGAGGTCTGGGGGTCTGGGCTGCTGCGGATGTCTCCAGGGCCTCCTGGAGTCCCAGGGAGCGCATCCTGTTTGTGTGCTGCCAGTCTGTCTCTCTATCTGTCTGCCTGCCAGTCTGACTGTCTGCAGCCACACACAGCCCGGCCTGGGAGGGTCACTTTAAAGATGTATTCCCTCAAATGTCTTTTTATATCATATTCTGTCAAAATTAGATCACGCAGTGTAATCTAAATACTTTGGCTTGCTCCAAAATTGTTTTACGGTTTACAGCAGTATAAATATGAGACTCACGATTGGTATTTGTGATTGTGCAACTTGTCGCCATATCTCACTTTGTTGCCATGGCTACAACAACAAACTGTCTCTGGAAACAGTCAGCTCCGCCGAGAAGATCAAGACATCGTTTTGTGCATGGGAAATGGATAGATCCCTTTCTCTAATCCACTGACTTCAACAATGCAACTGCATTCTGTTTACAGTGTCTTTAGACTGCAATGGAATACAACTGGGCAACACTGTGGCTCGGACCGAGGACATTTCTGTGTTGAGTCTTCATTTTCTTACCATGTCTTCCTGGAATTTCTCCTACAGTCCAAAAAACATGCAAGTTAAGGGTAACTGGAGAATAGGTGCGAGGTAAGTATGTTTATGCGTGTACTGTGCACAGCCTGTGCATCTTGACTGAGGATGTGATATACTGAGGTATCTCAAACTTTGTATGAGGATGAAGTTTGATCCAGTGTAAGATGTGAGTGCCTCCGTGTCCTCTGCAGGTGGAGCTCTGTCTTCTCGTGCTCATCTCCGGAGCTTAAACAAACAGCTTGGTTCCTGGCTCTCTCCTCCTCTACTCCTCCTCCTCCCAATGGAAATCTTTGATGGACCACTCCTATTTGTGGGCAGTTTATCCGGGTGGTGCGTTTTGATAATCCACCTGGGGTGAGGGGGGGTTAGAGAGGAGAATAGAGAAAGGGAGGGAGGTAGGGAGAGGGGGGAGAAATCACAAGGTTTTCTGACAGGAATCCCCCGAGTGGTTTCACTGTGGTGTCTGGAGTATTGTTACGTTCCGCAGCAGTTGCTGTAAACTGGAAATGTCAAACTTGTAGACTGGCTGTCGCCAGCCGGGGCTTGCGTCATTAACTGGACCAGTCACCGCCGATGAGGGATGGTGTCCATCCGCACTGAGAGGGACCTCGGCGCACGAGCTGCGGGGCTGATAATGAAAATGCCGTGATTGTTGGGGAAAGGGAGGACGTGCTGAAAACAGATAGTCCCTCCTCCACGCCCACAGGTGCGGTGGTGTGTAAAGCACCGAAAGTAAATGGCAAATTAAAGCCAGTGTTTGTGCTTGCATCTGCTGCATGGCAAATAAAGTTTATTTACCATTTGTTCTCAGACAGACATGAAATATTGTACTGTTGCCAGAGTCAATACATCTGCAAGAAACAATTACAAATACAGTGAGATATATGTAAAATCAATTTAAAGATATACACTAAAAAATAAAAGAAAACATTTATACTGTAGGCTTGAAGAAGGTAAAGCTAGCATGTGTAAGAGACAGAATATACAAGGGCTCACTCTCTTTTGTTTCAGTTTGTGTGTTTGTACAAATTACGTTTTCAGAACATCATAACTCATTTCACCACTAACCATCATCTTAATTGATTGCAATCAAGCAGCCAGGCAAACGTATTTGTCTTTATGCACCCCCAGACACGGATATCTATGCACTGCAGTGTTTATTTGCATTTCCATTTTAAGGGGGGTGGGCAACAGGTGGGACTGTTTTTCTGTCTCAGGTTGGATCCTGGATCGTGGATCCTGGATGAGAAATCCCTGAAATCCTGGGAAAGTTCCAGGCGGGGGAAGGCGGAGGGATCTGACAGGCAGGCGCTGCGGTTCCAGCCAGGCTGACGCCGCCGAGGCTGAGTGTGTGTCGCTCGGCTGGGGCTGCTCCGGCTCCGGGCTCTGCCGACCTGCAGCAAGTTGGCAGCATACAGCACCAGAAGATGGCCAGGCTGCACCGTCGCAATAAAAGAGGACATTTGAGGGGACGCTTGAATGAAAACAAAACAAACAAAAAAAAAATAAACTGTGAGCTTGGTTTTGGTGAACAATCTAGTCCCAGACTGACTCTGTCCAGGTATTCAAGTGAGTAAAAATACACAACTTCTCGGCAGCAGTTTAGTGAAGTTTTGAGAACAAATATTGCTAGAATTTAGGTCTTTGCACTCATTCTTCACTCTGTTCCTCACTGTGGATGTGTTTTGGGCAGTAGGGCCATGGATGTATTATAAGAACATCCATGGGTAGGGCCAGCTGAGAGAGGGCAAATTCTATATGTCCTGGTTAAGGTCACTTATAGCCCAGTGTGCTGAATGTGTGGTGGAGGGGGCACCTGAGAGAAGCACAAGAAAGCAAGAAGCTTTCAAGAAGCTCCCTATGTAGTTTACTGTCTTTTATCCCTCATTTTCTTACTTCTGTCAAATAATCTAAGCATTTACTTTCGTTTTAGCAGTTGCGCGCGTGTATTTCGTCGGCAGAACTTTTACTTTGAAAAGACTCGGGATGCACTGCATCTTAAAATTACAATGACGCATCAGTGTCAACGCTCGCAGACACAATCCACACATACACATACACACTTGCAAATACACACTTGCGCATACACACACCTTTTGCTGCTCAGTGTGTATTTGTGTGTGTGTGTGTGTGCGTGTGTGTGTGTGTGTGTGTGTGTGTGTGTGTGTGTGTGTGTGTGTGCGCTGGCCTGAACTTCGGCAGACTGAGGAGCGCTCTGGACTGTCTGTCTGCGGTGCACTTGTCATCACAACAGAGGTGAGAGCACTCTATGCTATATATAATATTTTATATCATAATATATGCTGTAAGTCATGGATTAGCTTCGTAATGTCTTGTGTTGTTGATGATTGTAAGTGTTTTAGAAATGTGTTTTTGAACGCTCGCAGCAACTTTGTTGCAGAATAAATATCGTATTGATCGCGCGTATACTGATGTTAAAGAAACATAACGTGCCAGTCAAA
Source organism: Karalla daura (assembly GCA_029224185.1). NCBI lineage: Eukaryota > Metazoa > Chordata > Actinopteri > Chaetodontiformes > Leiognathidae > Karalla > Karalla daura. Next base: position 10,438,385 of record CM055204.1, on the reverse strand, counting down.
TATGAATTAGCATCTTTATTAGTAATTGATCAATAGCTCTATATATGGATCAGTGATATAATATTCTAAACACTCTAGACGTCTCTGTACGTCACTGTCTAATCTTAATTGAATGACTTGATTGTAGGGTCGCATCATTAAATGCTGATCGATCATAACTTTTGCCGCACAAGGTGCGCGTATTTTTTTTTATGCATCCCGGGACTCGTAGTAAAAGCCCAGGCTGGTAAGAGGAAGCTGGCGTGTTTACTGACTTGGGAAGGGGTGTCCCGGTGATAAAGCATTAGGTAATTAGCCTATCTGAGCTTGTAGACTGCCCGACGCCAGGCTCCATAAACTGATGCTGCATTGAGCCTGTGTGCGCCTTTTTTGCTGTCATTGTAAACCCTCAGCTGTCTGTTTGTCTGCGGGGAAAGCAGGAGCATAATGTGGCTGTGCACACCACTCATTATTCTCTAGACCAATCTTATTGAAAAGGGTTTTTTTTCATTTAGGACGAGACTCTAATGCAGTCTTGTTGTGTATTTTGGAATGATGGGGTAAGCCGAAAAAGCTTGGACACAATCATGTCCACCACATGGGTCAAACTCGACCCCCCTCCCTCCTCAATACCGCAGGAGGTTCAGCTACAGGAGATAATAATCTCAGACATTCTTCACTGTATGAACGTTTAAGAAAAAGTTTGAGTGAGTGAAATGCAGCAGTACACATGAGTCACCTAAACATAGTGGAAAATACCTCAATACCACCTAGTTTTTAGGTAGACAGACAGACAAACACAAAAACAGAGCGCACTCTCTGCCTCCTCTCTTTTTCTCCCTCTCCCTCCCTCTGTCTCTCTCCCTCTCCCCCTCCTGTCCTGTGATGTGTTCTGGCCAGACAGTATGGCTCCTGGGCGTCAGTGGCATGATCATAGAAACAGAGGCCAGAAAGGACATTCCTCATTGTTGGTGAATCTAGAAATGAGCTTGGCCATCTTAGCCCAGGCTCTTTTCTCAAAACACTTTTTGGTCAGCGTTTTTATTTTTTATTCACCACCCCCCCCCCCCCTCTCCCTCCCGGGCAAGAATAATAACCTTGTTGTTCGGCTCGGACGCAGGCACGGTCTCTGGACCAGCGCACTACTGCTGATACAGCCCCATTATCAAGGAAATCCACCTCGAACTGGGCTGATTGTTAAACACGGCTGCATTCTGCCTGCAGGGTTTCAGGCCTTTTGATTTCACTCCAGAGCAGCTTATCACCACAACACTGTAGTAAATTCCACCATCACGATGAAGTCCTGTGCTCTTTTTTTCTCTCCTCCCTAACCCCTGAACTTCTTCTCCAGCCGTGCATCTGCTTCTGGTAAATTAGCGGTTAATACTATCTCTCGCTTCTTTTGCCAGATGATTGAAACCTGACCTGGAGTTCTGACTGTGTGAGGAATAACCTTCCCTGCAGGAGGCTCCGGGTCCAGAGCTGCCAGTGCAGGGAGAGGGGATTTGGGTGTTTGTGCTGCACTGGCGGGAGTTCAGGTCCTCCACCTCTGCTCAGAAGCAACAGCGGAGCACAGAGAGAAGCATCTATTTACACAGACTCACTGGTCCTTACCTCGGCTTCTCATTATTCGCCTCCTCACTTCTGTCCTCCAGGGAACTTTAAATCCCTTTTACAGCCCCCATCAGCCCATCTCGGCGCCCATTTACCCGCCTCATAATGAACTCCTCTGCCTCCATCACGTCCCTGTTCTCCTTCACCAGCCCGGCGGTGAAGCGCCTGCTCGGCTGGAAACAGGGGGACGAGGAGGAGAAATGGGCGGAAAAGGCCGTGGACTCTCTGGTGAAGAAACTAAAGAAGAAGAAAGGGGCCATGGAGGAGCTGGAGAGGGCCCTCAGCTGTCCGGGGCAGCCCAGTGAGTATCAAAAGCCTCAGGGGTAGAGGAGTCCACCCGATCCCAGTGTGAAGGTCAGAGCTCAGTCAGGACGTCACAAGACAAACACGAGAGGGAAGGGAGGCCTTGAGATAATTTACAGGATAGGGAGGAAGACAAAACATGCTCCTGCTACACAAAGTGGTGTCTTATCTCTTTGGGCTTGAAACAACTTGTGAGGGAGAAAAATCAGCCTTCTAGTGCTCACATCTATCCGACATATTACGCAACATACGTTGAAGGGATGCAAGCCAGGGGCGGGGGTGAGGGTGCACCACCTCTAGATAGAGCTTTGGATGCTGTAATCGATACTGGAAAATTAAATTGTGCTTGTCCAGGAAAGGACAAAATGTCACTGCATCAGCTATTTTATTCTTCACTTTTTTTTACAGCTCATGAAAAAAATGTACATAGAGGTCTCTGCCTGTACATCTATATATGCATTTTACACATCCATGATTAGACACGGACTGGGTGGATCTGCGAATATCTAACAATAGACCTGACGAGGAGTTAGGGGTTAGACTTCAGCTGCACTTTAATGCAAAAATAAAATCTGCTACACTGCAGTTAGACAGAATAACTGTAAAGACAAGACGTCAGCAGATGGAAAATCCACCTAAACCCTCATGTGTTTATTCTTATGTTCAGATCTACAAAAATAATAATTACAGCAGTTTTGTGTTAGACTTGAATTTGGTACATCCTCCAAATTTCACTCTAAAAGACAAGTTGCAGAGTGTTATTATATGTATGAGGCTTCCATCAAGTTGCTGGTTATCTCGAATCCTTCAGGCAAGTGTGTGACAATTCCCCGCTCGCTGGACGGACGTCTGCAGGTGTCCCACAGGAAGGGCCTGCCCCACGTCATCTACTGCAGGGTGTGGCGCTGGCCCGACCTGCAGTCCCACCACGAGCTGAAGGCCCTGGAGTGCTGCGAGTTCCCCTTCGGCTCCAAGCAGAAGGACATCTGCGTCAACCCCTACCACTACAGACGCGTGGAGACTCCAGGTCAGAGACCATCTCCTCCTCGGGACAGTGTAGTCTGTGTGGGTTCCCTGATTCACACTTGTATAATCTGCCTCTCTTCGCTACGTATTTCTTCACCTTTCAGTTCTTCCTCCGGTTCTGGTCCCGCGTCACAGTGAGTTCAACCCCCAGCACAGCCTGCTGGCCAAGTTTAGGAACGCCTCCCTGCACAACGAGCCCCTGATGCCCCAGAATGCCACCTACCCGGACTCCTTCCCTCCGCTGCCCTGCTCCTCCTTCTCCACCTCCTCCAACTCCTCGCTGGCCCAGTCGCCCACCTCTCAGAGCTTCCCCAATTCACCCAACAGCTCGGCTGAGCCCGGCAGTCCCTATCACATTGCAGGCAGGGGAAACGTTCAATGTGTCACGCAGCAGGTTGTGCGACTTCACGCGTGACCTCAAAGTCTCACATTGCACTCGTGCCTCTTTTCCAGCTGAGACGCCCCCGCCTCCGTACAGCATGATGGAGAGCAGCCCTGCCGAGGACGTGAAGCCCAGCAACTCAACGGAAACCATCAAACTCACGTTTTCCACTCCGCACAGAGGTGACTTCATGCAAGCACAACTGGTGCATTCCAGTTAGATCCAAAATCAGAAGTCAGAGAAGTTTGAGAAATCAGAAAAACATGCATGCGAGTGTGAAAGGCTTGCTCTTACAGACAGCATGTATGTGACCAGGGATATGAAAAAATCTGCCAAGAACATGGCTGCCCAAGGGAGGGGACATGAGATTGAGTAGATATAATGTACTAGAATTAGCAATGCATGAATTAGCAGCCATCTTGAATTCTTATCTCTGCGCATGTGGGTAAAGAAAGAAGGCCTTGCATCCTCAGTTGACACTTTGGTAGTAGAGAGATGGAGGCGTTGTTCCATGTTCAATATCCATGGTTGTGCTTGAACCTTAACCCCTCTCAATGCCTCGATCCCTCTCCAGACCTCCGGCCGGTGTGTTACGAGGAGCCAGAGTACTGGTGTTCAGTGGCGTACTACGAGCTCAACAACCGGGTCGGTGAGACCTTCCACGCGTCCTCTCGCAGCGTCCTGGTGGACGGCTTCACAGACCCGTCCAACAACAAGAACCGCTTCTGCCTCGGCCTGTTGTCCAATGTCAACCGGAACTCCACCATCGAGCACACTCGGAGGCACATAGGAAAAGGTAGGCAGGACCACTGAGCTGGCAGCTCTTATTAGAGCTTTGTGTGATTTCCTTATGTCTTGCACATGGACTGTTACAAATACACATGAAGTGTTTGTTTAAAACTGACCGGACCAGTGCCTTAAAGCTTTGACACACTTCCTTTGTGCTGAATACTATGGGATAAATATGCATATTTTGTCTGGAGGCCAGAGTTTAGAATGGCTGCCTTTGTTGGACAAACATCAAGTGCCTCTGGCTTGCAGTGTGCACTATGGGGATGTGTGTGGTTTTCAATGGTAGGGGTGACACAAAGGGTTGAGGGAAGTCACTACCACACACACACACAACTCGCAGACATTCCTCATTTACAAGGGTAAATGTCTCGGTGGTTTTTCCTCTGGCAGAAAATGAGTCAGAACAGTGTTTTCACTTCGCAGCCAATGCACTGATTGAATATGTATAGACCTGGCTGTGTTGTCTTGGATGGAAAAAGCTGCTTTTTTTGCACTTCTGACTTTTTGTCTTTTTTCGCCCTTAAGGCTTACACCTTTACTATGTCGGTGGCGAGGTGTATGCCGAGTGCCTGAGTGACAGCAGCATCTTCGTCCAGAGCCGCAATTGCAACTTCCAGCACGGCTTCCACACCACCACTGTATGTAAGATCCCCAGCGGCTGCAGCCTCAAGATCTTCAACAACCAGCTGTTTGCACAGCTCCTCGCCCAATCTGTCAACCATGGCTTCGAGGTCGTCTACGAGCTCACAAAGATGTGCACCATCCGCATGAGCTTTGTTAAGGTACTACAGATCTCTGATTGAGCTAATGTGGACCTTGATCTACTGCTGAGAATTAAATCCTACTACACACATGCTAGGATTACTTTGCTCGCATTCATTTCTATAGCTAACTCAGCTGCCGATGTACGTTTTGTGTCCTCTGGTCAGGGCTGGGGAGCAGAGTACCACCGTCAGGATGTGACCAGCACCCCCTGCTGGATCGAAGTGCACCTGCACGGGCCCCTGCAGTGGCTGGACAAGGTCCTCACCCAGATGGGCTCGCCGCACAACCCCATCTCCTCAGTGTCGTAACATGTACTCAGACAAACACGCCACGTGTGTGCGTGTGCGCGCTCGTTCCCTCAAACAGGTAGTCGTCGATGTTTTCTGCTACGTCCCGGTTTTTCCGTCAGGTCATCTCTGACGTAAACGCTATTACGGCCGTGTCGCTTCATGCTGCAAAACTGAAACAAATAAGACTGAAAATGATGTGGATAATTCACAGCTCATGCAGCTAAGTTCAGTGAGACTTCAAAAGCATTTATCCTCTCTTTTTTTCAATAGGACAAATACTGCACTCCAAGGAAAAAATGGGATATGTTCCTAGGTACTCAAAGGTTTAATGTGTTGTAAATGTAATTATGGTAGTACGTACTGTATTTCAGTGTGTCTGGCTTTGTGTACTGGTTGCTTTGTACTTGTTTTACTAAAGTTGGTTTTTTTTGTTCTTTAGAGCATTGTCATTTTTCATGTTCAAGAAAAGCATCAGATGGCGACACAAATACACACACTGCAAAAATGTCTCAGTCTTTCATTATAATTGCAATCTCATGTTCACAGCAGAGCAAATTCACTTCAACTTTAAAGTACATGGACAATGTACAGCACATAATCTCTCCCTTCCTCTTTCCTAAACAAAGCCGAAGCATTCAAGACGGGCCCAGTGTGTAGGATTCAGGAGGCTCTATTTAAGCCAATATTCACAATCACACAAAAGTGATGAGTTTAAATGCTTTGAATGTGTACAAACCTCACCACAAGATGTCACTGAATCCCACACACTAGTCCTTGAGAGCCCTGATCAACTTGGTAGAGGCGAGACATGCATCACTCAACTGATTGTCACATGGAACAATACATGTTTAAGAAAAAACACAGAAATCTAAGAACAAAAAGCCTGAAAAGTACCAAACACTAAAACAGACAAAAAAGACGACTGTTAGGGGTAAAAACAGTAGGATCAAAGTGAACTCACAGGATTATTTTGATAAGGACAGACGGAACAGTTTTTACTGATTATAATTATAAATGATTATAAATTACAATCAAACTTTCATAATTTTTGTCACGAGGGCAAGTGACTGAATGAAAGAGGGGGATTTAAACTAGAAAGTAAACTAACGACACGTAAACAGGGAAGGCTTGGAACAGCACCAGGCATGGTTTCACTTCATGGTCAGCCTGCTTCATCACACCTTCTAGACAGCAGCTCAGCTTTGTTCAGTCCAAACAGTCTCTCTGCACTCTGAAAACATCCCTTGATTACTACGATATTCTCGCCTAGCCGGCAGAATTCACGTCTACAGTGTACGGCTACTGTCCCACTTACGCACGAGTGCAAACGTTTTTTCTTTTTTAAATTTCTCCAGTGTTGTCTCTGTGCCTCAAGCTGGCCGCCTGGCCGGCGTCAGCAGCCCTGGAACTGCTGCTGTGACTGGCTGCGACCCTGTGAGGCCAGCTGCTTCTGCTGCTTCTGCAGGAAGCGGATCACCTCCGGACTCCTGAGCAGCGACTGAGAGAGAGAGAGACACACCACACACGTTAAATGCACCTACAACAAATGGCTGCACGGTAAATGTGAGCGTTTTCCATGTCAGGGTGGGAGGGTACGAGTCTTACCAGCCGTTTCTGGTTGAGGACCTGCTCTATCAGGGAGGGTCTGGTTGGCCGATCCCCCGTGGCACTCAGACGCTGTTTGTTCACAGACACGGGCCGCTCCTCTGAGTTTTCCTGATTAGCACAAAGAAAAGGCAAAACAAACAGGCAGTTATGCAGGAAAGCTTTGTTTGGTGATGCTTGTATTGCGGTAGCCAGGAAACCACACGCATAAACAGAGGATGAAGCAAAAATCCAATTGATGGTCTGCTGGAATGTCAAAGATGGTGTAAGTGTCCATGTCCATCGCACACAGCGACTTGTTTATTCGGCTTAGACGATGACTCATAGCGATCCGTCATCTCTGCTGTGGTCTCCAGTTCTACTACTACTGCTGCTGCTGGAACTTTACAGACAACTATCTCATGTAAAGTCATGTCACTTGGGCGACTGTGGTTCAGGGACAGCATGGTCGTCCATGGATCAAAAGGTTCGTGGTTTGATCCCAATTGGGTGCAGCCTGCAGTCTAGTATCCTTGGACGGGATACTGGGTTCAAAACTGACCCTGGGTGTGAAAAGTGTTTTGAGTGAATCTGAAAGACTTCATGATCACTTTGGAAGAACCAGTCCACTAACCATTACTACTGCTGCTATCAACATATTTAATGTGCGGTTCTGTACACTCTGTGCCTTTGCACATAGATGAAGCTGCTGCTGCCTTTGCACATAAATCACCAGCAAACTGCTCCTCTGCACCAATAGCCTGCAATCCTTATGGATGTGTGCATTCTTCTCCTAAACTGTGGTTCACTTGGAGCCCAGAGGGAATCTTCCTAGGGGATCAATAAGGTCTCAATATATCTGTTCATCCACCTACCCACATACATTGATACCTGTCTTCCTATCCACATATTCACCAACCTACTTTCCTTTGCTAGTAGGCAGATGGGCTTGTTATTTGCTCTGCTAACGCAGTTTAATTGTCAGTATTTGTATCTGCCTACTTCACTACCTGTCAGACTGAGACATAAAATGACAAGACAGCCCTCCAGGTGTGACTCTTACATCTAACTTCCCGCTGGACATGGCCTGGTCGCTCTTCTTCTTCTTGTACTTGTCTTTGTACATTTTGTTGCGGTGCTTCTTGCACATCCATGGCTTCCTCTGCTTGGCCACCTGGGTGGTGGTCTCGGTGCAGCCCTCGTACGTGCACTGTTTGGGGGCGTTGTCTCCCTCCGACGCCTCCTCGTCGTTCAGCTCCTCCGGGCTGGCCGCGCTGTCCCTGGGGTCCGAGGTGTCCAGCACGTCGCTCTCCTCGTCCAGCTCGTCCATCTCGTAGGAGGCGTTGTTGTCCGCTTCGTGGGGCGTGCTCACATTCCGGCTGTCCACCACTCCGCTTTTACTCACGTAGTACTTGTGTCCGTCCTTGGTGAGCAGCAGGGTCGAGTCTTTGTTCGCCGGGGCTGAGGGATCATCTTCGCTCATCGTGCAGCTGCAGCTAAGCCCTGTTAGCCCCCTGCGCACTCAGCTAACATCGGCCCCAACACTGTCTTATAGCGGTAACTGCGGTATAATAAAGCTGCTATATTTACAGATAGATAAGTATTGTGCAGCCTGTTACCAAGACTCTTTTTCTGGGGCTTAGCTTTACGCTCCTGTTCTTCTTCGTCGCTGTATTTCCTGTAGTGTAGCGACTTCTAGTGGCCCGGGCAGCAAGTGCACCCAGTTCATCAATGAGATGAAACTATAGTCTATATAAAAGGATGAAACAGACGGACTAGACGTGTCCAGCACACGTATATCTTAATGTACTTGATTAAAAAAATGCGGGAACATAAGATATCACTTCTGATTCATACTTCTACTTTGATATTCTAAATTGACATTTTTATTCTACTGTATATGAATAAATATATAATATGTATATAATAACCATAACCTCACACCACAAATGTAGTGCGTCTTCCCCACTGTTGTTGGATTTATGAACAGGGAGCATGGAATGCACAATTCCTGTACGGTAAACGACAAGTTTTACAATTGAGCCTTGTCAAGACACGTTCCAGCAGAAACATTGGAAAATGGGAAAACATCTGGAAGGCTGAAAGTTCTCTGAAAGTTTAGAAAGGTGAATAGCGTTTGTGAAAGCTGCACTGCTTTACAGTGTGACAGAGAGTGTTCAGACATACAGTGCCTCCACCTGGTATTGCATTTCTGCAGGTAAGAATAGAAATAGACTGTCAAGGCCTGGGAATATTGTTGGCAAGATCACAGTGAAAAGCACAGAGGCAGCTGTCATAGAGCAGATATTTTCAGGCATAAAACCTTGAGGCACACAGTGCTTTATATTCTTCATTTTTCATTAAACTTTAAAAAATTCCTGTAAGGTGATACTGGGACAGTTTATTATTTGGAAGGTAAATGATCTTAACATACATAACCCTTAGCTGACTGCTTTCCTATTTAACTAGTGAAAATAGTCGGTGTAGATAATTGGGCATAATCCATGAACTCACATGAAAGCTCCACAAAACATACAGACACTTTGTTTTTGAGACATATTTTAATTATTACTGTTATTTATGACTGACCATTGTTCAACAGAGGTACATTTATTGGTATTGCAACAGATTGTAATACTGTGGTGCAGCTGTGAGAGCACTTTGGTAAACCACGTGCCCAACGTGCTGGATAGTGTGGATTTCAACAGCACAGCCAGTTCATAATGATCTGGCCAACATGGCGGCACATTACTGACTCTATGGGACAATGAGAGTAAATACAGAAACTTGACAGGTGTGACGGCAGCAGGGAGATCGACTTTAAAAACAAAATCTGAATTCGCTCTGCGTGTCTCTCCTCAGGCTTCTCTTTTATCTCACACCAGTTACTGGGAATCTCTTGACCGAGGAAGTGACATCATTCCCAAGACGGTGGTCTCCTCGTCCTCCTTCTGTAATTGTTCATTCAGGTGGTACGATAGGAAGAAAAAGTCTCAACTCTACTCGATCTCCTCTAGATTATTACTTTTTTTTTGCTGATACACATGTATGACCGTTTTTTTGTACAGTTCTCATAGACTTACTACTAGTAAAGAAATATACTGTATTGTGAACTATCAAAATAAATAAAATTATGTTATTTACATAACATATAAACAATACTTCATCACGAAACCGTTTTTAATTGTAAGAATAGGCTACTGTATGTCTGTCATGCTTTCATCTGAATGAATGAAGCCATGAATGAGGTTGCACAGAGCTGATATAAAGTCCTCCTCCACCATTTTAACTATAGCTGGTCGCTGGTTCTCCAACACCCCTGCTGTCTTTCTCGTATACCTGTTTGACTGCAGCCGAACTGCAGCACTTTGTGCAAATAAGCAGCCCTCATACAGTACACTAATTGTACATATTTATCATCTGGCACATCTCTGTAAATCCATATCAACGGCACATCTGGGCTGTATCGTTTAAACCTTATTTTACTGCTGGAATCAGTGTGTGTAATGTGTCTTCAGTGGTGGAAACAATGTAAACACAGCTTCCTATGTGTACATGAGCGTCGCGAAAGATCCACAATAATGTGAAATCAATACAGAATGACGGTTGAAATGTTTGCATTGAGGGAAAAACTTGTTCAAATGTCGATTTTGCTACACAAGCACCCAAATGCTGCTGAATCTTTGTGTATCAAGATGTCATGAGAGAAGTAGTCAACAAAATAACGAGGAGGAATCAAATGCACCATTGTTGTCGTAATAGCAGTCTCTGTAAAATGTAAACTGTAATGCTGCGATCCAAGGTTAGGAAGGCAACGCTCAAGTGCTCTCTTTTGCCATTTTGTTATGTCTGATGAATGTGTTTATTAGAAAATCTCCCTCTCTAACTTTCGTTTTCACACCCTTACACCACTAATCAAGTCTAAGATAGTCTACCTCAAGACGCCTGAGCTCTACTTCTACACACTCCTCCTGTCCACTGAGCTCTAAGGACAAGTCAACAAAACGATATCCTTTAAGAAAAAAGGGATATACATATAAAAAAAATGCAGTGAGTAAAGAATGAATAAATAAGGTTCAATAAAACATGAACATTGGTCCGTATTCTCATATTGCCCTGTAGAGCTGCTCCACCACAAGGAAGTTTCCATGTCGAGCCCAGATCATCACTGAAGGGTGAACAAACCTTGCTCGCTCCTCAGGCTCCATGACACGTGCTCGGATGAGAGAAAAAGAAAGAAATGAAAAGTCTTTCACCTCATTCAGAACCCTCTTCCATGTAATCTCCGTCTCTTGTTGCCTCTTTAGTCTTTTTCCCAGCCTCTCTACCCTCCTCCTCCTCATCCTCCTCTGTCTCAGTCTCTCCTGTGGGTTTGGGAAGATGGATTCAGGAAAGCTAAAAGTTTTCTCTGTTTATTTTTATCTTTTTTTGTTGTTGCAGTTGTTTTCTTTTCCCTCCAGAGTCCCACCCTCCCCCCTTTCAACCCCAGCCTTAAGATGTAGAAATACAGAGTTGGTTTCTTCTCTTCCTCCTCCTCCTCCATTTGCAGGAAGGAGCTGGATGAGGAGGCTCTGTCCTCCTCCATCTCCTCCTCCTCCTCCTCCTTCTCCACCTCCTCTCTAGAAGGGTGAGTTGGGGGAGCGGGGGGTGCTAGCGGAGCTGATGGAGACATCATCTGAGTCACATGGGAGGCTGGGATCCGGGGAGGGGTCAGAGCAGGTGTCGGGGGTCAGAGAGGGAGGGGCCGCGGGCAGGAGAGGGAGGCAACTGGGAGGCTCCGCCCGCGGTGCGTTCATCATCGATGTCGTCACTGATGTCACCGTCTGCAGAGGCAGCGGCTTCACATCCGGGTGGCATCCTCGTCGGAGAACCTGCCCCTCCTTATCAAGAGGGGTGGCCTGGAGGAGGGAGGGAATAAGAGGAGGAGATCAGGGTTAGATCCTCTGATAAAGTAATCCAGCAGCACAGAGGGTGATCCGGTATGGAGGACCAAGATACGCCTGCATTTGTTCAAGTCATCAACTGATGGGTAACTGGACAGTCAGAAGAGGGAGATATTAATCAAAATGTAAGAAATCCATATGACTGTACCCATATTAGAGTCAAAATTTGAGTTCTTACTTATTTCTGGGATTGTTTCATGAGTCACACAGAGGCTCAGTAGTTAGTGCAGTTGCTTTACAGCAAGAAGGTCCCCGCTTTGTATACTGCAAGGACCCAGGGTCTTTCTTGTGTTCTCTCTGAGAGTGAATGGTGTGTGTGTGTGTGTGTGTGTGTGTGTGTGTGTGTGTGTGTGTGTGTGTGTGTGTGTGTGTGTCCTTTGATGAACTGGGGACCAGTCCAGGATGTATTCCCTGCTTTCACCCTCTGTGCACTGGAGATAGGCTCCAGCGAAACCTTACAAAGCAGGTGAGATTATAGATTTTTTTAAATGTATGATCTATTTTTGCGCCTTGATTTATAAGTCTGTTGTCAATTCCTCTTGTCACTGTGCCAAATCTTGTAAATACAAACTGGTGAATTTATAACGAGAAATCCTTTGCAAGCATGAGCCTCTAGGTCCTCCATAAATCAATGGTGGATAAAGTCACACACCAGGGGTTGAGCAATGGAAGCTGAATAGGCTGGTGTTAGTGGGAGGCAGCCGGGTGGGGGACATGACATAAATCACAAAAGCAGTGAAATTGACAGAAACAAGCAGGGGACAATTTCTCTGAAAGGCAGCATTCACAAACAAAACCAGGGTGTAAACAAGAAGTGACCGTTACTCAGGCAACACCATGGCAACATCACTTTGTTTACTTCCCTATGGAGGAGACTGGTTTTGTTGAACTCGACGGGGACATTCACACAGGTGATTTTTTTAAAAAAGGGCACTTCCTTTTGCCATTGAGACGCTGATGCATGGCGACACGGCACAGACAACAAGGCTTTGGCAAAAAAAAAACAAAAAAAGACAAGACGACGATGACGCCAGTGCTGTGAGCGAGGGGTGAAAGGAGCAGAGCCGAGCACAGAGAGCACAGAGCGGGGACAACATGGAGCTGTCAAAGCAGCACAGCAGCAGCCGGACAGCGGGGGCATCAGTTCCAGACACAACTGTTTTGGCTTGCTATGATTTTTCACTCACACACCCTCCCCACCTCCACCCTCCTTTTTTTTTTTTTTTTTTTGGACCATCTACCCTGTTGCGTCTCTATGGAAACCTGCCGTACCTTATCCAGTACATGGCCGGGTGCTGGTAGAAATCCAACGACCCAGATCTCTGCATAGAAAAGCTGTCATCCAGCTGAACACAAAGAAAAAGAACCAGTACAATCAATCCAGCTTCACACCAGTTCAAGTAAAATCAGTGACACCACATGAGAAACTGCAGACCTGAACACCACCCCCCTCAAGTGTGATAGCGGCAATTTTAGAGGAGCTTATCAGTCTGTTAGACCTGTTCAATTGTGGGAAGTGTGACTTACAGAAATGACTGAGACTCCGGCGGTGGTGTCGTTGACCTTGGGATTGGTGTTGAAGTGCTTCTTTATCTTCCCTGCTACTGACAGCTGATGGTCGTTCTCACACAGACCCTCGTCCTGTTCCGGGCGAGAGAAGACAGAAAAAACACTCAGTGGTTGTGTGAAAATGCAGCAGCTCTTTCGATGTGTGTGACTCTTGATTTGTGCTGCACATACCGTGACCCAGGGGTGCTCCAGCACCTGCAGGGCGGTATATCTCTGATCCACCTCCACCTCTAGCATGGATCGAATCAGCTCCTTCAGTGGAAAACAAACATTGGTGAGTTTTATCCTTGGTATAAACTGTCTTTCCTCCAATAATACCAAATACCAAAGCCTATATATAGATATTCACCTTGGCTGTCTCTGACACGTTGTCCCAGTAGGGCAGGGGGAACTCAAGTTGTCCCATCAGTATCTGGTCAAAAAGCACCTCTTGATCGTCGCTGCTTCTACAGAGAGAAAAAAACAAACAACTACTGTGATTAACACTGAATAGAGGTGCATTATTATTATTATCAGCCATTGGGGAGTTGCATGCAGGACTTGAAAGGCAGTTAAAACCAAGAATGGGTGGACCAGGGTGGTCCACCGGAATTCCTGAAATTGAGTTATAGATTTTCTTTTGTGCTTGTAAGAAAACACAAGGCACCACTGTTAAGTGGAGGGGCTCTTCCTGTTAGCTCACCCTCGGAACGGTGGGAAACCACACAGCAGGATGTAGGTGATGACTCCAGCTGCCCAGATGTCCACCTTAAGGCCATATCTGTACAAACAGAAAGACATGGGAGGAAAGGTCAAGGCAAAGCAGCCAAGCAACGTCCAATTAATGCTTAAATTTCGTGAAAAATGCAAATGTTATTTGTTCTTTAACCGGCAGCTAAACTGCAGAGCAACATGACTCATACGTTGGCCTTGGCCTGTGTATTGTTCTGCTGTAACCTCGTCTCGGCTGTTAAGGCTCTTACCCTGTTTCTGCGATGATTTCTGGTGCTACATATGTCGGGGTCCCGCACACGGTGTAGAGGGGTCCATCGGCCACGGTCGCTAAACCGAAGTCTCCCAGCTTCAAGCTTTTGCTCCCATCTGCATGTTCATACACCTGCACACACACAACCGAATCATTCAGAAGCCAAAGAGCTGGGTATTTTCTTTAGGAACCTGTAGAGGCCAAAAATGGTAAGGTAAAATCAGGGCAATAAAAGGAGGAGGCGTTGATTGATACCCCCATGTGGCTCCCTCAAAAAAAATCTAACTGCATAATTTAGAAGTAATTAGACTTATTAGGAGATTTATTTTCTCCCGAAACTGTCAGTCACTTGTCACATGTATTTGTGATTGTTCTACATGTGTGATCATCACAGTAGAAAGAAAGAGGACAGCTCTGTGAAGCTAATTGACAGAGAGCCAGTACACAGAAGTGCAGCATTTCTCTCCTGGCAGCTCACTCAACCTCAGCACTTCTCATTTAATTAAAACAGCCAGGGAGCAAAGAGGAGCAATGTGTCGACGCAGGCTGCTCCTCCACCTTTGGAGAGGAACATTCCTTATGTCTATCTGCGACTATCCTTTGTTATGAAGGATGAAGGAGGTAAAAAAGAGGAAGAGGGGTGTGGGGTGTGTGTGTGTGTATGTGAGGGGGGGGAGGTAGGAAAATACTCCAAGCAGGGTCGACAGAAGGGAGAAGGCACAAAAGAGGGCGGCTGGAGACGGAGTGTGAGGGAGGTGTGAGGGCAGCAGGGATGAGTCATCTCTCTGCTCGCTGAGAGTCCGGAGTGAGTGATATTACTTCACCGTTCATTGAGAAAGGAGGGAGGAAAAACAGAGACGGAGAGAGACGAGGGGAGAGGCAACACTGCGGCAAGTTATATGACCGCACGGGCAGTAAAACACGGAGGCAATCTGTGCAAACTCACCAGTAGGTTCTCTGGTTTGATGTCCCTGTGCACGATGTTGAGGCTGTGGAGGTATTTGATGGCGTTGGCCAGATTGTAGAGCATGCCGCTGGCATCTCTCTCTGTGTATCTGTTGGCCGAGGTGATTGCGTCGAACAGATCTCCCCCCTGTGGATAGAACAACCACAGCGGACAGGCAGGGTGTCAGCGCTGAGAACAATGTCAATGTCACGGGAGAGTCCTCGCAGTCGGCCTGACAGACTCGCTCGCCAGCTCTCACTGTTGCTCATCTTTTTCTGCTGAGGAGACTTTTCCGGAAAGAAAGTGGATTTAGCAGCGGGCTATTGGTTTTGCTCTGCAGCTGGAGGAATAAACCGTGTCCTCTTTCCTCACTTTGGTCGATTCGCATCCTCTTCATCTTTAATATTTCCCTTTCATTTTAATCTTACCCCATAATTCGCCCCGTCCTCTTTTCTCTACGGCATTTTTTCTTCTCTGTTTGCCTCTGTTTCTCCTAGTTTGTATGGATTTGGCCCCCTCCGTTCTCCCCCTTTCTCTCGCTCCCCCACATCGTCTCTGTGCCTCTCTCTGAACTAAGTGGAACAGATGCTTTAAATAGGGCTGAACCTCCCAAGCACGGGCTCGCACACGCCGTCAGTGTCCGACTTGCACAGTGACAGTTATTTAAACACAAGAGCCGTCTGGTGCCACTGCCCAGCCCCTAATTAATGCAATTGCACTCCTCTGCTTGTGCTACGTCGCCAAAAGTATGTGGACGCTCTGGCATTACGATTACAGGCTTCATCACTTTGTTTTAAAAAATTTGATGGGATGTTTTCAAATCTGTGGTGGTTGGTTTTTGTGTACCTCACTTTTAGCTGCCCTTTCAGAGCATTTATCCCCCTCTCTCAGTCTTGAAGTGACTCTCTCCGGCTCATTCATCCGCAGCCTCCACTTGATCCTCCTCCTTTGGACTTGCTCACATGTACACACATTTCTGCCACAGATTGTCTCTCATCTATATTCTGTAGTACTCCACAACGCGAACAGATGGATCACATTCCTGGCTCCTGAATTATGCACAAACATTTCTTGACTCACAAAGCAGGAGGGAATAAAGAATGTGAACACACGAGCGCTGGGGGCCATAGACCGATTCGCTCCTTCCCACACTGTGTGACTCGTTGGATTTCATCATCGGCCTCAATGTGGCTGTCACTGCCGCCCTGCTCTGCTTCTGTCATCCTCAGACTTCATATAAAGATCATCAAAATCTCAAACTCTTTTTTAAGAAATGCTTTCTCTCTAATTGTAATTCAGCCAGAGATCCAGGTCTGTCCATAACCAGAGCAGATGGTGATGCGCTAATCAGTTGAATTAAACATGTGGACACAGACACACACCTTGACCAGCTCCATGACCAGGTAGAGCTCGTTGTAAGTGTCCACCTCCTCTATGAGCAGGACGATGTTCGGATGTTTCACCCTGCGGAGGATAGCAACCTCGTTCTGGATCATGTGCTCCTGGAAGAAAAACAGAAATGGATTTTTCTTAATGAACTGCGAGCAAGGACTAAAAAATATCTTTATATCACTACTACACAAAATGAAGAGCTTGCTACATTCATCCCTTAGACTACCAAGAGATGAGAGTGCTGTAGTGAAAGTATTTTGAAGGCAGATCTTAAGCGATAGTTGTGAGGAGATAGTGGGAGAAGGGAAGGGAGAATCATTTCCATGTATCCACATAAATTTGGACCAAATTATTCAAATGAAGGCTTGTTTCTGTTTACTGCCGTTATGCAATTAAATTTCATGTTGGACCACGTACATGAGCAGTAGGTGGCACCTATCCTCTAGTCAGAAAATCTATCTTATTTAAGATGCAAGAAAGATGAGGTATTACAAAACACAACGAAAATGTGACATTTCTGTGGTTTATATTCATGAAAAGAGGAGCACCTCTGTGCCAAGTGGAACGATCTCTCTACGGAAACAATTTCCACTTCTTCACCCTCTCGTCTAAGAGTTCAGAGTGTCAGCCGATCAAAGCTTTTTAAACTGTGGTCACTGACCAGCTACAGGATCTACAGGGCACGTTTAGCTCACCTTTCCT
Source organism: Karalla daura (assembly GCA_029224185.1). Taxonomy (NCBI): domain Eukaryota; kingdom Metazoa; phylum Chordata; class Actinopteri; order Chaetodontiformes; family Leiognathidae; genus Karalla; species Karalla daura. The sequence continues at coordinate 10,421,134 of CM055204.1, read as the reverse complement.
CTGCATTTGCCCTTGTTGATGATCTTCAGGGCGTACTCCCGCCCTGTGGAGTGCTCCACACATTCCCGGACCACTGCAAAGTTCCCGTCGCCTAGCATGCGTCCCACCTTGTAGCGGTCCGATATGTAGGACGGCACAGCTGGAACCTCATCGACCAGGACCTCAGCTGTGAGAGGCAAGCACCAAGGTTTAGACCAGCTGAAGAGCTCATTACAGCCAACCAGTCAGTTTTCATGTTTCTTTGCTCAGGCCACTGGTTTTACATACAGAGGTAAGCATATTACTTAAGCCTTTAATGAAATCACTTCGGACTGAATTATAAGAATATCCATGACAGGAAACACAGCATACACTGGTAAGTAAATACAAAACTATGGAGCCCCTGAAGTGCAATCAGATATTTTTTTTATTATGCGTGCAAGATCTTGTTATCTCTCTGCTGTGAGTCATCAGCTGCCTATGGCAAACGACTGGAGGGATGGTTCTTGTTTTTTTTTTAGAGAACGAGTTTCGACTGAGTTGTACCATTTACCTGCCTCATGTATTTTCAGCCCGCTCTTCATACAGCATATTATAACTATCATGAACTAGAACATGTAGTATAATTGGTATCTTAAGTCCACAGATTTATGACTTATTGTTTGTATATTGTGTGAACAAGGTGCGCACAAAATAATGAGAACGATCTCCAGTCTCTGTCATAGCCAGCTGATGAGTCACTGCAGAAAATTAAGAAAATAACTTAAGTGCACAAGATAATTACTTGTGCACACACACAAGATAAAAACAAGCACCACCTGATAGGACATTAGGGGCTCTGTAATTATCTAATTGTTAATTTGTAGTTTTAAAATGAAGTCAAGTAAAGTTAAAGACAACGTAATTGGAAAGAGAATCATAGGCGTCGTAGGATTGCTTGTCATGTTTCATAGAGTGAGAGGAGACCGGCACTGGAGGAGGGGGTACGTGCCAGACGGTGAGAACGGGATGTACAAACAAGATGAAGAACACAGAGACAGGAGAGAGAGCAATGGGAGAGAGATGGAGTGAGATACATCAAAGGTCATGAACGTGATTCAGACATGCATAATCCATCGCCTCCTCACCTTCGGGAACAAGTCCGTCGCCATCTTCCACTGAGCTGGAGACTTTAGTGGAAGACAGAGAGGTGGAGGAGCCCTGGGACCCCTGCAGAGAGGGCGAGGGCCGCACACAGACAGCAGGAGGGGGAGAAGGGGGCGGACAATTATTGAAACCTGAAATACTTTGTGATTCATGACACGCTCAGCAAACACTCCCATCTTGCCAAAACTTATAAAAATAGATGAAAGGACTTTGTGGAACCCATTTCATCCCCAGAACATCCTTAAATCTGTCTGTGTTTGCATGTCTGTGTGTTTTAGAATGCTGCTCGGTGTTTGTGTACACACCGTGATCACACACAGATTTACTTAAGCTACTGAGCTGAATATAAACCGGGTATTTGTTCAGCAAAGCACCTGTGTCTGTGTGTGTGTTTGTGTGTGTGTGTGTGTGTGTGTGTGTGTGTGTGTTTGTGTGTGTGTGTGTGTGTGCGTGTGTGTTTGTGTGTGTGTGTGTCCAAACCAGAGCAGCTGATTACATCCTGAAAGCCCCTCTCCATTCAGAGATCTTAAAGTAATTCCTATCTAATTACGTCTCCCTTTCATCTCTCATTAGTGCCTTCAATAAAGCACGAAAACTCAGGTTGTGGTGACACTATTAAAGGCGCATGAATGCTGCCTTTCATCTGGCTGGTAAGTAGGAGGTCATTAAGGCGAAAAGACATGCGCCGTCTGCATCTATCTGTAGACAAAAACTCATTACGCCCTCCACCTCCTAACCTTCTGTCTGGTTGTCATGGAAGCGACAAGGGTGGGGAGCGAGGATCTAGCCGGGACTGTAAATGAGAATCTGCCCCTCCATACATTTCTGTCTTTTCCTTCTGCTCTCGTCCATCTTTCCCCCCCATCTCCTGCTCCTCCCCCAGCTCCAAATTCCTCCACAGTATTTTGGACGATTGGATTACGCTTCATTTGTCTTAGCAGGCGGCTGTCAGGATGGTTAGTCTCTCCATTCATAAGGTGAACATTTCTTTTTCCAGAGTTCAATATTGGTCCTTTATTTCCCCTTCTCCTTTCTCTTCCGCTCTGCACAAATCCTCTCTCCAAGTCCCTCAGCTGCAGCCAACACGTGCAGCCTGGCTGGTGATTTCTCAAAATAAAGGGGGGGGGCTATATAGATATATATATATAGATACATAGATATATAAGAGCCTCCTGGCTGATGTGAATTATTAACAAGTGCAGTTTCTGCACTATGTATGAGATAAACTTCATGTGCAACTTGTTTTTTTTCAGTGTACATCTTTGACTAATGCCATCTAGTTCAAGATACATTATTCTATAGTTTCACCCCTCATTTCTGTGCAGGTCTCGTATTTCCGATGCTCTTTCAAACTCTTTCACATAGTTTGACCCCTTGGAGGGTTTCTGAATTAATCCTTGTGGGGTGTTACTGAACCAATGTGTGTGGGTCTGGTGGTTGTAATATTAATACAGTCATAACATCATCCATCCATTACCATGCCTGCTTTGTACCATAATCCAGGGAATACACCCTGGATAGGTTTTCAGTCCATCACAGGACACACAATAACACTCCATTTACTCTCACTCACACCCAGGGGCAATTTAGAGTCTCAAATCGACCTTAATGCATTTTTTGGACTGTGGGAGGAAACCAGAGAGTACCTGCAGAAAACCCCTCCAGACACAGGGAGCTCATGCAAACTGGAGACTCCACAGACTCCCAACTAGGGACCGTACTGTGAGGTGACTGCACTACCTGAACACCACATGTATGGTTTAAATATAAATGGGAACGTATAGTTATAAGACTCTAAAAATGGGTGATCGTATGAGGACGAAATCATATCATATCATATCATATCTTTTGGTAAATGCCTCAACAGGGTTAATGGCTGCTGGTACTTGTTAGAATAGATAGATGACAGTTATTAAAAGTTGACACAAGTTGTAAATACTTTTTAAAATGTGCTACCATGTCTCTGCTTTTACAAAGTGGGCTTTGAACAGCAGAGCAGATCAAGATCAAGGTAAAAATGGTTTGCTGGGCTGTATGCTGGATAGTATGAGGGCCAAAGTGCCTGCAAGCAATCCGGCGTTTATGTGCAGAGGAGTGACAGCTATATCCCTCAAGATGAAAGTGCTTTTCATTTTCTGTCGCCTCTCCCACCCCAGCCTCGTGTGAACCTCTGATTTCTTTGCTGTCCACTCAGACACAGAGATGCAGCCCGGAGAGCCGGCCGCCACAGCAGGGCAGAGGAAAAGCCAACCCCTTTGTAATGACTTAGATCTGAAAACTATTTACAGCGCAGAGCTGCCCTATATCTCTGCCCAAGTCGCTGTCAGCTCTTTTACTCATCTCTACGGCTGTGACCCGACAGCCACCCAGGTGAACATAGCTGTGAGTCAGGCTGAATTTCGCTTATGTAACACTGTTTTTGGTCGGGCACTCATCCCGGAACAAGACAGCTCTCGTAATGCCCGTAAAGCCGATGACCCTCCTGTGCTTTATCTAAAAACATCCCTGCTCTTTTGTTTTGTTCTAATTTCCCTCATCTCGACTCGTTTATTTACCCCTCTTATGCACCTATCTCGCATCCAGCCCTGTCCTATGCTCGCCTTTTCTCATTTTGAACTCCTATCTCTCTCTTCCTGCCACCGAGGGAAACAAAATACTGTTGCTATGGAAACTGCTCACAGAGAGGAGAGAAGAGAGAGGCGGCTTCTGAGACTTCCAGTGTGGAGACAGACGCCTATATATGGCCATTTCCTGTCTGTGGGGCTGGGAAATGGGCTCAACCTTCTATGAACATTGTGTCTCCTTTTCCTGCGCGCGAAAAAAAAAAAAAATCCACGGAGACAGATGGAGTGACAGACAGGCAGAGGGAGAACGAGTCCGAGCAGAGGGAGAACGAGACGGAGGAGCAGAGAGAGGGGGAGATGAAGAGATGTGCGTAGTCTGGCCGTGTTGATATCGATCATTACCGTTTGGCAGGAACTGTCTTGTTATTGTTAGAACCGTGCAGCTTTTCTCCCCCCCTCCTCTGTTGCACAATAGGTAGAGACACTATTCCTGGCTCTACACCGCTGCTCGTTTGCTGTGGATGTGACTCACTTGCTACTTTAAAACCACGCTGACAAACCGTTTGCATCACGGCCGCAGCCGCAGCTCTTCAAAACTCGCAAGGGCAGCACTCAGAAGCTGAATACTGATCGGTGCATAAATGAATTAAGCAGGATGTCCATGCTGAACCTAAAAATGTGGCGTGTCAGACATGCAGCGGTAGAAATGGGTTTTGTGTATTTGTGTGTGTGTGTGCGCAGTGGAAAAAGGACTTCCGTCAAAATGCCACGCCGCATTTGCAAACCCAGCTTTAGTGTGATGTCAGCCATGTCCTTAGTGCTACCGTCTGAGTCTGATTACGAAACGTGTCCCAAAGCCATCTCTCTGTCTGTCCCCGTGGCTGAGAGGAGAGCACTTCCTGCCACTCTCACTGTAATGTAATATCCAGCGAAAGCAGGATTTATTGGTGCGGGGAAAATCCAATAAGGACAGATGCAAACAGCTTACACTGTTTTGTCCCAGGTTCCTTCAAAAAGAGCACCAGGTACGGGGAGATAATATTTCTCCGTGCTTGTTTCTGTGTCTAGACGGAGAGGAAACATAATCTATTTGACTCCCACCTGAGATCAACAACATGTGGGGATCCATCTAGGGAGCTGTAGAGTTGGACTAGATTCTTGAGGATGCTTCAACTCTCATTCAAGACAGTCGAACTGTTCTGACAGGCTGGAGGAGAAGCCAGGGATTTAACCTCTGTGGAGTCATTAGCATAGTCATTGTGAATACCTGGATCCATCAGAGAAGTGGTAAACGACTGTCATTTTTGGTTTCCATTTGGTTTCCATAACAACAACAGTCATTCACGGTGACTCTAACGGCTCCTAGCAATAGCCTGGTATTCACAATGACTTTGCTGCTGACTTCACAGAGGTTAAATCCTGGGCCTCTCCACCAGCCAGTCAGAAGTGAAGAAGCTGACAAAATCTAGTTGCCACAACTCTACAATTCCTTGGATAACAATAATCTGGACGACAGACATCAGGAGGGGATTCAGTCCCTGTACGCTGCCATTTGGACACATTTTCTAATCGTGATCCTCATGGGCTGCAAATCCCAGGGAATCACAGGGATGCGATTAAATGCCGGAGGGAAAATTAAAAAACATGGGAGGGAGGACTGGGGGCACGTCTCACCCAGGAGACAAAAAAGCCATCCAGAACAGGAGCCCTGGGACGGGGGAGATGAATGCACCTGCGGGACTGTGTCGGGCTTGTAATCTGTCTGCTCTGCTGAACACAGGCACAAGTTTAATAAAGCAGAGCGGCAGATAAAGACGATTACCACAAACACCCTCCATCTATGGGAAATATTTGTTGTTTTCTTCTAATGCGATGAACAGGATGTTAAGCAACGCAAATGAGAAGACAAAGAAGACACGGAATGAAAATGAAATGACAATGAATTTAATGAAGACATCCAACAAATGGAAATGAATACATCGAGCAAAGAAAATACAAACAGCAACAAATGAGCCGAGAAGAGCTGGCGGCCTCGCATGACAGGAATCACAATAAGCATGATGGACCGGGGAATCAAACATCAACAGGCCAGTGAGAATAGTGCAATGTGGGGGGGTTTCATATTTACAGGTCTCACATGTTTGTAAATGGTAGTACAAAATTAAAATGCCCAGAATTAAGCTGCAAAATGGAGTGTCGCCAAATCTTTAGACAGTTTAAAGATATGTGTTCAAATCATTCTGATGTTGATGGGATAAAATGTTGAAGCAATAATGTTTTCAGTTTTAAAAGTGCCGCAGTTTTGTCATGTGATGCCGCCATTCTTATCGACAGGTAATGGAACAAAAAAAAAGGAAAATAAAACAGACAGGTGGTCTAATGACATCAACACAACGTGAAATAAGAAATATAATACAACCAAATAACAAATACAGTCTTTAATAACGACACATAAATGAGATGAGACAACAATCAACAAGCTTGTTATACAAACATGCTGCCCTCGCTCTTTCTCTCTCACACACACGTACATGCACGCGCACACACATAATTAAATTATGAATCACCCAACACAAAATATGGACGTAATAATAAGTGATGGAGCATGCAAGTCAATGGATCGTGGACACGGGTGAGTCAGTGGTTAGAGGACGATGTCGGTGACATTTTACTTTTGACAGTTACCGCTTCCTTCCTCTCCCAAACACTCGTGCCCGTAGCCACCTAGACGCTTCTCGCCTGCAGATTGTTTATTTTCACGGGTACAACTCTCTGCACATTGTCATTTTGAGAGCGAGCTATTTCCCCGTCTGTCCCTGTGACCTCGCCAGCTCGTCTGCGCTTTAGTACGAATGCTGACGGAAAGCACAATATTCAGGTCTGTGTTTGTCCTTCGGTTTCGTAAAAAATATTAAAGAAATAAGGGAGGATAGGGTGCACTAAGCCCAAGGGGAGGAAGTGGGGATGGACCGCTTCATGAATGTGGACCACTCTTTCATGCTTGAGTCACTGCCTCATAAAAATGGGTCATACCAGTGTTCAGCGATTATCTGTAAAACAAGTGCATCAGGCTGCACGTATGACAGCATTAGCTTTTCATCAAGCAACAGAAAACAAATACTGTGACCACAGTAGCCCAATTTTCCAAGAGGACGTGCGTTTGAAAGGGGGAAAAAAAAAAAACACAATGCAACAACACTGCCTGTCTATTCTGCTCGGGGAAATAGGTTGTGTTGGTCCGCGCAACCTACATCAGGCAGCAAAGTGCCTCTAAGTGTTTAAATGCAGGGTCCAGAGAGGTGAACTATTTAAATGCAGTCCTCGTAGTGGGTCACTCAGGCTCTGTGGCTGCTTGGAAAATGGATTCATGCTAGCTTTCAGTGCTCCACTGGTTGAAATTTAAAAAAAAAAAGGGACCTCAGTTATTTCCCCGGCTGCAGGTGCTCTTTTGAGACCACGGATATTAAAATTCAGGATGTATTGGAAGGGGGGAAAAGGGTAATTTCAAAGTCATGGTTTGGTCAAAATGAGTGACACATTGGTGGCGAAAGGGTGAGGTAGTTGCTCGCCAGCCATTGTAGGCGACGCAATGAAAGAAGCGGCGCGTGCTCTACATTTGTGATTATTCACGCTCGTATACACAGAGGTGACACGCAAGGAGAGGAGACGTGCAAAAATAGTGTCGTTCACTTGGCGCCTACTTCACAAAGAAGCTTAGAAATCATCTGTGAGGGAAATGATGGAATATAATTTGCTCCCTGTGAAGTTAATACCCTTTCATATGGGGAAGTGGGGGAGGGGGCGGGTGGGGGATGAAGGGAGAGGGAAATTAGAAACTGTCAGGGAGGGAAGGGACGGCAGGGAGAGTCTCTAACAGGGCGGCTAGAGAGAGAGGGAGAGAGACAGGGAGACGTAAGACGTGGAGGACAGAATTACATGGTGGTACGGCTGAGGAGTGTGAAGCTGCGGAGTGGGGAGCAGAGATAATGGGCTGCGAGGCTTCCTCCCGTGCTTCCAGACTTAGCACAGTGTGTCAGCCCGCACAAAGACCGGAATAATCTCTCGCCCAGAAACACACACTCAACTTGTGAAACTCTGGTAAAACTAGAATTTAACCGCAGCGTCATCGGGGTCAGAGCTGCACTACGAGCTCATTTGTGGAGGTTAATGTTTGACAGGGAACGAGACGGAAAAGCGCAGGCGTTGTTTGTTGCTGATGGGTTTTTCCTGTTTTCTCATTACATCTGGTTTGCTCTACCACCCCACCAGCTCTCCAACCCACTCCCAGGATCTTTCTCTGACTGTGGAGATTATCTGGGTTGAAAGAACGGAGCAGAAAGCGAGCGCTGTAATTGTCTGTATTAACCCGCCCCGCATGTGCTGTATTCATTCAGAGAGAAGTAGGCAGGAGGAGAGGAAGAGAGTTGGTAAGTGTTGTGCACTCGCCAGCCTCTTTCCCTTTCAAACACTAAAATCCGCGCTGACCCATTTCCATTACACATTTGTGCGAGGGAGCTCCGGTGCACCTTGTTCTGTTCTCGGCAGCTCCGACCCAAATGTGATCCGTTCCCGCGGACCTGGACAATCTTCACATCACATCAGCATAACATCGCTTTCCCCCGATGGAGGCGCGAGCCCAAGGGCCGCACTCTCCACCAGACCATTAATGCGTCCTGGCACAACAAGAGGAGTGCAGGATTAAAACTACTGATCCCTAGAAATGAAACGTCAAAGGAAAAAAAAACGCCTGGCGCCCACTACGATGTCTGCCCGAACAATTACAAAATGCATCCCATCCAGCCGGCTGCCGCTGGTGGGGGGGGCGAGGTAAAGGCGTGGCAGGTTGGCGTGTACTACGGCGTGGTTGCGAGTGGTCGAGAAGGAACGTGTGCGAGTGTTTGTTTACCAGGCAGAGGGAAGCAAATCAGCGGAAGAAAGCTTAGAGCTGTGGCGAATTAAAGAGCTGCTGTGAGAAAACGTAGTTTGATTGGGACTGGGGCTGATATTAAGAGCACGCCATCGTCACTGTCAAGAGCTGGATTAGCACGCGCTTGCATCTTGAACGCACGCGACTCGGTCTCACCCACTCTCACACACACACGCACGCACACACACTGAGCGCCCTTTGAATGACCTCTCAAATGAGGAATTTGTCCATTTGACTTGCATGCTCCAGACAGAAGTATTTACCACAGTGTACATAATGCGTTCGCATCTCAGACCTCTATCTCCCCCCGTCAGCTACAGAAAACAGATGAGTCTTGGTGGAGACGTTTGAGTACGTATTATTTGTTTTAAAAAAGGACTGAATACAGAATAAAGTGAAATAACGGCTCAAGTATTCTGATTCACTAGTATAAAATGTCTTTCTAAAATCTCTCGTAGTCTCGTACAAAATGACTTGACTTAAAAAAAAAAAAGTAATTCTTGATCAGCCAGAGATGCTGACTGGGTGATTTTTTTCTTTACACCTTTTGGTGACTCTTTTAGGCTGTGGACCAATATTTGCAGAATAAAACCAGACTTGAGTGTCGCAGCAGACCACTCGAAAAGCCAATCAACAGTCTTTATATCATACGATGCACAATTATCTGACTCGCGGATCTCTAAAAGCCCACGATAGCGTTGTTTTAGTGTTATGCTACCGAGGGCATATAGAGCTATAGGTCAGCATATGTGAAGAGATGACAGAAAAATCAGCGAGGAGGAATTACCCTAAAAATAATGTAACACTACTGACAGTGGATGAGAGCCGGAACATTCAAGGGAATCTCAAATGAATCCCCGCCATTCTTGGACTGGCAGAGCAGCAGTGCGTGAGGTCAAAGGTCAACGCCCCACCCTCTTTCTGAGACCCTAAAGACGCTGGGATGTTGCGGTTTCCTCGTATTCTAGCGATTCTAAGACGTAGTTGGCCTATGCTCAGATGCAGCTTTGTCCTTTTCCTGAGAACATAGAAGGAACGTGTTACTCATTTGGAGTTGTAAACGCAACCGTTTCCTCTGTGTGTGTGTGTGTGTGTGTGTGTGTGTGTGTGTGTGTGTGTGTGTGTGTGTGTGTGTGTGTGTGTGTGTGTGTGTGTGTGTGTGTGTGTGTGTGCTGGCCCGTGTTTTTATGTCTTACCCGGCGTCGGCTGAGGCTGTTCGGGCTGGTCGGGGAAGGGCTGGGAGATTTTCCCGAATGAGGAGTGGACAGCTGACTGGCCGGCGTCCCGTTAACTGGAGGGAAAGAAAACGGGATAGAGAAAAGAAAGTGGAGCAGAATGATGAGCGAGGAGGGAGGACAGAAGTACTGAAATCCAGATAGATGCTTCTGCAAATGTAAGTACATGCATTTTCTGTGGTTTTATTTCTGAGTGTCTAGCAGCGGCCCACTCTTCCGCCCTCAACGCCTACCCATTCATATGAATGAGCCAGAAGAGGAGGAGGAGGAGGAGGAGGACACGTCCATGCTACTTTTTTTAAACATCATCCAGCAAAACAAGCCCTCAGTCTCTCTCTGGTCCTACCTGAGCCTCTGAAATGCCACGTGTGGCCTGTAATTACCACCTGAATCGAGGCCTGTTTGAGGCGCTGGGCCATGGCTGGAAGTCAACCCACAGTGCCCGGCTGTCCTCGTTTTTCCGACACATCCTACACTCAATGCACTTGTGACCTCAGCTCGGTCTACTTTTCCAGCTGCAGAAGAGCAGCGCAGAAAAACCCGGCAGCATCACCTCATTAAACAGGAACATCGGATTAATCAAAGCTGCACCCGCATCCTGTGTGTGGTCAAGCAAAAAGACGGACTCCACAAACAGCCTAACGGCATCATTAACCTGCGCGCAAAGCACGAAGCCTCTGCCTCGCCATAACTCTCAGACTGCTTCACCTGGAGTCGACTGAGGGTTGCCTCGAATGACCTGGAGTTCCATCCATCCTTGCATTACCTGGTTCACAGGTGATTCAGGGCTCTGGCAGGATGAAGACAGTGGATACACCCTGAACAGGTCTAAAACCCTAGTCCACACAAGCACACCATTCACTCTGACACTTTTTACAACAATTTGAGAGTCTCTAATCAACCCAAGCATGTAGTTTTGGGACAGTGAGAAGAAAATGTGTACATTGAAAAAAATGTATGCAGACAAAAGGAGAATATGCAGATTCATGAGGCTGGACAAAAACAAGTGGTTAGTATTTAATACTTTCTGTGTTCCTGGGTGGAACCAGTAAGAAGATCAGATGGTTTGGGATGGGAAGGATTAGGATTCAGATTCAGAAACATGCCTTAGTTTTACTGGATCAGAAAAGACCCCCAAATCCATAATTTCCTGCCAGGATCAGCAATTCTTCATCATTTAAAGGACAGATTTTCATTTGCTGTCCTCAAAGAAGTGGAACCTGTGGAAGTGAAGTGCTCCATGCTTCACTGTATATTGTTTATTCCCTCGTGAAGATCAAAGAACTTTGTGAATTATTCAAGACGATGTAGATAAATCTCAGAGCAGACTAAAATAGCACCGGTTGCTGCCGCGTTACACAAGCACCCCACATTTTCTGATAAAAGACACATAAGAAACCAGCACAGCTGTAGTGAAAGCCATTCCTGGAGCTCTTCATTGATGAAATTCAGCATCAGTGTTACGCACACAGACAGACACTCCTCCCAGTTACACAACCACAAGTCCCGGCATCCAAACACATCTTTCACCGTCTTAGAGACACAGTCACAGCCTGACACCTCGCACAGATGTTCAGTCACATCTGTGCAGGGGAATGGGTCTGAAATGACCCCACACTTGTCCATACATGACAAGACACATAGTGTCTAATGGGAAAAATATATTTTTTTAAAATTTAAAAGGTGGCTATAATGCAGATTCTAGTCCCTACCTTCCACTTCCAGCATGGTGAAAAACACAGTGATAATCCACAGACCAGAGAGAGGAGAGCAGCGGCTCTGTTCTGTATGTGCTTCTGTCCGAGGAGTGATAGTAAAGTGGTGAATGGAGGAGATGAGCCTGAGCTGTACTATAGAGAGAGAGAGGGAGGGAGAGGAAGAGAGAGAGGGAGAGAGACACACAGAGAGAGAGAGAGAGAGAGGCGGAGAGGCTGCCTGCGTAAACTGTGACGTGCACAGGAGAGAGAGAGGAAGGGAGAGAGACATAGAGGGGTATAGACAGAAAGAGAGAGAGAGAGAGAGAAGAGTGGGGGAGATGGAGGGAGAGGAGAGAGAGAATGGAGGACAGTGGGAGGGGGTAGAGAGAGTCACCGGGGGAAAACGGAGGGAGAGAGAGTTTTAAAGCGAGAGAAATGAGGGAGAGAGTGTGAATGTAAGCAAGAGAGGGGGTTGGGAAAGGGAGATGAAAAAGAGGGAGAGAGGTAGGGGAGTTGAGGGGGAGAGAATGGAAGCCAGCAGGGAGGGGAAGACAGAGAGGGAGGAGATACTGAGGGGCATATAAGACGGAGGGGTAAGGAAAGGGAGACGAGTGGGGGGAAATGGAGGGGAGAGGTAGAGAAAATGAGAGAGGAATTGGAAGGCAGTGGGAGAGGGGGGAAAGGGAGAGAGATAGAGGAGGACAGATGGAGAGGGAAAGGAGGAGTGGGGGTGAAGCGGGAGAAAAAGAGGGAGAGAGAATGGGAGACAGACGAGAGAGACATTGAGGGGCATAGAGGGAAGGAGATAGGAGTGCAGGAGGGTGGGGTATGGGGAAAGGGGGAGAAATCGAGAGAAGACGTAAAGTTGAGAGAGAAAAGATGACAACAGCAGGAGGGGACATCATGAGGCATTAAGAGAGAGGCAGAAAGGGGGCTACGGTAAGGGAGAGAGAGAAATGAGGGGAGGTGGACAGATTAGAATAGTATAAACCTTGATTAGTCCTACAATAGGAACATAGAAGGGAAAAAAAGAAAAACAGGAAAGAGATGGGGGTGTTAGACTGTGAGAGAAATAAAAGGAAAGAAGCATAGAGTAGGCAGTGCTTTCTCTGTTTTTGTGTCTATCTCGGTCTGTCTAAAAACTAGGTAGTATTTCCACTACATCCAGGTGACTCATATCACCTCATAGTCAGAGAGAAAGAGGTGAGATAGGGAGTGAGGAGAGAGATGGAGAGGGGGAGCGAAAAGAGGGAGCAGTAGCGAAGGAGGGAGGTAATAGAAATAGATCTCTCATGTTGATATCCATGGCAATGAGATTAAAAGTGTGAACTCGGAGAGAGAGACTTGCAGGAGGAGAGATCAACACAGATAGGGAGAATATAGAGGGAGACTTGGGGGGGGGGGGGGGTAATGGTAGGTGTGGAGGGGGGAGCTCTATTGTTCCCTGTCCAAACATCCTCAAGTAAGAAACGCTGCTATTTTTAAACTATAATATCACCCCAAAGCAACATAAGCTGCCTGCTCTCGCTCCATGTTGGAGAATGTGCAGCAACACGAAACATCACGTCCACATCCATGAAACCAAAGCGCGCTCCCAGTATGTCCGCCAAGGCCACAAGGTGTTTTGATGTCTGAAATCATCTCGCCGTGGCACTTCAGTGTTCACGCACGGGAGTGAAACTCAGCCACGAGACACCTGCTGAGCAAAACTCCTCCAGGAGCAGTCTCTGCTCAGCCCCGCCCCCACCGCCGTGTGAAAACCCTGCCTGATGGACGGCTGCATGTCGCGATAGGAACAGCAAACTCAGCCTGGATGGACTAAAATTAAACTTCCGACAGCAGCTCTGGTGCTTCTGTGTTCGAAGTAACACGTGGGTCACTTATAAACCAAGTGAGAGAACGAAACTCTCTGCAGCCGTGCACCTCTCAAGGATCGTTAAAACAGCTCAAAGTGTCAAAAGTTGACATTTTTTGCATTTCATCATCACTGTCAATACAGATTACGCATGCCATCGACCACTATCTGGAATGACATTACTCTATAAAGATGGCATATTCTAAATGCTTACTCCAAAGTTGTCCACTAACTCATAACAGTATAAAAATGACACTTATATCACTAGTTGCATATGGACCCACAAGACATTGTTTTCTGTAGCGTTAATAAATATTAAATTCAGAGTGTTTCTGTATTGGAGTACTCGTATATCTTGTTCTCAATAAGTCAGTCTGTGCATGTTCCACAACATTGTTCACTTAATATTTCAGTCTGACAGTAGGTGCCGAGATATTTTTTGTGGCAACACAGTTCTGTTATATTGCAGCGACTCGTCCTCTCATGTGAAAAGGCAACATACTTTCAGCGGGTGAAACGTTCAATATATTGGCTTGTGGGCAAAATAAAAAAAAAAATTAAAATCAACAACGTCAAGCTATATGGGTCAATGCATTTATCCCGCAGCCTCTGTTGAATACCGTCAGAATGACAAATGAGCCCTCAGCGTGCCAGTATCCTCCTTTTCCTCATCCGTCTGTAGAGAGATTTGATATCTCCAATATTTATTGTTAGTAATGAACTGTACAATGTAAATATATGATAATAAATGGCTCTTTATGATTATTATCATTATTATTATAATAATAATGGAGTCAGAGCTCCCGCAAACTTGGCTCCTATATGAGAGTCAAAACACAGCAAAACACCCCAAATCTGTGATTGCCGAGAGGACATTAGAGAGTCAACACTATGCCGTTTCATAAACACAGTTCTGGCTAGAGGCATGTGGTTTTACTGCAAATATCAATAATGGCCTGAGATGTTCAGTCGTTTTCAGTGCAGCCTCTGATATTTGTTATACTCCCTGTGCAAATCCACTCTCAGAAGTAAAATCTTTGTTCTCTCCACGAAAATAAAAAAAAAGAAAAGACATCAGAGTTTGCAGAGTGTCTCAGCCGGCGGCTGAACCTCTGGATTCATGTGAGGGTCGGCCGCCCCGGCCACCTCACCGTGAAGCCTCGCCCGTCATGCGGAGTCGCTCGTGACAGGGGGAGAAAGGTGAGACTGGGAGGAATCAGAAGTGATGCTTGTTGACACCATCTGCAGCTCTCTGTTAATTTTAGCTGACATGAGGCATCAGAGCAGAGCAGAGACAGATGGCGAGACGGGGAGAGAAACTATGTCTGAGTGTAAATTGTTTTCTCACATTATTTCGGGTGTTTGTGTGTGTGTGTGTTCATGAGTGTGTATAGGCACTCAGCTGGGGTTGTGAGCTCATCGCAGAATAAAGCTCGAGTGATGACAATGTGGGGCTGATATGCGGCAATCTGCCCACAACACACACACACACACACACACACACACACACACACACACACACACACACACACACACACACACACACACACACACACACACACACACACACACACACACACACACACACACACACACACACACACACACACACACACACACACACACACACACACACACACACACACAAAGCTGAGAAAGCGATGCGACGTCTCACCCTCGAAATATGAGTGCGAATACCTGGTGTCTCACTCAATGAGACGGCATCACCTTAAAATTGTGAGGGCGACCTAATCAATTTCTAAATAAAACAGTAACAGCTGGAAATGGAAAAAGCCCATTCCATTCATTTCTGGAGTTGACTTGGTCATGAGCTGCGGGCAGAATGAGATCCTGGGTACAGGCAGCACAGAGATGTGCAAAGCTTAAATATAGCAATACAAAAATGTGGTAGTGGAAACACCTACACCTCTCAGAAGTCGCCAAAACATTTTTACGCTCTCCTAGGATGGCTTTTCAGACGTGCCGATGTACAAGTGTGTCACAAAAGGGAGATTTACATGTCACTGGACATGACGTGGGGGGGGGGGGTCACATTTCACGTCAAATAAGACATCTAGGTACATGTGGACAGAAGAGAAGATTTTTTCTGAATTGGATTCAAGACAAAAGGATATGACAAATAAGGGTTAGGGTTATATTGAGGGTTATATTGATTGTTATAACCATGTTATTATGTTATGTTACCATCATATGAGGATAATATCGTTATTAATTGTATTACTGTTATTAATTAATACATTAGGATGTCATGAGACTGCCATATCAAATGGCAAAATGGTAGAAAGTCACTTTACCATTGCCATACATATTTAACATATTTAAGTTAAATTAGAGCCACACAATCCAATCCGTCTCGACATCTGTCTCAGCATCTCCATACATGTGTACGATGTTTGGAGTCCAACTTTCATACAATTTCTTACACAAGTACAACATCCTGGCCTCTTAGACTCATGATTTCCTGCACAGCGTGGCACTTTCCCTTATCGCCTCCACACTCCCCGTGGCAATTTCCAGCATGAGATAAATATTCATCACAACTTATTGAAAAAGGTGTCTCCATCTTGCGTTAAGCGCATTAACTCTTTCTCAAAGAAAGGCAGAACCTGCCTCAAGCGAGCAGATGAGGGGGTTTTTTTGTGAGTGAAAGTGAGGACATTGGTCTGAATTTTGCAGATGTTCACAGCTGTTTGTCATGTGAAACCTCACGACACACATGGCATATCATTCAGAGTCATGACTAACAGGTTGCTCAGAAGGAGTCACCGTGTTATTCCGTCAGCTGGAGTTTGTCAAATTGTTCCCAGTTTTTAGATCAGTTTTAGACTGCTCAATTGCAGCATGGTGGTGAGAAACAAGCACTAAACTAAGATTAATGAAGTACATGGGACCTAGTACATGCTCACCTTTCAAACCAGCAACACATACTGTGGGACTCTGAGCTTAGATGTTTTTCAGTGGGAACAAGCAAGCAGCCTTGAATGGCATCGGTGCTGGGAAACGGGCTGTTGTTTCTAAATTGATTCATCATATTTCTCAGATGGCTCATGTTCCTGAACCAAACGAGACGAGGCAACGTGTTCGTCTCGTCTGCTGATAAAAACAAAACTTGATTATGCAATCCTATTTATTCCACGGATTGCAATAGAAATGTTACATTTTGAGAATAAATGTAATAACCTACATTGGCAGGTTTTAAACCTTTGTATTACACAGTAAATGGGAAGAGGTACTCGTAGCACAATGCCAGACGGCTGCTAACTTTGATTAATGATTCATTTGTCAGATTGTTTTGAGGTCTTTCTTGGCTGAATATTTGAATATGTTATCATACACGATCAAAAGTTTGGTTTTCTTTGGAGAAACTACAACAAGAGGGAAGATTTTGCACAGAATTGGAAAACTTGACGTTTTTAGACCTGCCATACATCTTTGGGCAGCAATAGACTCTAGTTATCCAACTAATGTCAAAGTAAAAGTAGCATGCGACCACCTCTCTTTCTGCCTCACCAGTGTCCTTGTCCACTCCCACACACACAAACACACACACAAACACACACAAGCAGGCAGAGGGACACCAGGTGGTGTTTGACAGCACATGTGTCGGGCTCCCAGTCCTCTCTCCCTCTCTCTGTTTCACTATCTGAGACATAATTCATGTCTCACATCTCCTCGGTGCAGCTCTTTCGGGCCCAGATTATTAGATGTGATAAGGAATGTTATTAATGCCTGCGCTGGCTGAATAATAAAATGAACATGGGACTTCAAGGCTGCTTTGAGCACACCTGAACACCTAGGTTTAAAATTAATTGCATCCTTTCTTGTCCTTCCAACCAAATGTGGATGGGAAATAAAACCCTCATATTGCGTCCCCCCCCCCCCCCTATTATCATTCTTGTGACCATCCTTTTAATTTCACTGCCAAGGTCTCAGATTAAAAGGTTTTGAGAGGAGCTGCAATTAAATAAGCAACAAACGCAGAGATAAGATACGATTTTGAATGATTCAACTCTCATATAAATGCTTCATTCTGAGGAGATAATGGGATTACGGGCCTACAGCGTTTTCACATTTCATTCATGTAATACAAAGGTACAAACCTCACTGTGCTGTTTAAACTGGAGATTAGATTGGACCGTTGTCAGCAGTTGAATATTTTTCTCCATCTATAAAGTAGTCGTCACCAGTGTGATGTTAGGGCTACGGGTCCATTAGACATCACTGATGCCTGGCATTGTATTCATCCTCACTAAAAACTCAGCCTTGAGGTCGCATAACTGTGCAGGGAGACATTTAACGCAGGAACATTCACTAAAGGTGTGAAACTCTCTCAGACACACACACAGTCCAGATGAGGCTGTAGAAACAGCTGGAAGCCCTGAGATTCACCTGTTGAATTACAAGGAACTGAGCCGAAAACATTTGGTGTTTTGGTGTCTCATTATTTTCAGGATTTGGGGTGTTTTTGTGTGTGATGCAACTAAAGATCGATTTTACCATTGATTGCTTGTTTTTTCTCTGCTTGTTTGTCTCTACATAGAGATGAAGAAGAAAACACTCCAGCCAATGTGAACATTTTCATAATTAACTCAAATAATGTGCAAAATAAAGGTGGCAATGAGGGGTAAAGCCATTAATGTTTGGCCTTTTGGCTTGTTTTTTAGTAATTTCTCAAGAAGTGGATTGATTCATTCCTTCATTTACTGTTGTTGCTTTCTTGAACTTAATAGAAATTTGATTTCATTTTGATAGAAAATTGTTACGGTATGTTTTTTGCTCAAAGTCTCACTCATCAAATGTGTATGTGATAAGAAATGATAAATTCATCACAAGTTTGAACGTGAGGCTCGTCTCCCAGTCGCTTCGAACTGAATCCATGAAAAGGTCGTTTCTCCCTCGGTTCACAGTCGGATGCGGCTGCTCTGTCAGCCCTCCATCTCTTAGATTATCCACAGCGAGATGCGAGACCTACTTGAGAACACGTGGCATAACCAAACCGTACAGGCACCTTCGTAATCCACGTGGCACCGCACGCAGCGCCCACCGCTGTGAAGTATTAACATTACTCTTGGACAAGCGGTCCTCGTGGGGAGTGGGGGCGCGGTGTGCTTTTAAAGTTGGGAGAGAAAAAAAACACTTCCAACGAGAGCTATCGAGCGCCGACATCGGAGCCAGAAGGTCTTGACAGTCGGGGTCAAAGAGCAGATCAATCAATTACTTTTCATTTCCTCCCGCCGCTCCGCTTAGAGCCGCGACGTGACGACAGCGACGTGTTGTTTTTTGTGTGTTTTTTTGGGTGGCGGGGGTAAACAAAAACAGCCGGCAGCGAGCCGGGAACATTGTGATGATGCTAAGTGGCGGAGGCAGTGCCAGGAGGGGAACGTTTCTCAGAAGTGAGAAGCGTCGGGGACGCTCTGACTCAGGCGGCTCCGGCTCTCCACTGCAGGCCATTGCACAGGAAGCCCCTGCCATATATGGCCGTCACAGACTATTGTGTCTGTAGCTCCATGCTCCTCCTGCGCCTCGTTTCCATGGCAACCGAGACGAGTCTGTCTCTCTCTCTCTCTCTCTCTCTCACACACACACCTTCATTCCAGACTCGCCTCAGCCAGCGAGCTCAGACAGCATATGAGTCACTCTCATAACCTTTTTCCCAAAGTTTTCGAGTCCATCAGCATCCAGAACTTTCTCCCCCTGGCTTTTTCCCTCCGCACCTCAACGCAAAACACATTCGCACCCAGCTAATGTTTGCTTTTCGCTCGATGTGTGTGCATCACCATCATCATCATCAGCAGCAGCAGCAGGTGGATGGAGTGCTTTCTGGGGAGTTTCTGGTTGTTACATCACCCGTCAAATCACCCCACCCCACCCCCAACCCCGATGGGCCTCTGCACTCTCAAATAACACAGCAAACAGCAAAACAAAATAATGATGGGAAAGGATGACAAGTCAAGTGCACTGTTGCATAACTGAAAGCACACCGAGGCTGTCGGGACATTTTTATTCCCCCCACCGACACGTGGTCGCAACGATCCGACGCCACGTTGATTATACACTCGATGGCTTTGAAAGCAGCAGCGCCATAGGAGGTAATAACGTTGACAGGTTTTTTTTATCTGCCCTTACAATCTCACATCGAATTTCCTCATCATTTTATATATATATATAAAAAAAAGACTGATATTTGGTAAGCCTCCCAACTAACTGGCAAGTCTTTAGCAGCTTTGAGCCATACACAAACACACACACACACACACACACACACACACACACACAGGCGCATTAATGGACTCTAGAGCCGGTTGTTAAAATTAATACCCAGATTGATTCGAGAACATTTTTGCGCTTTGCTGTTGCCTCAAAGGGGAATTTGTTCTCGGGCGACCATAAAAGGGTCATTATGGGACACAAACAATGCAGCAGCGGCAGCGGGTAGTGTTGTGAGCGCTGGCCATTTCATTAGTATGTCAGGTGAGCAGCTTGTGTGGAGCTGCAGGATTGAGTCACCACCCCTCTCTCTCTCTCCCTTCCCTGCCTCGTCTTCACTCCTGCTCCCCGTCCGTTTTTTGGCTCCCCCTCCCCCTGTTAGCCCTCCCTCCGCTGCCTCGTGAAATCATCCTCATTTGAATTCATATTCAGCATGGAACGAGACATAGCTCACACACACACACACACACACACACACACACACACACACACACACACACACACACACACACACACACACACACACACACACACACACACACACACACACACACAGTAAGTAAACATAGCCAGACTCTCCGCAGCGCTCTGATTTCGTTGCCGTGTTTATTCATACTGTTTCCATTCGCTGCGACGTTGATTAACTAATGAAGTAGAAAATACTAAGCAATCGCACAAGGAGGTATTAGGATGCAAACAACTCCCAGCTGTGTCCATCAGGTCTGCACACGCTCACAAAGGCACGCACGCTCAGGTGTTTAAGAGGCCAATCAGACAACACCAAAGAGCTTTGCCAGTGAGGAAGAGAGAGAGGGAGAAAACGGGCTGAAACTTCGTTTGACTTCTTACCAGACACGGGGGACTTGCAGCGCCGCGATTGGATGACAGTCTTGGGGGAGCTTCGGTTCAAAGAGCCAGACATCTTCCCATAGTTTACAGACTTCACGATGCGGCACTCTGCAAGCACAAAGACGAGACAGGAAGAGGTGTTCAGGCGCTATTTATAAACCATGAGTCCCAGCACATTTTTTTTAATTCAAAAACTCAAACAGTCGCCAAAACTTTCAAAGAAGGCAAGTCTGCTGTGCTCTTGGACAACACTCTCACACTGAGCATTCAGTGTGAGATGATGTGGTATCTGTCTCTCTCTCACACACACACACACACACACTCACTAATGAGCAGCTTTAAGACAACAGCGGCTGAGCATTTTGTAACTGTTCTGTTGCACTGACGCTCAGATTACAGCGACTTTTAATCAACATCTGTTGATGTTTTGATTGATTTTGACCTTAACTTGCACGAGAGAACGCACTGAGGGGGTGACGCATTAACGTGCACGTAATTGGTTTTACCTTCAGGTCCCTCCGCAAAAATAGGTGCTGACCTTCTCTGGGCTCGCTCTCCAAACGCAATTATTGTGCAGTTGCAGGAGTGACGGCAATGACTCACAGAGGTCTGATATTTTACAGACGCTCAGTCTTGGTAAATGAGCCGTGTGATGGTACTCATGCAGCCTTCCTGCCTCCTTCAACCCCCCAATCCCCCAAAAAACACTGCTCCTCTCCTGTTCATTAACCCAGCCCCATTATAGCTCATTACCACTCTAGACCAGGGGGAGGTTGAAATTATACACAGTGTGCCATGTGTGCGAGTCCACACGTGCGTGTATGTGCGTGAGGAAGGTCTGTGTGTGTCTGCTGGTAGGGTACAGTATGCGCCTGCATGGCAGTCGCTGTGGCCCAGTGATTAATTTACAATGCCGAGTGTTAACATGATGACAGTGTGCCAGAGCTGAGGCAGAGGCGATAATTACAGTGAGGCTGAGAGGAGGCGAAGTAGTCTGCGGCTGTGACTGCGTCCCTGTCGCTCTGCCTTCCTGTCTGTCAAAACCTGCCTCCTGCCCTTTACCTTCAGTTATCTGCGTCCCCGCCGCACAAGAGGGCGTGGAGTGACATTCTTTGGCTTTTTAGATTAAAAAAAAAAACTCAGAATAATAAAAAGGCACAGTATGTATCATATACTTTGTGTGTGTGTGTGGGGTGGGTGGGGGTGGGGGTGGGGGGGGCACAAATGTGTTCATGGAAGTTTCCACAAGCTTGTGTCCTTTGCCTGAGGATTAAAGTCAAAGAGTAGCGTTTGGTGTATATTGCAGATAAGGACTGTGACATTTTCAGATGAGAGAGTCGACGTTTTCAAAGAAACAAAAGCAAAACTTTAAAGTTTAAGTCAGATCACGGTAAATGGACTGGTTCTTATACAGTGCTTTTCTTTACAGACACAGGACACATTCACCCATTCATATACCGGTGGCCGAGGCTGCCTTCAATCAGGGGTTTTAACACATTCACACACTGATAAATCATGTCAGGGGCTGATTGGGGTTCAGTACCAATACTAAAGGATAGTTTGACATGGATGTTGTAGCAGGCTGGGATCAAACCACTGCTGCTCCTTAGCAACAATCACTTACAGACAGTGAAGGTGTGCGTGAAGAAAGGCTTTTTCAGTTTCATATAAAGCAGATGATCGTATCTAAAATATTACAACAGCATTTAGCCCAGTCAGACGGAAAGCTTACTCTGATGAACAATGCCGTTATCTGCCTTAATTACCTGCAGCTTAATTAAAGCAGCTTTCTCCAACAACACATGATCAAAGGATTTTATGTCCTCTGTGATGAATAAAGTACGGCCGGGTTTTAGTCTATTACGCGTACATTGCATCTGAACTCATTCACGGGTCTTAAATTGGTTACTGTGCAAAGTGTCGGACACAAACCGGACCAAACGGAAACTGTCAAGATGATGTCAGTCACTCGCCACAAGTTGAAACCTCTGAACTACATATTTCAAGCAGGCGTTAATAATTGAAACGTTTTTGCAAGTGCGTTGCCCATGTTGAGCCATGGATACACGGGCAGAGCTTTAAGTAAAATTTGTAGCCTGAAGCCAAACATGAAGCCAATAAGACGAGATGAGAATATGTAATAAGGGGAACTGAGGACCGGGAAAGACAAACCACATGTCTTCTCTGATACAATAATAACAACAATGAAACAATGCATTACAATTACAGGTGGTACAGAAGACTTGAAGTGCAGATGTTACACAGCTAAATAAACATGCTCCTAACTGGACACTGACATTTAAGAACACAAGTGTGGACCGCAGCCAGAAGACAGACATGGAGGTGATAATATGAGAGCTGCTACTGGAGAAAATCATCAGCCCTTCATGAAAAAAGGAACCCTGAAACCATGTTCTCCAACACCTTTTCTGCATGTAGGAGGCTGTTTGCTCTGTCTCGAGACAAGAGACGGCTGGCGAAAAGAAATAATCAAATGGCAGCAGATCTGCATTTACAAATGGACAGGTAGGAGAGGGGACCAAACCAGGGGAGGGGGGAGAAGGAGGGCGAGCTCGGTGACCCAGGTGGGATGGATATTATTTAACGGATGGAGGGATACGGGGGGAAACAAATGAATTGAATAAACCTTTGAACAAAAGCCAGTGCACACTCATTCATGTAGGAGAGGAGAAGGAGGGAGATGAGAGGGTGTGAATACAGATGAGCGCTAAATGGCAGGAGCCCTCAGACAGCGATGCAGTGTGCGTGTGTGTGCGTGCGTGTGCGTGCGTGTGTGTGCGTGTGTGTGCGTGTGTGTGCGTGTGTGTGTGTGTGTGTGTTGAGGGGGGTGTGGGGGCATGGTTAAACTGGTTATACTGAGGGCTTGAGGGCCTTGGACTTCCTTGTACTCCCAGGAGGAGCAGAGGAGCAGAGGGGAGAGAGTTAACTGTAATGAGGTGGACGGCCCACACAGTCCTCTGCCACCTGAACCAGGGAGATGTGTCATACACGAGGAGGACAAAGACGAGGGGCTACACAGCGGCTAAAAGCACAGGATGAATAGGGGGAGAGCACAGACACAGGCATATAGAAAACAAGAAAGAATTGATTTTATTTTTCTCGTTTACTCGAAGGGTATGGGAGATTCGACATAGAAATGCCAATAAGTAATTAAAATGACAGACAGCTAAATAATTAACTAACCATTTATCATTTAATTAAAACACACACAAGAATGAAATAGGGTGTGTTTGTGTTTTTGTTTTAGCTCAAATATTACGTTGCTGGCTGAGCTAAAATGCATGAATTTCTATGGAACTTGCAAACTACATGCTTTAAGAGAATAAATTCAATTAAAAGGGAAGTAAAAAATAATACAGTTTCTCAATGTTCAAAAAAATGTCCAGAAAAAAAAAGGGGAAAGATCTGTCTCAGTTAATGGTGTATTATTCAGCCTGAAGGGTACTGGAGGTAAAATGTTAAGGGACAGAGCAGGTAAGATAATAGATGGACAAGCCACTGGAGATCAGACTAATCTGCAAATTACTTCCTGCATCTACTGTGGATCCACCAATGTTGAACTCTTGGTCGCCACATTGTAGTGCAGGGGAGTACAAAACTGGTAATTTGAGTCTAATTACTGCCTAATTTTTTAGAGTTATTGAATCAACAGCATCACATTACCCATCACGAACAGCACTGAACAATGAATTGCTCGACCTCAACCCACTACTGTGCAAAATAGGTCGAAATTATTAGAAATTACAGCTCGGGCAGGAAGAAAGCGAAGCACTTAAATTGGCGGGACACCAAACAGTCGGATATGCAATGTCAGCACAGAAGAACTGCCTCGCCACTCACCGCTCTCATCCAGCATCAGGTCGTCCTGGTAGCGGAACTTCTCCGGCCCGCACGCCACAAAAATGTCCTCGTCTCCAAAGAAGTCCTGCAGACAGGACACCTGCGAAGAAAGAGATTTGGGTGAATTCGCTGTCATTCTTTATTAGCCAACTCGACTGGACAGTTAAATAAAACAGAGAAATGACAGCTCTCTGCACTTCAGAAAAAAAAAACTTGAGGAAACTCTTTAACTTTTTAAGGCAACTTTACTGCAGTGGAATGTTGAACCCGACTCAAAGTCTTCTCAGATTCTCTCAGACTCTTAAATGACAGTTGTTTCGTTCCAGTGTACGAATGCAAACTGTGGAAGACACTCATGCAAACTCTGCCTCGGCTCAGAAACTTTCCCCTCCCTGTGCTTTGATGAGACAGCACACGCGCCGAGCCCCAGGAGCTGGATAAGGAGCACCACGGGGGGTCTGTTCCTGCATGTTTATTTTTTTCCTTGCATGCGTGCTCATCGGTGGCCCCGGGAGTATCTGTGCGCATGCCTGACATATCCCCTCGTCGCAGCGCCATGTAGTTTCCGCCTGTTAATCAGCCTATGAGCGCCGATAAAGAGAGCTCGCTGACTCACTGGTCTGATGCTGACACCAGCACCGGACGTGCGGGGCAGCGAGCGGGAGGGCCCGCTCCCTGAACAGTGACCGCCTCGGGAATGGGAATGGGAACTACCACACTGACTAGAGCTCACAGAGAGAGAGAGAGAGAGAGCAGTTTATCCTAAAGAGTTTCTGTTGAATTGAAAAGTATTAAGGTAATGATTATCCTACTGTCAACACAGGTGGCTATTATAGTGCAGATTATAAATAATGTGCTATTTTCATGATTCTATATAATTTGATGGAGTCATTCATTGGTGTATGATTTCTAATGAGACAAAATATAGATGAATTTAATTCTCTTTCCCCAATTAAAACTCAACTTCATGTGGGGCGGAGCCATCATCCGTTTTCTTAACCTCTAACACCTAGATGCAACTATTTCTGTGTTTATTTAGCTATGTTGGAGTCTCTAATCAACCAAAGCCTGCACATTTTGTGACAGGTGCAGGAGAACATGCACTGTGTTGAGGCGAAGCCAGTTCAGCTCAGATTCCAACTCATTCATTGAATGAAGGTTAATTCTGAATTGCGTGCAGCCTTGTGTCTGAGAGAAAGAGAAAGAGAGAGAGAGAGAAGGGGCATGCAGGAGAGAGTTGAATATAGAGAGCACTGATGAATAAGTCCAGAGTTGACTAAGTTTGTATCTGACTCACAGGAGGAGAGGAAAACGCAGTCTTGATGAGTCACTGTCATTCTTTGACAGACTCCACGCTGTGAAGCTAATACCAACCTACAGTGACATGCTGACAGGCACATATTTAAAAACCCCCGGTCACCAAATGCAGCACGAGACCAGAGTGGATCATTAAAGAAGAGACGGGCGTGTTTTTGCCAAGAGGGTCCTGCAGAATCTTAATTATTTTGTCTGGTGGTGCTTATTTAAAACACTGTTCCCAGATCTGCATGGTACAACCCCCCCACCCCACCCACCCCCACCTCACGACACTCCCTGTTCATTGTGTCCACACAAGACAGACGATATTCCACTAACTTGGTCCCTCTGTGGCGGGAAGAAATCTCAAGAATCCACTGTTTATTATGACAAACAGGCTGCGAAACATGCTGCCACTCATTATTTTCTATTTGATTTAGTTGACACCTAATTCCACATCTGATCCAAACTCTGCATGATTTACTCAAACAACTTTAATTACGCCCCCGCAGGCCATCACGTTTCAATCCCCGAGCAATCAATATCCCAAATTGTGTTTCGCGATAGGCAACGGTGCAGTCAAGATGGGATTTATGCGGAGACGATGGTTCATTCATACACTATGACAAATCTCTCGCCAAAAACCTATTAAGAGCTATTACAGTTTCGTCTGAATGCATGTCTAGCACCGCCTGGAGTTAACACACAAACACAAGCTACAGTTATTGCATTTTCATGGCAATTAACATCCAAGAATCCATTTAGGCTCCTATTAGCAACCAATCAACGCCCCAAAAGAAAGTCACAGCTGATATAACAGCATTATGAGCAAAACACCCAACAAAGAGTGAAGAGGCCATTCTCTGGGTTTGTATGCGTTTATGTTTTTCTGCACCATCCCCCACAGACTGTAAATGAGCCGACTGGGAGAAAAAAAAGCAAGTCAAAGCTCAGAGACACACTCTCTGCGGAGTTTGGATCATTTCCATTTAACTTTTGAAATCAAGGCTCAAGCATCTGTGTGTCTGTAAAAGTTTGACCACACATCACATGAAAACACACGTTTCTGTACAGGCAAACATGCACGTGTGTGTGAGGGAGCCTGTTTGTTGTGCCAGGGAGCGATATTCCGAGTTTCATAACAGAGTGCATATTGCTTTGTTCCCTGATGTCCCCTGATAGCGAGTCGGTGATTATTTCAGGGCCGAGCGGCTCCGCTCCCCAACAACATGGCTGTGCTGCAGATGCCAGTGCTGTTAATATTTCCTCCGGTGTGTCAGCTCTGGTAGGTGACCGCGGCCACTTCTACCTCCAACCGTGCAGTTATTTCACAGCACTTCCACCTAATCTACATGTTTTTATCAGTCTTCTACATAGCCTGCTGTTGCCCCATTAACAGAGTCGGTGGGAAAACTCATTTCACTTTTTACAAAAGGAGCAATGTGAAAACTATGGCCACATATCAGAAGTCAATTTACAACCAATGCGGGGGCAGCAAATTACAAGAGTCGCCATCTGAACTATGGGTGGGTATACTATCAGGTTGCGACATGAGGTTGCACTTTAACAACAAAGTTTAGGGTGGTGAAGTAATCACGCCACCAACAGTAACGCCTCTCTGATGCTGTTCTGAAACAAAAAGTTCATTAATAGGATGAATTATTTTTGTAATTTGAGCTACTAATAATCTATAACAGTCAAGAACACTGAGGCTCGAGGGCAGCGGGGTTGCCCACTTAGCAGGTGGTTTATGATGCGATCCCACCTCTACAGCCTACACAGTCTGTCAAAGTATCCTTGGTAAAGATAGTGAACCATGAATGCCCCTGAGTAAAAGTGTGTGAATGGCTAAAGAAACTGGTTGAGCAGATGGACCGTGTAGGCCGACCTTAGGTGCCATCACTGTATGAATGGTAGTGAATGGGTGAATGGCACTTGTGTCTGCAAAGTGCTTTGAGTGGTCAAGAAGACCAGAAAAATGTTATATAAGAATCAGTATAAGGATCTGCCATCCATTCAAAGATTAGAAAACGGTTAGAAAAAGAAATACCCATAAGATCCATCCATGACCCCTGTTTGACATCTATAAATTACTTTTTATCGAATCAAGTGTCCAAAGCACATTTATTTTTTAACCATATAGGAGAAGGAAGAAAAAGAAAATCCATGTTCTTGCAGCTAGAACTGAATTTTTGCTTGACAAATTATTTGTATGATTAATCACAGATTAAATGAATTCTCTGCTGCCTGAGCTAATTGATTACCCTGTGAGACATTCGAGCTGCAGCAGAATGACGATCTGATTTTGCTCTTTGCGCTTACATTTTCCATTCATCACGTCAGTTTGAAGCCTGCGTTCGTTTGGCAGCTTTGCTCCCGTCGCTGGGGGTTTTTGTCGGCTGGGAGCAGCTGCATGAGCGTTTGCCGCTCTGAGTCACTTTGACCACATCCTCGGGCCGTGACAGGAGTCGGCCAGGAGCGATGGGGTTGTGGGATGGAGGACCTTTTGCAGCTGCTCATCCTGAGATAGAAGCCGAAACGCGACAGTAATGTTGGCAAAAAAAACAGACCCGAGGACAGGATGTATGTAGGATGTAAAAGCAAGGAGAGAGGCAGGAGTGCAGAGCACATTTCCAGCACACTTTGAGGAGTATAAACCAACAGACACTCTATACGGGTGTGGAAAAAGTATGGTTGCCATGGTGATGACACCCTCAAGGCATCGGTGCATTTGCGTGCTAGCGAGGTGCACACTGTTATACAGAGCGGCGTCATTCATATTTCATCTACAATGGGAACGATAGTCGGCAGAACTGTGTCATTCACACAAATCCACACACAGACACACAAATGCACACGGCCTGGTTAAGACTCCAGAGTAGAAAAGATGATGTTGAAGAGGAAAAAAAAGAAGAAGAAGAAGATGAAGGTCGGGATGTCAGGTGGAGCACTGAATGATGGAGAGAAGAAAGAGCTGCTGGAGTTGAGGAAATAATATGAAGACCAACAAAATCGAGCCTCTCTTGTTTGTTCAAATTGGTGGTTTACACAAAGGAACTGGGATTGATTCATCACGGAGTGCAACCACAATCACTAAATCTCAGCAAAGTAAAAAGGAATGTGGTGGACAGCAACAAAGGAGCTTCGCAGCATCTCGATCTTTTTTATACTTCAAAGGATTTGAGAAAAGACCACAGTCTCTAACATATGACAGGTGCATAGTGACTGGTTAGTCTCAGATGATGGTTTTGCAAAAAAAAAAAAGTCAAATTTCCAGGGTAATGACTTATTCAGCATCTCGCTATGTAAAACAATCTCTGTTTCCATGTTGTGGCATTGCATAATACCCAGAGACGTGTCTGTGATGTCACAGTGAAGCAGATTTATGACCTTTTGAATATTAAATGTCACACCAACATCATTTTACTCCATGTGAACATTTCAGCACATAAAATATTTGGTATTCACAAATGTAAGTCATGTTGACCTTGACTTTTGATGTCAGGACCACAAAAGTCTATCCGATTTAACTTTGAGTGCAAATAAAGCCTTTGTGAGATTTCCTTCAGGCTTTATCTGAAACATCATGTGTACGGGAATGGGACGGACGAGCGCTGGGACAACCTGGGAGCACATTGCCTCCGGCCAGGACTCTCGGCAGCACAGAGGGAAGAAAACGGAGGCAGTCAGGAGAGTCAGTCAGATCCCCCCCGAGTCAGAGAGAGGAAGCACACCGACAGGCAGAAACAAGCAGCAGAGCGGCAGATCTATTCCTGAATGCTGCTCTGAGCCCAACGACAAAACAAGCTGCTTTGATGTCTCTGGTGCTGCGTTCTCGGAGAGAACCAGTGTGGTTACACAACATCCAGCACTGCTAAAACAAGGACAGGAAGAAACAAACGGAGCCAAAATAAGTCGGTGAGTAAAACGCACAGGAGCGTGGAAAATGCCAATTTCATAACCGTCCCATCACCTCGAAAAAATTGTTTTCAGAGTACAAAACAGCTACCCCCTCCCTCCCCAGGTTGGGTCACAATGGGTGTGAAATATCCTTTAATTTCCCTTCTTTGTTATTTGTTGGTGTACAATTTTTGGCTCAGACGGAAAACGAATTAGAGCTGCAGTAACAACGCAAAGATGCAGGTTGACGGATTTATTCTATTACACGTCACATTTCACATTACAAGCAAATTCCAGTTCGCGCCCTTTTGCTGTCTGCTGCCATGGCTGACTGATGTCCAACATGATGGAGAAGCTGCTTGGGATCAATACCGAGATGCTACAGCCAGAGCAGAATAACAATACGACAGAGACGCTGGTAAAAAGAAGTTATTACTCCAAAACCTCAGAGGTGTGACCTCATATGAACAGGACCATCATGCCCTCCTGAAAATGTGTTACATAACAAAACCATCGCTTGGGATAGTGCTCAGTGAGCACTATTCATGCTCTTCTTGCGCCGCCCAGTGGACAGTCCTGGAACAACAGATTGGGTCGTTTTTTGTTTTTTTTTAATCCGTCCTCTCGCTGTTTCTCAGAGACCCGACACGAGGCCCAGTTCAGAAATGAACTGGGCTGCTTGCTGTCACAATGGGCGCTACAATTGTGGATCGACACAACTGAGGCAGGAGGCCATTGTGGCCACATGGAGGCGCTGTCTGACAACGGTATGAATGAGAGAGAGCGTGCAAAAGAGAAGCTGGTGAATGGACAAGATGAACATATCCCTCTTGAGTTTTGAGTCACGAACCACTAATTCAAGGATTGGAGAGAGAAAGAAGCAAAAGAGGTTTTAAGAGGGGAAATAAGCATTGAAGGTGACCTAGAATGGTTAAATAGAGCACATAATACAAGCTATAGAACAGCTAACCAACAACCAACTTGTAGGTTTTATACCTATTTTATGTGTGTCTTCTTGCCTGACTGTCACGTGAAAGATAACGTTACTTGACATAGCATGCTAAACAACAGAGCTTAACATTTTACCGAATAAGAGGAGAAATACGATATTAAGGAAAAACTAGAAAAACTGTCAACTCAATGGCCACAGAAACACACGGAGGAGGACCTAATGTACTTTTTGGACCTGCTGTACATCTTTGGCCAGGACAAAAAATGTTCAGCAAAGCCAAAGTAAAATTGTTTTTTCTATCTAGATCCCTTTCAAAACATAAAACCTCAAATATATCAACATGTTGCACGCAAAGGGACTTAAGAGCACATGTGCTTGTACTCGACTGAGCCGACCACGCGGTGGTAGTCAGATTAAAAAGTCTCTGTGTAACATGGGTCACAAGAGACGACTGTGGAGCTGCTGTGAAGTGTTGTAGTTTTGGGACGTGAGGGACAACATATAGAAGCTGTGACCAACAGCTGTCGCAGTAAATTAAAAAAAAAGATAAGCCTACAGAGACGCAGTGAATCCACACTCATGGGCATATGCTCCAGTGGTGCGAAGTCTCAGCTTCTGGGTCTGGTTCTCAGCAGCAGCTCCTGTGAATCAGCAGCTGGGAACAAATGATCAGTGACAACACGACTCGCTCTGCTCATTCAGATCCACTATTTCTGTCTCCCTGTCAGGTCCCAGGTCTGCCTGAGGACTCGTCTGGCAGCTCTTTGCTTTTTAGAGAGAGTCTCTGACAGCCACTCAGGGGTAGAGGAAGAGTCTGCGTGAGAGGGAAAATGCCAAAGTTTTTACCATGAAACGAGAGATTAATGAACATCATCATAAGCCATTCTGCTGACTGCTGAAGCCATTTGTTCAGATTAAATTCTAAATATATCCTAGCTACACCATCTCCAATAATGTATATTGTATGTAATGCGATATCCATTTCTCAGTTATGTTTGGGACTACTACATGCACAAAACCTAGGCATGATGTGACTGCTGACTGGTTTTCCCTATCTGCTCGGATTATGCAGAGGACAACCAATCGATTATTAACCAAAAAGGACTGCCATAAGCCTCATTTGGAAGAGGTTTTTAGTTGCAGACCTAGTTCCAATACTAGGTAATTAACAAGTTTGTGCTTCTCTCTTAAAGAACAGACACAATTTCTCTGAGTTAAAAGCTGCGTAGGCAGAAAAAAAGGCACACCGAGGAAGAGATTGGACACTCTCCCACTAATCTCCCCCGCCACAATAGACTCACAGTGGTTACACGAGGACACGCTGAGGTCAACATTATCCCGCCCACAGAAAGACCACATTTTGGGAGGGACGAGCTGTCACTGCACTCTGCCAGGAGAGATTAACCCGGAGGAGCTCTCCACCGTGCTGAAGCCAGTGCAGCTGCCTGATGGGGCGAGCCGCTCTCAAGCACTTAGCGCAGACTAGACCTGGCAGAGACAGACAGACAGACTGAGGGACAGATGACCACCCTGATACGAGATAAAGGGCAGCAGAAACAGTGTTCGTTCTGCAAAGAAGGCGCCTCTGAAGGCTGCAAAGGAGCAAGGGCGTGAAAACTGTCTGTGTTACACAGCAACAGGCAACACCAGAGACACACACGCTCAGTGTGTGTGTGTGAGTGTGTGTGTGGTTTAGGGTGGAGCCATGATCAATAGAGCTGCTGCCTGTGCTGTAGCTTTGACGTTCAGGGCCTTTAATGTTGCGTCTACTGCCTTTCAACGATTTCCAAACAGGTCAACACATCCACGTTCATTAATCATTGAAGCCCCGCTTGCTCACTGGATTCATGGTGATTGTGTAAAACTGAAGCAACACTTTCGACTAAAAGATTATTATTCATTCACATCTACAATGACTAGTTACACAAGAGCTCTGAAACCGTTCCAGCCCTGGTACAGTATTTTAGATATGCTGGCAGTTGGCGATGGAGGCACTTTAAGGTCAAGTCCCTCGGTGCCACCAGGAATATATAACACATTCAAAAAAAAAAATCTGCTGTAAAAATCTCACCATCTCATTCTCACTTTCAGAGCGAAACAGCCAAAATGCATTTCCCATCTCTCTGGGGGAATGAATGTTCCTCTCTCTGGCCTCGAGGGAGGGGACGCAGACAGGCAAAGAGCCTCGCCTGGGCCGGGAGAGGAGACAGAAATTGATCTGAAGGAGGCAGTAGGGGGAAGAAACGCACGTGCCCTGGGGGAGCATCCACACATCCGCATGACCTCCTGCTGCCTTCATCAGCACACCACACAACCTTCGTCAAACATCAAACGCGGGATGACGGTGGGGAAAGAACAGAAAGTGCAGGGAAGAGTGAGATGTCAGCTAAAACGAAAAACCAAACCGGAGGAAAAAAGGAGAGAGGCGGTGACGTGCAACTAATTAGCTGTGCCGAGGGCTGAGATGGCATCGGTGGAGCTGCGTTCACCTCCAACCAGCGCTGCAGACCGACTGCCTGCCTGGTTGCATAACGACTTATGTAACAGCGTCTGCTCTCCACTGGGGGGGTGGTGGGATAGTAAAGTTTCTTTTTGAAGCTGTGTTTCTCTCAGAGTCTCGCCACATTTTTGCCCGTCATTCATGTGTCTGAAGGGAGCCAAACTTTCTGCCATGAAAAGAATAAGAAATAAGGAATTACGCAGGCAGCGCTCCCAAAAGGATATAAATGGGACGCAACATATGGCATCAGACTCCAATCCGCTCCTCCAAGCCTTTTCAAGGTCTCCTTGTCCTCACCTCGCCTCTCTTGACGCACTCCAAGTCTGATTCGTGAAGTTGTCTCTCACAGTCTCGCTTTCATCTGCCTCTGTGTCTCTATCCCTTGCTCGATCTCTCTTTCTTCTAACCCCAATAGCTTGTGCTTTCACCGCTTTCCTATATCTCATCCTCACTGATCTCTCTAACCCCTGCAGTCTTTTAGCTTTAATCCATTTTTAAGGATGAGCGCGCATGCATTACCATGTGCGTGTGCGTGCATATGTAGACAGAAATGTGATTATGTAAGACACAACCGAAAATGATTCCCATAATCCATTATTCAGATGATTAGACCTCTGATGTTTCCTTTTCCCCCATCTAATTATTCAATGAAAACAGAAGAAAATCAGCAGACATTCACATTCAACAGGCTGGAGGGAGGGAATTATCTTGCTATAAAAATTACTCAAAAGATAAGTTGATTGGCAAAATACTGCATTATTGCATTTCTAGCAAGAAATCCTTGTTATATAATACCACTTTACTCAATATCTTATCTAATTTTTTTCACCCACAGCCAAAGAGTTTTTTACTTACTTGCTGAATTGCATTAAAACACACTTAAAAATGCCAGCACGAAGACTTAACTCAGTTAAGTCCTATCTGAAGGCAGACAGGGATACTGTTGAGAACCTATTCATTCCCTACAAAAGACATCTATTTATCCATCCATCCATTATTCTACCCACTTTGTAACCATGTCAAGGAAATCTCCTTGAGCCCACTCCAGCGCAGATGCGAAGAAGGCAGGAAATAAACCCAGGACCCACATGCCATTCAACCTCACACCCATACCAAAGGGTTGATCTTTAATTGACCTCAACATGCATGTTTTTGGATGAGAGAAGGAAACTAGAATACCTGTAGAAAACCCCCATACAATTGACCTCAACATGCATGTTTTTGGATGAGAGAAGGAAGCTAGAATACCTTCAGAAAACCCCCATACATACACAGAAAAAAAGGCCTATATATATATATATATATATATATATATATATATATATATATATATATATATATAGCTTTTGTTACATACTGTGTGTTCTTTACAAACAGTGACTAGCCAGGGAGTTTTCAAATCATGCAAGGCATCTTATTGAAGCTGTAACTCATATATAGGCATCTGTTGAGAGGAGACGTATCATAGTAACATACAGAGTGATTTACAAGACACTGAGAGCTAATCTTGAGTTGATGCCACACCTGACACCAGTCAGCAAAGCTAACTCCTTCACCAAGTCATAACTGGAAAACACATAACTATGATATGTGGGCTCCACTATTTGATTAAGCCGGGACACTTGTCTTTCATATGCAGGTTCACTTGAGATGGATTAGAAAGAGAGTGAGTGAGTCAGGAAGTGGATGAGAGTGTGTGTGTGTGTGTGTGTGTGTGTGTGTGTGTGTGTGTGTGTGTGTGTGTGTGTGTGTGTGTGTGTGTGTGTGTGTGTGTGTGTGTGTGTGTGTGTGTGTGTGTGTGTGTGTGTGAGAGAGATGATGTAGTGGTGTGACGTGGTTCTCAACAGTCTGCCAAGGCTTGAAACGTCTGCCATTGATCCTAATTTGGCAGCAGATCCTCCTACCACAGACAGCCCTCCAATCTGCCACAATCGCTCTCTGCTGGTAGGCAGACACACTAACTGACTAAAACAGAGGCAGACACATGGAAAGAAAACAAATTTGAAGCAACATGTCCCAAATAACCTGATTACATACAAACAGCAGCTTTAGATCAAGACATCTGCTCACAATTGTTCAATAAACAAATACATTGACTACAAATTGACTCTATGGTGGCTGACATACCATATATAAGGTGCATGACACATTTTCACACATACACACACAGAGCTGTGCTGAGTAACTGTGACTCAGCAGATCAGCAGGAGCAGACGGACTTTGCTTCCCACAGTCCTTCAAAACAGAACAAAAGGTGACATTGACGACATATAGTCTGACAAATGCAGATTAAAAAACACGCTCTGAACATAATCCCCGCATTTCAGAACACACAATTTTTCAGAGTGACATTTCTGCGTAGCAGCCTCTCTCCAGTCCCTGCAGAGCTGGATGAAGGCCAGCAGGGAGAGGAGAGGCGGGGAGGGACCAAAGGCTCGAGGAAAAGTAAGAGACATGCTAAGGAAAATAATTACAACCTGGAGGTTGTGTGTGCGTGCGCTGTGACGCAGGGACACATAGAGAAGGGGAGGAGAGAGGGGGAGACAGAGAGCGGGGGAGAGGGAGCAATGCCATATGTTGCAGCTCTTGGATTTGGGGGTGCATGCCGCATGTGCTAATTAAATGAGAGCCAAACAGGCGTAAAAACAATGGCATGTTGACAGCGAGAGAGACAACATGAGGGAAATCAAATGAAGGAAGGTGAGAGGAAATCAGAGGAGGCACTGACAGAGGCCTACGAATGGGGAGAGAGGGCAAATCTGTTGATGGGGAGAAAAGTAAACACTGTGCGAGGGGGGAGAAAAATGATGTGGATGGGTGAGAGGAGGAGCAACAGATGAAAATGAGGGACACGCAAGCAGGAAGAAGCCTGCAGAGACACAGGAGCGGAAGATAAAGGAGATTAAGAGCTCCTCAGCCTCACTAGCCAGAAGAGGAACAACCCAACAACACAGTTAGTAGAGTGAGAGACAAGTGGTCCATCCATGACCTCCTCATGCAAGGTAGTCTGTATGACATATATAAAAAGGCAAAAACTTGGGCACAAAGGCAGTTGTTTACATGTTCTCCCTGCGTCTGTGTGGATTTTCTTGAGGTACTCCGTCTAGCTCCAACAGACAGAAAACAAAATGTTTTAGGTCAGTAAGAGACTATAAATCAATAAAAAGGTGTGAGTGTGAGACAGAATAGTGTGTGTGTCCTTCCATGGACTGGTGACCTGACCTGTATTCCTGAAGCAGGCAATAGATAATACTGTAGATGAATGAATCATTCTATCATTAACTGACTGAAATTTTAGTGTTGGTTCAATTGGGGCCGATGAAAATATATATTTTTTTATTTCTCCAGAAAGCCAAAAATATCAACACAACTGTGGCACAAGAGGAAAAGTGATGTCCTAGATACCGGATAAAGTGTGGACAAGTGGGGATTAAGGAAGGGGGCAGATCTAATGTCATGAGGGGTTGATTTGCATTACGGAAAATGTACAGGCCAAGAGGTCAGGGCATTTCTACTGGTTTGATCTCAATTCTTTTGTTTTAATATGTGGTTCCTTTCGTTCCTCTCTTTTAGAACCGTTTCTACATCATCTTCGAGTGAAACTGGAATAGTTAAATTGTGGGCTTTGTTTGACTGACTGAACCCATCGAGACAGAAACTAAAAAGACACTGTAAGGCAGAAAGCAGCCGACTTTAGACATGATTGAGTGGCGTCACTTCATGCACTGGTTGATAACTGCCTGGAGTTAATGGCTGCTGATGCATGCACAGAAATCTAGATGAGTCAATTAAAAAGAGTGTGTCACTATATGTGCCTAAGTGTGCGTGAGTCTTGCGAGGCCTGAGGCAGACAGCTGGGGTCCAACACAGTGTCTGTGTGTGTGTGTGTGTGTGTGTGTGTAAACACAGCTTAGATGTATTAATAGGCTAGCCATGCCAATGTCCTAAGCCACTTACGGCTCGTCTATCTTCTTGATCAGACCGGCTACAACGTCCCACTATGCTACTGTGTGACATCGGGTCGGCCAGTTCCTAGGCAACTAGATCAACTCATCATAGAGACAGTGAAAAGGTGAAGAGCTGGTTGAGAAACCCGAGGTTGTGATAACTCCAAAAGGAGAAGGGATGGCGCTAAAAATACCACCGATGTGACAGAGGCAGACCTGTTTCAGGGAGAATTAATATCACAGCAGGGATGTGCAACTCGATATATTCTTTCTCACTCGGCTGCTCGTGTTACAGAGGGAAAAACGATACCTAGAGCGATCACAGTAGAGTAAGCTCCCAGTGGTCTTAATGAGTACACGCCACCTATCAGATGCTCAGGGAGGCTGGTTTACAGCCTGTCACATGTTGCCTCATCTCCAGCTCTCATTTCATCATTGTGCAGTTAGAGAATGCTGCTGAATAAATGCTGTAACTGTGGCAACAATGCAAAAAAAATAAACAGCTTAAAACACGACTTTACAGCAGACGTGTAGGTGTACGGACTTGGAGGCTTCTTCAGCTTATACAACCACGATTCCAAA